>BPTQ01000005.1:355577409-355961987 GCA_019973895.1 Chrysanthemum seticuspe | reverse complement strand
AACGTGGCCAAGACGAAACCCTAATGGCGGCGACACGACGGCGTCACTAAACATAAGGTGACGCCGTCGCAATTGTAATCTTATATATAGAATCCGAATTTTTCAGTCTTAAGGTGGAGAGTCTTTGGAGTAAAAACCTAAAACCGAACCTAAGGTGTCTTGTACAGTATTTTAGGGTTTTTAACCCTATCTTACACCAAGATAAGTCTTTGCTTCATTAATTCAATTATGTCTTTGATTATTTGTGTGTATGCTTGCATGTTCTCCATGTCCGGCTAATTTATTTGTGTGTTTGCTTAGGAAGTATGAAACTTAATTATTGAATATTGATTGGTTGTTTCTTATCTTAGTTGATTAATGATCTAGTAATGCGATAGGTCATTCGCTGTGTACTTAATGCTTGATTCATCTTTGTGAACCTTAGAGTATGATTACCTGAGTGATTGTAGGCTAAACCATCCGAAGAGCGCCTTAGAGTAGGAGTCTATAATCTCTAAGTGGATTTGTAGACAAGACCCTTTGGTAATTTCAAAGAGTTAGGGAGAAACGCATACCCTACAACTTTAGAAACACAACGCAACTAGGAATAAGACGTGACACTCAACCATCAATAGGAGATAATTAAGAAGTAATACAAACTAAGTAAACACATCTTTAAACTATCATACGAGCACACATTAATTAGACATAGACTCCCACAACCTTAGTTTAGATAATTAGATAATAGTAGAGTAATCGGTAGAAATACCAACCCCCCAAATCCAATACCCGAGATTCGTACCTTTCCATTTTCATAAAATATAAAAAGATAAAAAATAATCTTCCTCAACCTTAACCTTAACGTAGTAACTCCCTACAAGCATTCCTATTCCCCTAGAGAATGATATCAATACCCGTGGCTTACCCTAATTACTACACTACAACGATTAGGTTCACTGCCTAGGGTGTTATAAAACTTGCTCGAAGAAAAGGAAGTTCCTTTGACCCCAAACGACGCGTGTAGCGTTATCATTCGTATCAAGGCAATTCCTCTCACAAGAAAGAAGAATGTCAGAAGACGTCACAGCTTCTATTACATCAACGCCTTCACCGTTTACATTCATATATACTTGAGGGGGAGATTGTTGGAATCACTCCTAAACAGTATTTCAAGTATTTATATTTCATATGTAATAGGTAGCTTTATTATGGCCTTTATCTTTGTTTAAGGTCAAGCTTATGTAGAAGGCCCATAAGCTTGATCCAAGCCCAATAAGGAATAGGGAAGGAGAGGGAGTGTTGCCCTAGCTCCTTGCCTATATAAACTCTTGTAAACCCTCATTTGAGGGTTGGTTGTTCAAGTTATTCTCTCATTCACTCTTGTTGCATAACCGGTCATATTATATCGTGTGTGTGTGTGTGCTTATAACTTGTTCATCCGCCTTCATCTCTTCTCTTATAACTTGTGTTTGTAAAACTAGTGACCTAACATAGTCATTTAAAGCAGTGAATTCCTAGCAAGAAATGCTATGTTGTCTTTCAGTCTAAATGTAGCTTAACTGATATGTTTGTGTGCTTCTTTTTGTTATAATAATTGAATTTTTGTTACAATTTTAATCTGTTGGCTTTATAAGTCAAACAAAAGAGATTTTAAATACTAACAATTCGGTGTCGTTCCTCTAATATATTTTTGAGTAGTTTTTGACGTTACTATTATTTTTTTAAACTGATCATTGAGTTATATTATTTAAAAAAATGTTATATTAATTTTGGAACATTTATTTTAATAAATATGTTTAAGTTAGAAGTTTATTTTCAAATATTTTACTATATAAATTATTTTTATGTTCTATGATATTAAATTTAATATCTCAGTAAGTTAATATCAGAGTAACTTAATATCACACTAAAATAAAAATAGTGTAATTCTTTCGAAATTCCTAGCAGCATTTTTTCAAACTGATATATGAGCTATCAATGTCAGATACTATTTAAAATGATTTGACAATACAATATCACTTTATTTGTAATAATAATAATATTAATTATATTATATAAGAAAATAAATTTTATTTCTTAATATCATATTAAAATTTATTTTCCACGTAAAATTTAAACGTTAATTATATTATTTAAAAAAATGTTATATTAATTTTTGAACATTTATTTTAATAAACATGTTTAAGTTAGAAGTTTATATTATTTAAAAAAATGTTATATCTCAAAAACATAATATCACACTAACTTAATATCACACTAAATTAAAATAGTGTAATTTTTTCAAACTGATATATGAGCTATCAATGTCAGATACTATTTAAAATGATTTGACAATACAATATTTAAAATGATTTGAAAATACAATATCAGAGTTAGTTGTCTAGAGATATATGATATTGATTTTCTATCACAGTGTCTAGATATATGATATTGTAAAATTTCAATTAATATCAGAGTTAATTGAAATATTTGAATATTTGTTTACATTTATTAAAAGTAATTTCGAAGTGACATATATGTAAGATATTATTTATAGTGGTAAAAGATACTTCCTCGAGACACAAAATATCACTTTATCTGTGATAATCTTTAAAATTGATTTTGACAATACACAAGACATTAATGATTATAATTATCACATTTCATTCACGTAGTTAATTAATAAAGTATACTCTTACGATAATTTATCTTTGGAAGATTTTTAATAAAGTATAATATTGAATTTTTGTTACATTTTTTAATCTGTTGACTTTATAAGTCAAACAAAAGATATTTTAAATACTAACAATTCGGTGTACCTTTAAAGAAATTTTAATATATAAATGTTCTAATTTAATATATTTTTGAGTAGTTTTTGACGTTACTATTATTTTTTTAAACTGATATTTGAGCTATATTATTTAAAAAATGTTATATTAATTTTGGAACATTTATTTTAATAAATGTGTTTAAAATCTCAGTAAATTAATATCACAGTAACTTATTATCACACTAAAATAAAAATAGTGTAACTTAATATCACACTAAAATGTTATTTCAACTAATATCAGAGTTAGTAAAATTGCAAAGATTAATCAATTCGTATATTATGATATTATCATTCTATTTTAAATTAACATTAAAATAGTGTGATATTAAGATATTTTTTTAATATCAGATTAAATATCAAAGTTAGTTCACTATAATATATCACACTATTTTAATATCAGACTGTCTTAAACAAAATATTAATATTCAAATCCTATTTTTTATTTTTATTTTATTATAATTGCATGTTATAATGAGGTATATCTGTTAATATTGTCTAAATATCACACTTAGTTTTACTTTTACATACATGTCAAATAGTGATGAAATTAACTCAAAGTTTTACATTTAATTTTCATATAGTTTTTCAATAATGTTTGATTTTTTTAATTCATGTTTGTTTTATATATATTTTTTACATTCGAGATATTTGTATTACTATCAGAGTTAGTTGCATAAATATATGATATTGTATTACTATCACTGTCTTAATATCACAGTTAGTAAAATTTCAATTAATATCAGAATTAGTAACCTGGATGACAACTTTAAATATTTAGTGACTTAAGATAAATTTTGACGTTATTAAAGTATTTGTTGAAAACTTTAAATATTAAAGTATTTGTTAAAAACATATATACATAACACGCTATTACTTGTCAGATTTTATAATGATGAAAAGTACCTCCTCGAGACACAAAATATTACTTTTTATGTGCAACTGACATATATGTCAGATAATTCTTTCGAAATTCCTAGCAGCATTTTTTCAAACTGATATATGAGCTATCAATGTCAGATACTATTTAAAATGATTTGACAATACAATATTTAAAATGATTTGACTATACAAATATATAATATCAGAGTTAGTTGTCTAGAGATATATGATATTGTATTTCTATCACAGTGTCTAGATATATGCTATAGTAAAATTTCAATTAATATCAGAGTAAATAAAATGAATGACTAAAAGAAGATATTAATATTGTATTAATGTCAAATTTTATTGTTTAATTATGATATTATCTTAATATCAAAGTTAGATAATTTAAATTGAATTATATATAAAAATATCATATTAATGTTTGTATTTTAATAAAAAAAAATTAATACTAACTAAATATAATATTTTCAAAAATTTAATATGACGTATACATATTGATATTCTCTTAATATCAGAGTTAGTTGGCCTATGACGTAGTAAATTTCAATATTTTTAATGAGTAAGTTTCAATATTTTTTGAAATTCAAGATATTGTATTACTATCAAAGTTAGTTGCATAATATGATACTGTATTACTATCAGAGTGTCTTAATATCAGAGTTAGTAAAATTTCAATTAATATCAGAGTTATTAAAATTTGAAAGATTAATCAATTCATATATTATGATATTATCATACTATTTAAAATTAATATTGTCTTAATATAAGAATTACTTTTTTTTATAAAGATATTTTTTTAATATCAGATTTAATATCAAAGTCAGAGTTAGTTGTCTTAATATATGATATTCTGTTGATATCATAGTTTTGAAACAAAATATTTAAAATCAAAATCAAAAAAATTTATTATTTTTTATGTTCTATGACGAATACATGTTAATATTCTCTTAATATCATAGTTAGTTTACATTTATTAAGTAATTTGCAACTGATATTGTATTTCTATCACAGTGTCTAGATATATGCTATAGTAAAATTTCAATTAATATCAGAGTAAATAAAATGAATGACTGAAAGAAGATATTAATATTGTATTAATGTCAAATTTTATTGTTTAATTATGATATTATCTTAATATCAAAGTTAGATAATTTAAATTGAATTATATATAAAAAATATCATATTAATGTTTGTATTTTAATAAAAAAAATTAACACTAACTAAATATAATATTTTTATTCTTAAAATACTATTAAGAATACTATTACCACTATATCTGAGCATATAAAGAAATAAAGTAAGCAGTTGTACTTTAAATATTATTCATTTTTTAAGGGATCTCTATATTCGTTTGTACAAATCACTATGTTTTTTGCCTATAAATATTCCATCAATCACACATACAAAAACATAAAAAAAAAAATTTTCTTCATTTTCATTTTATGTTTTTTTTGCAGTTTTAATATAATGAATGTTTTTATATTAAAAATCTATTTTTTCGTATCATCGATAATTTATTATCTTTGGAAGATTTTTTTATTTGTATATTTTTTAAATCGAAATCTAGATATTCTACCGAAAGTATTTGTTATTGAAGAAAAAAATGTTTATCAATCATTATATTTCAGGACCATATAAGTTTTTCTTCAACTAACTTTTCAACTTTGCTTTTTCTAACAAAGCATTTGTTGATAACATTCACAAAGCATTTGTACAGAACATTCATATTCAGCTTCAAAACCAGTTCTATGAGGCTTGGAGCAGATGCCATCGTTTTCAGCCGCCACATAGTTGACGGGTATGCCCCTAAATATGTGCCCTTTTATGCTATTTTATAATGAGTAATTGTTTTGACATCAAGATTCCCTAGTGTGGATGTTATTGTATTGTCTAATTACATTTACTGTGTTGGTACTATCAAAAATGTATCTTCTTAATACATGTAATGTATGCCAGTCTGAAATATATATTATTATTATATATGACGATTGGTAGTATGTAACATGTATTTCAGTAATAGGAAGAAAATACAAGAGAGATGCAGAATCTGAAAAATAAGTTAGATAGGTCTATAGAGTATATTAAAATATTCTGAATCTATTGAGCTTGACACATTTCCACTTTTTTATTAATGTTTTTATTCATATTGTGTATATTCGTATAATTTATTCTTTTCTTATAATTACAAGTGTTTCAATCTCTTCAGATTCAGATTCTGAATGGGGAGAGTACATCATTTTGAAAAATTATTACTCGTATAATGTAAGAAACGGAAGAACATGAAGTTGAAGATCAATTATGGAAGATGAAGATGAAGATTTTTAAAAAGAAATGAAGATGAAGAATAATATGAAGATGAAGATCAATTGTTATTGTAGAAAAATTTTAATTTTTAATGGTTTTTATTAAAATATAAATTAATTAAAGTTTATTTTCAGTGAATTCCTACCAAGATATGCTATGTTTTGTGTGTTTCTTTTGTTATAATATTTAATTTTTTATTTAAAAAAATGTTATATTAATTTTGGAACATTTATTTTAATAAATATGTTTAAGTTAGAAGTTTATATTATTTTAAAAAATGTTATATGTCAGAAACATAATATCACACTAACTTAATATCACACTAACTTATTATATAGCAGATATTTTTCAAAATGATATTTGAGCTATCAATGTCAGATACTATTTAAAATGAATTGACAATACAATATCACTTTATCTGTAATAAAAATAATATTAATATCATATTTAAATTTTATTTTCCATGTATAATTTAAAGGTTAATTATATTATTTAAAAAAATGTTATATTAATTTTGGAGCATTTATTTCAATTAATATCAGAGTTAATAAAATTTCACAGATTAATCAATTCATATACTATGTCTTTTTTCTTAATCATCACTTTCTATCAAAACCTTTTTTAAGTTTGGTGTTTAATTTTGACAACTTTTAATATATTATTTTGTTTTTATTGTACCTCCTCGATTTTATAATGATGAAAAGTACCTCCTCGAGACACAAAATATTACTTTTTATGTCCTACTGACATATATGTCAGATAATCTTTAAAGTTGATTTTGACTGTACACAAGAAATTAATGTATATAGTTATCATATTTCATAAATATAGTTATTTAAAATATTAAATATAACACATATTATTTTTAATGAATATAACTATCATATTTCATAAATATAGTTATTTAAAATATTAGTTGTCTTAATATTATTTTAATATTTAAAATCAAAATCAAACAAATTTAATATTTTGCATATTAAAAATTCAAAGATTAATCAATTCATATATTATGATATTATGATACTATTTAAAATTCAAATTAAATGCAAGAATTTAAGATGAGAGTTAGTTGTTATAAAATGAATGACTGAAACAAGATATTAATATTGTATTAATATTAAATTTTCTTTATTATATTATCTTAATATCAGAGTTAGCTGTTATATTTAAAACCAAAATCAAAGAAAAATTAATATTTTCATGTTCTATGACGTATACGTATTAATAATGTATTAAATATCAGACTTTTAGTTGGCTTATGACGTATACATATTTGAATATCTGTTTACATTTATTAAAAGTAAATGTATATAATTATCATATTAAAGATACCTCCTCGAGACACAAAATATCACTTTATCTGTGATAATCTTTAAAGTTGATTTTGACAATACACAAGACATTAATGAATATAATTATCATATTAATTTTTGTTTTTTATTTTTAATATAAATGTTTTACTTGATGTACTGTGATATTTAAAATCTTATGACGTATACATATTTTTGTTTTTTATTTTTAGCTATAAATTTAATTAATTTACATTTCATTTTTTTTAGAATCGGCAAATTTAATACTTTAAGTTTCAATATTATATTACTATGAAAATTTCACACTTTTAAATGATATCATAATATCTAAATTTCAGATAATATTTAAAAATTATTTATAATAACTATTATATTTATTATTATCATAGTATGTAAATGTCATAGTTATAATAGTATGTAAATTTCGAATGGTATTTAAAAATTATGTAATATCATAGTAACTTAAATTTGTTTTTTTATCACCTAATATATAATGTCAGAAAAAAGACACATGGGTAAGAAGACTAGACGATACACATAAATTTGAGCAACAACCTTATCCTTATTTTTGCAATATAAATTTGAACATTCCCACTTCAAAAATGTACTCAAAAAAAATTGTTTAAATAAAAGGAATATTGTATCTCTTTTTTAAGAAAAGGTTTTTTTTTAGAAGTGTTTATCTAAGTAAGCTATTTTCAACAAAAAGGTTTATGTTTTTGTTTACAACTTTATAATTTATGTTTATTTAATTCTTTAGACTGATTATATGTTCTTCTTCTTTTTTTTGATTTCAGAAATGCATATTTTAATTACTCATGAAGGGCAGTTTATTTTTATACCTCTTATTGTTGATTATGGAGGAATTAGAGTATTTATTTAAATTATCACTGAAACCTAAATATTTTACTGAATTTTATCAAATCTAAAGCATCTAAAATGTCAACTGGTATGTCAATCTCTCCAAAAGATGATCTACACCAGATAGAGATTGCTTATAGTTCAGATTTGATAATAGTATAATGATGCATTATTGGTGCATCTACCATCGCCTTCGAAAGGAGGATCAGAGTCTCAATTCCTTTGGCATTCTCGGATATGGTTGTTATGAAGAAAGACGAACACGAAAAGGAATGTTATGAATAATATAATATTACAATGATGCATTCGAAAGGAGGATCAGAGTCTCAATTCCTTTGGCATTCTCGGATATGGTTGTTTGGTTTCAAATTTTGAAATGTGTTTTGATAACCTTTGTTGCTCAGTTTTTTGTGATAGAAATGTATGAACGTCCAAGATGACGCGCAACGTACTCAAAATAGCTTATGAAAAATATTTTACCTGATTCTCGGATATAATTTTTAATATACTATTAAGAATATTATTAATTATGCAACTAGTATTAATTTTTTTCTTTTATTATTAAGAATATTATTTACGAAAAAACAGTCTAAAATAAAAATAAAAAATACCACTACAGCTGAGCACTTGTACTTTAAAAATAACGTACATAGCCTTTAATATGAAAAACATAAAAATATTTTAATATGAACAAATAAAGTAATCAGTTGTACTTTAAGGGCTCTCTATATTCGTTTGTACAAATGACTGTCTTTTTTGCCTATAAATATTTCATCAATCACACATAGAAAAAAATAACAAAAATTTTCTTCATTTTCATTTCATGTTTTTTTGCAACTTTAATATAATGATTGTTTTTATATTAAAAATCTATTTTTTCGTATCATCGATAATTTATTGTCTTTGGAAGATTTTTTTATTTCTTTATTTTTTTAATCGAAATCTAGATATTCTACCGAAAGTATTTGTAACTTCAACTTTGCTTTTTCTAACAAAGCATTTGTTGATAACATTATTATCCAATTTTGGATAACATTATTATCCAATTATGGTTATTTTGGAAGGTGATGAGTTATTCCAAACTACAAATATGTATCATGATCAGATTGAAGACAATATTTTTTTGAAGGTGTATGTTCTTCATCAAAAACTACCAAATTCAGCCATATATGAAGTCGTTGAAGATTTTATATGAAAATTAAAATTATCTGTGTCTTAACTGAAGATATTTTACAAGATTAGTTGTATGTTATTGTTATATTTGTTATTCGTTTTAAGATAAACTTTTAATTTTATTAAATAGAACATGATAATTTTATTATAAGAATAAGTGAAGTAAAATAACATAGAATTAACATTTCATTTTCAAAACTTTTAATAGAACATGATAATTTTATTAAATAGAACATGATAATTTTATTATAAGAACATGATAATTTTAATTTTATTTTAAGATAAAAAATTAATTTTATTAAATAGAACATGATAATTTTCAAAACAAGAATTAACATTACATAAGAATTAACATTACTGTGATATTAAATGGTACTTCTTGCATGTTGTGTAGATACAAAACGGTGCCACATGTGTAATGATAGACAAGACCTTAAACCCGAGAGATGGAAGTCCAGCATTGTTGATACAAGGTATATTTGTGTGCCTACTCCTAATAAAAGTTATTACTCGTATAATGTAAGAAACGGAAGAACATGAAGTTGAAGATCAATTATGGAAGATGAAGATGAAGATTTTTAAAAAGAAATGAAGATGAAGAATTATATGAAGATAAAGATCAATTGTTATTGTATTTTTCAATATTAGTTGTATGTTCTTGTTATATTTCTTATTCCTTTTAAGATAAACTTTTAACACTACATTACATTATTAATTTTTATTATAACAATAAGTGAAGTAAAATATATATAGAATTAACATTATATAAAATTTTCAAAACAACAATTAACATTACATAAGAAATAACATTACTGTGATATTAAATAATACCATTAGATATTCAGTCCGACACTTTTACATAATGGACAAATGTTCTTGTGTAGCATCCAACGTCTAATACAATCTGCATGAAACTCATGGCTGCAAATCAATGTGCTTATGCTTTCATATTCTTTGTATTCTTCTAAACAAATCGCACAAACGCCTTCAACCTTGTCAAGCATTATATTGTCATGAAGATTTTTCCTTATAGTTTCTTTTGTCAATCCCGAACCATCAAAAATCATATTTTGTTCTGAAACACCAATTATTTCAACTATATCTTGTTCTTCAAGTTGGCGAACATCTTCACGATACCTTCCCATGATAAAATGAACTAAATATGATGGTATACTGGGTATACTTTCTAATGTCTCCTGGAAATGGTTCCTATCACGAGTTGAATTGTGCATAGATTGTAAGATATGAATAATAATTGATGGAGGCACCTCTGTAAATGGCACGAAACCATTACTCATTTTGAAAAAACAGTTTATTATTTTTAACACGACAACTCGAAAAATGAGACATTACTTTCAATATCAATGTTATATATAGACTTATTCACGGCATGTAACTTTTAAAATAAACTTTATTTTAAAATAAATTTTAAATTTTATAAATATAGTTATATAAAATGTTAAATATAACATATATTATTTTTAAATTATTATTGTCTTAATATCAGAGTTACTTTTATTAATAAAGACATTTTCTTAATATCAGATTTTTTAAACTTTGAAAAGTACCTCCTCGAGACACAAAATATTACTTTTTATGTCCAACTGACATATATGTCAGATAATCTTTTAAAGTTGATTTTGACTGTACATAAGAAATTAATGTATATAGTTATCATATTTCATAAATATAGTTATTTAAAATTTTAAATATAATACATATTATTTTTAAATTATTATTGTCTTAATATCAGAGTTACTTTTCTTAATAAAGATATTTTCTTAATATTAGATTTTGTGAGAAAAAATATTAAGCTTCCCTTTCTATTTAAAAACAAAATCAAAATTTTAATATCAGAGTTAGTTGTCTTAATATATGATATTCTGTTAATGTCATAGTTTTGAAACAAAATATTTATAATCAAAATGAAACAAATTTAATATTTTTTGTAAAATATATATGACGTATATATATTAATGTTTTATTAATATCAGAGTAAGTTGGCCTATGACGTATATACATTTGCATATCTGTTTCATTAACTAGTTTGACTATCTGTTGGAAACTTAGATGCATAACACGCTAAGATACATGTCAGATTTTATAATGATGAAAAATATCTTCTCGAAACTCAAAATATTTACTTTTATGTCCAACTGACATATATGTCATAGAAAGTCAAAGAAATTAAAGTAATTTCCAACTAACATATATGATAGATAATCTTCAAAGTTGATTTTGTCTATACGCAAAAATTAATGAATATAACTTTCATATTTCATAAATATAGTTATTTAAAATATTAGTTGTCTTAATATTATGTTAATATTTAAAATCAAAATCAAACAAATTTAATATTTTGGATATTAAAAATTTAATATGATGTATACATATTAATATTCTCTTAATATCAGAGTTAGTTGGCCTATGACGTAGTAAATTTCAATATTTTTAATGAGTAAGTTTCAATATTTTTTGAAATTCAAGATATTGTATTACTATCAAAGTTAGTTGCATAATATGATACTGTATTACTATCAGAGTGTCTTAATATCAGAGTTAGTAAAATTTCAATTAATATCAGAGTTATTAAAATTTCAAAGATTAATCAATTCATATATTATGATATTATCATACTATTTAAAATTAATATTGTCTTAATATAAGAATTACTTTTTTTATAAAGATATTTTTTTAATATTAGATTTAATATCAAAGTCAGAGTTAGTTGTCTTAATATATGATATTCTGTTGATATCATAGTTTTGAAACAAAATATTTAAAATCAAAATCAAAAAAATTTATTATTTTTTATGTTCTATGACGAATACATGTTAATATTTTCTTAATATCATAGTTAGTTTACATTTATTAAGTAATTTGCAACTGACATATATTTCAGAATGTAAATTTGTAGATTAGGATTTTTTATTTTTTTTTAATTTCACATTTTTTAATAAATGATATTGACTTAATATCAGAGTTAGTTGATATTCACATCCTATTTTTTAATTTTTTTTTTTATAATTGCATGTTATAATGAGGTATATCTATTAATATTGTCTTAATATCATACTTAGTTTTGCCTTTACATACATGTCAAAGTTTTACATTAAATTAAAATATCAATTTAAGTCAAAGTTATACATTAAATTTTAATATAGTTTTTCAATAATGTTGATTTTTTTTAATTCATGTTGTTTTTAAGTATATTTTTGACATTCAAGATATTTGTATTAATATCAGTGTTAGTTGTATAGATATATGATATTGTATTACTATCATAGTGTCTTAATATCAGAGTTAGTAAAATTTCAATTAATATCAGAGTTAGTAAAATTTCAAAGATTAATCAATTCATATATTATGATATTATCATACTATTTAAAATTAATATTGTCTTAATATAAGAATTACTTTTCTTTATAAAGATATTTTTTTAATATCAGATTTAATATCAAAGTCAGAGTTAGTTGTCTTAATATATGATATTCTGTTGATATCATAGTTTTGAAACAAAATATTTAAAATCAAAATAAAAAAAAATTATTATTTTGCATGTTCTATGACGTATACATATTAATATTCTTTTAATATCATAGTTAGTCTACATTTATTAAGTAATTTGAAACTGACATATATTTCAGATGTTATATATATTAATTATCATATTTGTTACCATTGATTTTTTTTTTTTTTTTAAATTTCACATTTTTTAATAAATGATATTGACTTAATATCAGAGTTAGTTGTCTTAATATATCACACTATTTTAATATCAGAGTGTCTTAAACAAAATATTGATATTCACATCCTATTTTTTAATTTTTTTTTTTATAATTGCATGTTATAATGAGGTATATCTATTAATATTGTCTTAATATCAAACTTAGTTTTGCCTTTACATACATGTCAAATATTAAAATATCAATTTAAGTCAAAGTATTACAATATTTGTATTACTATTAGAGTTAGTTGTATAGATATATGATATTGTATTACTATCAGAGTGTCTTAATATCAGAGTTAGTAATATTTCAATTAATATTAGAGTTGGTAAAATTTCAAAGATTAATCAATTCATATATTATGATATTATCATACTATTTAAAATTCAAATTCAATGCAAGAATTTAAGATGAAGAAGAACATAAAGTTAAAAACCAATTATTATTACAATATGAATTGTCATAGCCTGTTCAACCAACAAATAAACTAAAATCACTCAAAGAAATCTACCATGGCTCTGGGGGAAGCTCGTTCGAGTTTCAAAAGCTTCCTAGCCAACTCCCAGTTGTTTTTGATATTTTCATTTCTATCATGACTCCTATCGCTTTGCCTGATATTGATTGTCTTTAGCATCCGGGAACACGCAAGTATACACTTTATTAAAGTTAATTCATGCTTTGTTCTAGGAAAATATCGAAATACCACGGTCTGTAGCTGGCCATGGCTGAATGTGTTTCTATCTACAACATTAGAAAATTTTTCCAAAGGTAAAACACTAAGCGTGTTTGCAGCCTGAAAAATGAAATAGTGTTGGGATACGAAACATGACAATTTAGTAATGTTTATTTGATACATATGCAATACAACATTACACTTACTCTGGTATCCAGCATTTTCAAATTTGGAGAAGCCCGAATCATTACAATGGTGAACTCTACCATAAGACTATTCTCAAAATCGACATTGGACAGCTGAAGGTTAATCAGGGATACAAAAGGATCATTCATCCTAGAATTAGCTTCATGTATCAACTACAACAAGTTTTAAAAATTAAATTTCATTAGTGTGTACAAATTTCTTTAACATTGTAATTATAAGTTGTAAAACTCAGATTGTTCTTACCGTGCAATCACCAAATTCCAATGAAAGAGTCTCAAGATTTTGTAGTCTCGTCAGTTGAAAGATATCGGATGTTGTGATTGTCGTCACAACATTATAAAGACAGAATCTCAAATCCAACTTCTTCAAATTCCTACGTTTTGCAATATCCCATAGTCTCATCTCGTTTGTACTAGGACGATTCATTTTAAGAGACTCAAGTGAGGGACAACCAGCAATAAAGTCCCAAACTGTACCGCTTAGGAAATTTACATGAATTAATTCTAAGCTCAGTAGATTTGGGAAGCCATGAAAATATTCCAAAGTAGCCATAGCACAAAAATGAAGTACCATATGTTTCAATTCGATACGAGAGTAAAGTTGGGTTGGGATCGTAACTGGGTCACCATACCAGTTTGTAATAATCAACTCCTCAGTTCCATGTTCAGCCAAAAACAAGAGCCAGTCTCGAATCTCTTCATAATGAAAGTTGTGTCTTCCAATCATTGATATTGGCTCTACAGAGAAGACAAACTTTCTTATTGGACCTATAAGCCGTTTTAAGAGTCTAGTAACAAGCTTCCCATCAAACTCATATGTTAAATAATAAAAGAAATCCTCATCAATTATGACATCGGTGAGCAATGTCCACTTAGACCTCCAGTTTCGCGCTAAACTAGAGGTTCTCACCGCTTCTAACAAAGGCAAACGATTCAAAATATTAGTGATCACTATATCGGGCATGTTGCTAATACGATTGATCAACATGGTATTATTGGAAGTTGGATTTGTCTTTTTGAGTTATGGAAATGAGGATTTACGTTAGGTTTTTGATATTCAGTATATCGTTTATGGATAAGGGTTGAATTTGAAACACTATATAAACAAATTCTTGATGTACACTTGTACAGTGATGTTAAACTTTCAATAATATCATATCAAAAAAACATATAAAAAACTTGAATGAGCACTAGTAAATAACACTTAGATTTTTTTTTCTATCTATTAATATCACAAATAATTTTTCTAGTAAATAATTTTTTTTCTAGTAAATGATACCATTTTTTAACATATCATATTTATGAAATAAAATATTGATCTTCACATCGTATTTAAAAACAAAATAAAAGGAAAATTTATAATTGCATTTTCTAATGTGGTAGTTAGTTGTTAGAAGATAAAGTATCAGAATAATTACCATTGAAATTTTTATTTAAATTTCATATTTTTTAATATATGATATTTTTCTTAATATCAAATTTAGTTGTCTTAATAGTTTATTTAATATCACACTGACATACTTGTATTTTTATTATAGTTTCTTAAGTCAAACAGATATTCAAATATCAGAGTTAATTGTTATTTTTTTATTTTAATATCACAGTGTGTTTAAATTACATATATTTTTAATATATGATATTTTTCTTAATATCAAAGTTAGTTGTCTTTTAATATATGATATTGTCTTAATATCAGAGTATAAAAAAAAGAAAAAAAAAAGAAAAATCAGAGAAAATTTTATAATTGAATCTTCTATGACGTATACATAATAAAATTGTCTTAATATCATTGTTTGTTTGACTATGCATATTATACATTTATTAAGTAATTTCAAACTGACATAAATGTTGGATACTATTTTTATAGTGGTTAAAGATATCTCCTCGAGACACAAAATATCACTCTGTCTGTTCTAATCTTTTAAAGTTGATTTTGACAATACACAAGACATTAATGAATATAATTTTAATTTAATTAGATACAAGATGTTACTTAAATTTCATATTTTTTAATATACGATATTTCCTTAATATCAGAGTTAGTTGTCTTAATATATGACTTTGTTTTATTATCAGAGTTTCTAAAACAAAAAATTAATATTCACATTCCTATTTAAAAATAAAATCAATTTTTTTTTATAATTGCATGTTCTAAAGAGCTATGTATATTAATATTGTCTTAATATCAGACTTAGTTTTGGCTTTGACGTATATATTTATTAAGTAATTTTAATCTTTATTCAATAACACACTGACATACATGTCAGATAGTGATGAAAAATTCTTCCTCGAGACTTAAAATATCAATCAATGTCAAAGTTTTTCATTTAATTTTAATATAGTTTTTCAATTATGTTGGTTATTAAAATATATTTTTGTTTATTTAAATTTACTAAATAATTTTAATTTAGTTATGTTATTTTTGTATTGTTTATTTTAATAAAGATGTTTTACTTTAAAAACAACTTTAATGTACTGTGATATTAAACTTATTCTAAGACATAATTTAATATCTTTGTAAGCAGTAGTAATTTTAAACTTTGACATATAAAACTTATTATTTTTCCTCTATAAATAATTTAATATAGTAATTTGTAAGCAGTAGTAATTTTTCTTTTTACAGCAGTATAATTTTTTTTTTAATTTCATATTTTTAATATATGATATTTGTGTTAATGTCAGAGTATCAAAAGTCCTACTTGTATTTTTCTTATAGTACATATAAAACTTATTATTTTTCCTCTATAAATATGACCATTTCCGATCTCACAAAAAAACAGACCAAGCAATCAACTCATGATAAAAGATTGATGATCATTTTGCTGTATAATTTTATTTTTTTGCTTCGTTAATATATGAAATCTAGATATTTTACCGAATATTGAAAGTGAAACAACTTACAAGTAAACAATTTTTCTTAATCATCAAGTTGTCTCACTAAGTGTTACCCAAAACCCTAAATCCTAAACCCTTAAGTATTTCATCTTCAAGAATAATCAATGGTGTATGATAATCTGTATAAAGTTGCAAACAGTTTTTTTGTTGCTTTTTAAAACCTTATTCTATCAAAATCATATGTCATTGAACATTTTTGTTTTTCCAGTTTCATCAACAAAGCTTAGAAATGATGCTATATGATCATGCTTTGCAATAGTCACAGTTGATGAAGCAGAAGAGGTTTTGGGTGAAAGAAGTGGGATCAAGGAATGAGTTTATAATTACGATGAAGATGACAATCAAGTAGTTGCTAATGTTTTTTTTATTTTTTGATGTCTTTTTATGTATGACTTTCAGTATGAAAAACAACTGCTGTGTAATGTAAAATGCAATTATGCATATATCTATTTCAACAAGTGATAGTAATTCTGATATTAATATCTTTTTTTTTACATTTTATGCTATGAAAATCAATGATAACTTAAATTTATATTTTAATATGATTGTCACATTTAATTTCTATATTTAATTGCACTAAAACTTATTCTGATATTAAAACTGGGAGAACCATACAATTTTTATTAGCAGTAGAAAAATTTGTTTGCAGCAGCAGAAAAATTTGTTGCAGCAGCAGTAATACTATCATCAGACAGTCTTGCTTTCCGAATAATAAAATCTATATTACAAAAATCAGAAATTTCTTAATTTCTTTCTTAATCATCAAAAATAATATCAAAATTTCTTAATATCACATAAAAAATAAGGACAATTAAAATCTGACTAACAACAACATTTAATGTCACAAAACAGTACCTTTTCTCTCAAAAAATAATTGACCATTTTTTTTCCTGTTGCCTCTTCTGCATACTTATCAAATATTTCTAAATGATATTAAATATTCAATTTTTTTTTACATTTATCTAGACAAATAGAATTACCAATAAAAAAAATTTCTGCAGCAGTAGAAGAATTTGTTGCAGCATCAGTAACATTTATTCGCACTAAAACTTATTCTGATATTAAAACTGGGAGAACCATACAATTTTTATTAGCAGCAGAAAAATTTGTTGCAGCAGCAGAAAAAATTGTTGAAGCAACAGTAATATTTAGTTACAACAAAGATATTCTGATATTAAAAATGGGAGTACCATACAATTTACTATAATCAGACATTCATGCTTTCTGAATTCATCAAAGCAGCACCATCAACTATCGCTCTTACTTTGTCTAGACAAGTTTCATGAATCTATACAAGAAATATATAATATATCAAATTTTTTATAAACTTTAATAGCATATGCAAAACTTTATTATGATTATATAAAGCAATAATACCTGATCCTTATCGTACTCTAGCAAATCGAAGTAAATGTGACTGTCACAAATAGAAAAATCTTCAACTACTTCCATTCTTTTCTCCAGCTTTTTGAGATGGTAGTGTAGCACACATATATTTGTTGTGTCATAAGGATAATTGCCACATGTCAAATACTTTAATGTTTCAGTTAATAAAGAATTTGCAGCCTTAATTTCTTGTTTAACTTGGCTCAAGCATTTTCGCATTTTTTGCTTATAATCAGACAAAAAATCATCCACTGCTGAACTTTCTTCTTCATCAACTAATCTTTCTTCTCCTTCTGTTTTATATAACAAGCCGATAGTTAAGATTTTTTAATATCAGATTAACTATCAGCATAAATTCTTAATATCTCTCTAAATCATCAGAAATAATATCAAAATTTCTTAATATCACATAAGAATAAGGACAATTAAAATCTTACTAACATCATTGACCATTTTTTTTTCCTGTTGCCTCTTCTGCACACTTATCAAATATTTCTACATCTTTATATCTCTCTAAATGATCAGAAATAATATCAAAATTTCTTAATATCACATAAGAATAAGGACAATTAAAATCTGACTAAAAAAATTTGGATCTCTACTATCTTTAATATCGTTGCTTAGCTTCCCATATAGATGGATGTATTTCATCTTTCAAAGGTGGCAAATTAAATTCTTTAACAGCATTTACAATCATCAAAGCTGCAGCATCAACTATGATTATATAAAGCAATAATATCTGATCCTTATCGTAATCTAGAAAATCGAATAATATTCTATGATTATATTTGTTGTTTCATACTGGAAAAGTCATACACAAAAGATAATATACTTCAATTTTTTGAGATGGTAGTGTAGCAAAACTTTACTATGATTATATTTGTTGTTTCATAAGGATAATTGCCGCATGTCAAATACTCAAATATCAGAGTTACTTGTTCTATTTTTATTTAATATCACAGTGTATTTAAATTTCATAATATATGTATTTTTCTTAGTCAAACAGATAGTCAAATATGATATTTGTCTTAATATCAAAGTTAGTTGTCTTTAATATATGATATTGTCTTAATATCAGAGTCTTCTGTTTTAATCTTAATATCAGAGTCTTCTGTTTTAATCTTTAAATTGTCTTAATATCATAGTTTGTTTGTCAGATACTATTTTTATAGTGGTTAAAGATATCTTCTCGAGACACAAAATATCACTGTCTGTTTTAATCTTTAAAGTTGATTTTAATATAATGTCAGAAAATATACCTACCAATGTCAGTTTATATTTATTAGTTTTGAAATAAATTTCAACAACAACCTTATCCTTATTTTGCTATATAAATTTGATCATTCCCACTTCAATAATGTAATAAAAAAAAAGTGTTTAAAAAAAGGGAATATTACATATTGTAACAACTCGCACTTTTCCAGATATTCGTTTTCGAGAAAATTCACTTGTTTTGAATTTACGAACTTTTCTAAGCTCATTTGACGTGAAAACGAGAAAGTTATCTCGAGAAACGTAAATTTTAGATACTACGCGTACCGGCACAACTGTAAACTCGTAAACCATTCGAAGAGATCACTATTTCTATTTGCGAGAAAATAGTCAAATAAATACTCATTTTAATTGGAAAAATGATTTCGTGAATGATGGCGTAAGTTTCGTAATTTTTCGAGCCCGTTTACTCCTCCAAATGTGTCCCGAAGCTAATACTTGTGAAAGACTTCCTAAATTACGGATTTGGTCCCTATGATATTTTCATTTCCCTCTACCCTACTTTGAAGATTGGCAAAAATGGTCCTTATGGGGGTATAAATACCTCAAATTCCTCCACACACCTCATAATACACCATCTTTCTCTCTCTCAAAAAAAAATCCTCACTCTCTCTCCTCTCTAAAATACCGGTCACCGGAAAAACCTTTCCAGCAGCCGCCGGCCACTATTTCCGGCCAACTTCCGGCCACGCGCCGTCACACATATATGCCACCTATATCACTCGATAGATCGTCACATCGTGGTTCTTTTGACACACTACACGCGCGTCAACTCTCCTACACGCGCCCTAAATCTAGTTTTCTAGATTCGAAATTAGGGTTTCGTTTTAGGGTTTGTATGGTTTAAAAGGGATAGAGTGATGGTCACGAATAGGGTATGTTTGAAGATTTACGGACGCTTGTAGCGTGCCACCGCCGCCACAGTGGTTGCGTCCACCACAACCGCCACGGATGTGGTCACCACCACTCCACCGTCGCTCTTTCTCTCTCTCGTCTCTTGTATTCTGGTCGTTTGGTAAGCCAAAAGCTTGATAACCCTTCCTTTTGATTTTCTCTTTTTGTGATAAAAACCGATTAGTAACCGGTTTTGGTTGATATTTTTGTGGAATCATAAAACGAGTTAAAAGTAATCTATTCATGTTTCGTGTGGTAGAGATGAGTCAAAATCATGTTAGTAATTTGTTTGAGTCGGTCAATGTTGGGGCGTGCGTTGGAGCTAGGTTTTAATTATGTGATAAGTTTTGGATTCGGTTAGCATTTGGATTCGCTTAATTCGATGGATGTATTTATATGATAGTTGTTGTTATGGGTTATCTCGGGCCGTCAGTTGTGGGTGTCAATTGTGTCTTAACGAGAAAAAGGTTGTGTTGTGTTGAATGTTAGTTGTGTTTGTGGCTGTTATGGACTTGGACCTCGGTGAAGTGATGGTTTGCTTATTTTAAAGTCGAGTCGAGTTGTGTGTTGAAAGTTGTTTCTACATCATCAAGTCTTAATTTTAATCACGTTTATGAGCAAGAGTCTGTGAGTGTTTGAGCGTGTGTATCGGGCAATTAGGGTGCGTTTGATATGTTGATCGGGCCGTAGCCCAATGTGGTCATGATGTGTGGTTATTACCATGGGCCTAAGCCCATGAAGTGAAGTAAAAATGTGTTGAATTTGATAAACTTAGTGAGTGTTAATAACTTTCAAATATTAAGAGTTATGCTATCGAGTCTTACTTGTGTGGTACTTATAATCATGGGTATTGTTAATTAATCCTTGGAATGTGACATTAGAATTGTGACTCGAATTTGAATAATACGGATACTTATCGGATTGTGAATTGATATTGGACATATACGAAATAAAAATATTGAATCGATAATTATTGGACATTGGATATTTATTGAACGTTGGACAAATTGGACGTATTGGACAAAACGAATACAATATATTAGACTCACTATGAATTTAATATATTTGATTCGCAACGATCAATAAGGAAAAATTGTCTAATAAGCAATGAATACTCGTTACTGGTTTTCTAGTAAGTTGTCGGGAAATATTACTTTGAAAATTTTATGTTATTAAAGTCACGCCGACCTGGGAATATTTTATAAATGAACGCGTCATGCCAAAATTTTATAAAATTATTCTAAACTTATATTCTTTTAAATTCAAAACCCGATGATTTTTAAAAACCCGACAAGAATCTAAACAAGTGCTCTTTTAAATGGTAAAACTTTTATTGTTTGAAGTGCAAATTCAAACTTATCATTACTTATGAAACATGTTTGTTTTAATCAGGCTATTTGGGATTATAGGGTAAATGCCGAAACTTACCAATTGACTTAATTTTCTTGAATTAATTATGTGTCGTCATTGTCTCGACAACTTTATTGTCATCGTCTTCTCGACGTGAGTCTCGGTCAATACTTATTGACTACTTCTTATAATGTACTGGGATATACATTATGCCTTAGCGTGAGTTATGTTTGGCGTGAGTTACATCTTTGGTGTGAGTTACATTTTAGTATACTTTTGGCGTGAGTTATATGTCGAGTCTTTGTCTTCTTACCACCACACGAAACGTTAAAACTAAACTTTTTGAGATATTAATAATGGATTTTTGAAATCTTTGATACGAGTATTCCACGAAAACTAAGACACGTAGTCTTTCGGATATTATATTATTTTACGCTTTGAGACGTATTTTGAGATCATACGTATACTATTAGGTCGTGACGATATAGTACCTTTGTACTTGTACTCTTTGGATATCAACGTGCCTTCCTTCATGATTTGGTTGTGCTTGCTCTTTGATGCCAGTCTTGTTAGTTGTGATTCTTGCGTTGCTTCGTATCGAGGTGAGTTCATGGCCCCTACTTTTACTTGCTTTTAAACTGTTTCGGGGGAGAATACATGCTCGTTTTTATTAAATGCAAATGTTTGATTTATTTGAATAAGCTGTTGTTACTTGGTTTGATGAAATGCGTGAATTGGTTTAAATATGTTTTTTTTCATGTGGACACAAGTGCTTGAAAACTGTTTTGATTGGACCTGAAAATGTTTTGTAAGCTATTACGTGTTAGGTTAAGGTTAGAAACCCAAGCGTTGTTATGAATTGTTACATCCTGGCTCAGGATGGTGCGAATGTTATGGATAGATCTATTGGGAATGGCCACCCCGTCCGACCAACATGGCTCATGTGGGGGACGTATAACATGTCGATTGTTAGTGTGTTTAGAGATAGTCACGGCTCGTGCTATCTAGTGATGGTTTCATGACTTAGCCTGCGTAATAGTTAAGCTTGCGTGACACTATATTCGTTGTAGTGTTTGATTTTTTTTATATGGTCCAAGTGGTTGTTTATGAGCTATTTTTACGGATAAATATTTTGATACTGCGAATTAGGCAGGGTATGCCTCGATTAAATTTGATTTGTTTATGAGAATTGATTTGCACTTGAAAACCTTGTGGTCCACCTTTCTATTCTTTTGCTTAAAGGTAAACCTTGTTTTCGCGACATTGTGGGCGACACAATGATCGAAAGGATATTTTGAACTCGCAATACTTTTATAAAAACCTATGAACTCACCAACCTCGTGTTGACACTTTTAGCGTGTATTCTCAGGTATTGAGGCGATTGTTTACTTTTGGAGGCGCTTGGGCAATGGCATGGCATGGTCATAGACGACTCTGATATTTGTATTTGGGGACCGCTTATTTATTTTGGGCCTATTTCCGCATTAAATTTTATTGTAAACATTGATTTTATTAAATAAATGAGTTTTCTTAAGAAAAACCTTTTACTCTATGCTTGTCTTGTGATACCGATTAGTAGCACCCAAAACTTGTATGCTTCCGCTAAAACCCGATTTTTGGGGGTGTTACAGATTGGTATCAGAGCCTAGGTTATAGAGAACTGGGTAAATTTTCAAAAACCTAGACTATAACCAATTTTATAAAAATTTAACCCTATGACCGACACGTGCCTGCCTGCCAAGCTGATGCCTCACTTGTGACTTTGATTGCTAATATATTTGATGAGATGTGTGCCTTACTATTGGATGAGTATATCCATTTATCTTTCACTATATGTTATAAGTATCTTCGACATACTTATGTTTACGCATCGTATCTGTTGTAGTGTTGCGTCTCCTTCCCTGCACAATCTCATCACTCGTCCTTGCGTGTGGACACCTGTTTTAATCTTTTGAAAATGGATTTTGAAAATGAAAGACATGAGGCTAGAGTAACTAAGTCAAGTATATCAAAATTCATTGAACCTCGGGTGAATATAGACTGATCACCTACATTCAACCAGGGACAGTGGGACATAGCCTGATCACCTATGTCCGACTCAGAGGTGAATTTTGCGATACTTGGAGTAGTTATAATAGAATTATGTCCGGTTGGTTTTTGGTTTGATTTCGAGAAATGGAAAAGTTTTGGTGTGTGTATACGAGCATGAAATTTTATAAAAGCTTTTCTTCACACACAACACACTGGCATCACAAATTCTTGTTTATCGCGATATCCTTCCTTTGTTATGACTCGCTATTCGTCGCCGTCTAATCATTACTTGACTTCAGATTATTTTTGGAATCGTTGGAACTGTGAGACCTTGTTTTGCATCGGGTCAGGTTAGACCCGATTGGTCATAAGTTTGCATTTGGATTGCGTGAAGTTGAAATAAGCTCATCGGGCTTCTTGGAATATTTGGAATCGATCTTGGCTACGTTGAATTTGGATTGTTAGATTCTGCGATTTTGGTTCCTATGGTGAAAATGGATTCGCTTATTCTCGTGGTGTTGTTTTGGTCTTGTTGTAGATGCCTCTACTCCAAGCCTTTTCTTTGATCGACGACTATTCCATTGATACTGTTCTTTTGATGTGCACCTTGCGCTCTATCGATATGTATGCTTTTAGCATAACTTTTGGAACCATCGTCGTTCAATTGTATTTAGAATTTGATTTGATATCGATTGGTAGTCGAATTTCTTTTGGAAATTATGACGTTGGATTGAATGTTGTATCTTTCTGCGTTGAGTATTAAGTGCACTACGAAATCAATCTATTGATTGCTAGTTGTAATTAATGCTCTCCTTCGGAGTCGTACTCTGAATCTGCTTAACTCTATTTTCGACGGAGATTATGTTGGCCCAACAGAAACCTTAAGACTTTGAGGAGTAACTTGAACCGCGATCCTTGGAGCTGTCATCAAATCCTTCACTCTCCCTTTGGGAATATCTGTGATTCTTGCTACCTCCTTATGATGTATTGAGCCCTGCCGTTATTGTCTTTCAAATTGTTTTCAACTTTTCGACAAATCATTCCGTGGTCACCCTACGAAATGTTTTGGCTGCTGTATTATGAACTGAAACCTAGAAGTGAATTCCGCGTCTCCATCTAGGTAATTGTTGGTCGTGTCACCAAACCTACTCAGTTCCTACTAATCAAAGAAACGGACACTATGGACAACTTTGCTCACTCACACGTGAAGGAGACTGTTGTACATTCTGGAGCCGATTTCTATCACCTCTAATTTGATAGTCTTTTCACATCAAATTTCTGGTCATCACTCCAAGAGCCATGAGAACAAGTTGTGGTATGACTTATGAGTATTGGGTATCACTCACAGACTGATGGCTGAAGTGAAAGGACCATTTAAACGTTAAAGAACATGTGGCGTGTCCGCGTGATCGATTACGGCAATGGTTGGGTAGACACCTCCCATTGGTTGGAATCTCTTATCACCATAGCCACGTTGTACGAGGCACTTTATGGTTGAAAATGTCGCTCGATAATTTGTCGAATCGAAGTGAGGGATACCCAACTTGATATCCTAAAATTGTTCATGAAACTGCCGAGAGATTGTTTAGATCAAAAGCATAATGCAAACTGCTCACAATCATCAGAAGAGCTAAGATGGACGGATGGCATGAATCTTTGAGACTCCATGATTGGAGACGAGGCTATGCTTAGATACATCACCATGGATTGTGTGATGCGCTTAGTAAACGTGGAAAGTTCAATTGTCGTTGTGTTAATCCTTTTTAAGACTCTTGCTAGAGTTGGACTAGTGGCTTAGAGACTTGAGCTACCGCCAGAACTTAGCTATTCATGACGTTTACATGTGCGTAATTTGAGGTAATATCTCGCTGTTGAAGGAAATTGTTGTCCTTGCTGGAAGATATTCATATCGACGAACGCCTAAGCTGTGTTGAGGAACCTATCGAAATCGTGAACCGTGAGGTCAAATGACTTGAGCAAAGTCGTTTCCCTATTTTTACTGATCACTGGAACTTTAAGAAATATCTCGAATTCGCGTGAGAACGTGAAAATGAAATCTTGAGAAAGTATCTATATCTCTTTTCAAATCTAATCGGATAACTCGAATTGAATCGCGAGGACGCGATTCCGATAAGGAGGGAAGTATGTAACAACTCGCACTTTTCCAGATATTCATTTTCGAGAAAATTCACTTGTTTTGAATTTACGAACTTTTCTAAGCTCATTTGACGTGAAAACGAGAAAGTTATCTCGAGAAACGTAAATTTTAGATACTACGCGTACCGGCACAACTGTAAACTCGTAAACCATTCGAAGAGATCACTATTTCTATTTGCGAGAAAATAGTCAAATAAATACTCATTTTAATTGGAAAAATGATTTCGTGAATGATGGCGCAAGTTTCGTAATTTTTCGAGCCCGTTTACTCCTCCAAATGTGTCCCGAAGCTAATACTTGTGAAAGACTTCCTAAATTACGGATTTGGTCCCTATGATATTTTCATTTCCCTCTACCCTACTTTGAAGATTGGAAAAAATGGTCCTTATGGGGGTATAAATACCTCAAATTCCTCCACACACCTCATAATACACCATCTTTCTCTCTCTCAAAAAAAATCCTCACTCTCTCTCCTCTCTAAAATACCGGTCACCGGAAAAACCTTTCCAGCCGCCGCCGGCCACTATTTCCGGCCAACTTCCGGCCACGCGCCGTCACACATATATGCCACCTATATCACTCGATAGATCGTCACATCGTGGTTCTTTTGACACACTACACGCGCGTCAACTCTCCTACACGCGCCCTAAATCTAGTTTTCTAGATTCGAAATTAGGGTTTCGTTTTAGGGTTTGTATGGTTTAAAAGGGATAGAGTGATGGTCACGAATAGGGTATGTTTGAAGATTTACGGACGCTTGTAGCGTGCCACCGCCGCCACAGTGGTTGCGTCCACCACAACTGCCACGGATGTGGTCACCACCACTCCACCGTCGCTCTTTCTCTCTCTCGTCTCTTGTATTCTGGTCGTTTGGTAAGCCGAAAGCTTGATAACCCTTCCTTTTGATTTTCTCTTTTTGTGATAAAAACCGATTAGTAACCGGTTTTGGTTGATATTTTCGTGGAATCATAAAACGAGTTAAAAGTAATCTATTCATGTTTCGTGTGGTAGAGATGAGTCAAAATCATGTTAGTAATTTGTTTGAGTCGGGCAATGTTGGGGCGTGCGTTGGAGCTAGGTTTTAATTATGTGATAAGTTTTGGATTCGGTTAGCATTTGGATTCGCTTAATTCGATGGATGTATTTATATGATAGTTGTTGTTATGGGTTATCTCGGGCCGTCAGTTGTGGGTGTCAATTGTGTCTTAACGAGAAAAAGGTTGTGTTGTGTTGAATGTTAGTTGTGTTTGTGGCTGTTATGGACTTGGACCTCGGTGAAGTGATGGTTTGCTTATTTTAAAGTCGAGTCGAGTTGTGTGTTGAAAGTTGTTTCTACATCATCAAGTCTTAATTTTAATCACGTTTATGAGCAAGAGTCTGTGAGTGTTTGAGCGTGTGTATCGGGCAATTAGGGTGCGTTTGATATGTTGATCGGGCCGTAGCCCAATGTGGTCATGATGTGTGGTTATTACCATGGGCCTAAGCCCATGAAGTGAAGTAAAAATGTGTTGAATTTGATAAACTTAGTGAGTGTTAATAACTTTCAAATATTAAGAGTTATGCTATCGAGTCTTACTTGTGTGGTACTTATAATCATGGGTATTGTTAATTAATCCTTGGAATGTGACATTAGAATTGTGACTCGAATTTGAATAATACGGATACTTATCGGATTGTGAATTGATATTGGACATATACGAAATAAAAATATTGAATCGATAATTATTGGACATTGGATATTTATTGAACGTTGGACAAATTGGACGTATTGGACAAAACGAATACAATATATTAGACTCACTATGAATTTAATATATTTGATTCGCAACGATCAATAAGGAAAAATTGTCTAATAAGCAATGAATACTCGTTACTGGTTTTCTAGTAAGTTGTCGGGAAATATTACTTTGAAAATTTTATGTTATTAAAGTCACGCCGACTTGGGAATATTTTATAAATGAACGCGTCATGCCAAAATTTTATAAAATTATTCTAAACTTATATTCTTTTAAATTCAAAACCCGTTGATTTTTAAAAACCCGACAAGAATCTAAACAATTGCTCTTTTAAGTGGTAAAACTTTTATTGTTTGAAGTGCAAATTCAAACTTATCATTACTTATGAAACATGTTTGTTTTAATCAGGCTATTTGGGATTATAGGGTAAATGCCGAAACTTACCAATTGACTTAATTTTCTTGAATTAATTATGTGTCGTCATTGTCTCGACAACTTTATTGTCATCGTCTTCTCGACGTGAGTCTCGGTCAATACTTATTGACTACTTCTTATAATGTACTGGGATATACATTATGCCTTAGCGTGAGTTATGTTTGGCGTGAGTTACATCTTTGGTGTGAGTTACATTTTAGTATACTTTTGGCGTGAGTTATATGTCGAGTCTTTGTCTTCTTACCACCACACGAAACGTTAAAACTAAACTTTTTGAGATATTAATAATGGATTTTTGAAATCTTTGATACGAGTATTCCACGAAAACTAAGACACGTTGTCTTTCGGATATTATATTATTTTACGCTTTGAGACGTATTTTGAGATCATACGTATACTATTAGGTCGTGACGATATAGTACCTTTGTACTTGTACTCTTTGGATATCAACGTGCCTTCCTTCATGATTTGGTTGTGCTTGCTCTTTGATGCCAGTCTTGTTAGTTGTGATTCTTGCGTTGCTTCGTATCGAGGTGAGTTCATGGCCCCTACTTTTACTTGCTTTTAAACTGTTTCGGGGGAGAATACATGCTCGTTTTTATTAAATGCAAATGTTTGATTTATTTGAATAAGCTGTTGTTACTTGGTTTGATGAAATGCGTGAATTGGTTTAAATATGTTTTTTTTTCATGTGGACACAAGTGCTTGAAAACTGTTTTGATTGGACCTGAAAATGTTTTGTAAGCTATTACGTGTTAGGTTAAGGTTAGAAACCCAAGCGTTGTTATGAATTGTTACATCCTGGCTCAGGATGGTGCGAATGTTATGGATAGATCTATTGGGAATGGCCACCCCGTCCGACCAACATGGCTCATGTGGGGGACGTATAACATGTCGATTGTTAGTGTGTTTAGAGATAGTCACGGCTCGTGCTATCTAGTGATGGTTTCATGACTTAGCCTGCGTAATAGTTAAGCTTGCGTGACACTATATTCGTTGTAGTGTTTGATTTTTTTTATATGGTCCAAGTGGTTGTTTATGAGCTATTTTTACGGATAAATATTTTGATACTGCGAATTAGGCAGGGTATGCCTCGATTAAATTTGATTTGTTTATGAGAATTGATTTGCACTTGAAAACCTTGTGGTCCACCTTTCTATTCTTTTGCTTAAAGGTAAACCTTGTTTTCGCGACATTGTGGGCGACACAATGATCGAAAGGATATTTTGAACTCGCAATACTTTTATAAAAACCTATGAACTCACCAACCTCGTGTTGACACTTTTAGCGTGTATTCTCAGGTATTGAGGCGATTGTTTACTTTTGGAGGCGCTTGGGCAATGGCATGGCATGGTCATAGACGACTCTGATATTTGTATTTGGGGACCGCTTATTTATTTTGGGCCTATTTCCGCATTAAATTTTATTGTAAACATTGATTTTATTAAATAAATGAGTTTTCTTAAGAAAAACCTTTTACTCTATGCTTGTCTTGTGATACCGATTAGTAGCACCCAAAACTTGTATGCTTCCGCTAAAACCCGATTTTTGGGGGTGTTACACATATCTTTTTTAAGAAAAGTTTTTTTTTTTTTTTTTTTTTTTTTTTTTTTTTTTTTTTCAAGTCTTAATCTATGGAAGCTCCTTTTTACAAAAAGGTTAGCAATTATCACAATGAAACCTAAATATTTTACCGAATTTTATCAAATCTAAGCAGCTGGAATGTCAACAGATAAATATCACAATCTCTCCAGAAGATTTGATAATATTGCCATTGAAAGGAGCATCAGTCTCTCAATTCTCGAATATGCTTGGTTCTTCGGGAAAAAAATGAACGAGCGTTCGAGACGAGGATGTAACGTAGTCAAGATAGGTTATGAAGAATATATATTTGTTTTGTTGGTGTTTTTTATTTTGGTTTCAAATATTGAATCGTGTTTTGATAACTGTTGCTGCTCACGCTTTTGTGATATAAATGATTGAGTGTTTGAGACGAGTGTGTAATGTACTCAAGATAATTCTGAAATGAAGAATTATGTATATATCTATTTCAACAAGTCATAGTAATTCTGATATTAATGTCTTTTTTTACGCTATGATTGTCACATTTAAATTCTATACTAGAAACAGCAGTAGAAATTTTTCATTAGCAATAGAATCTCCAACATAAAATATTTCTGTGCAACATCATAAAAATTTGTTGAAGCAGCAGATCAATTTATCGTAGCAGCAGTAATATTTTAGTTACACCAAACTTGTTCTAATATTAAAACTGGGAGTACCATACAGTTTACTAGAGTAATAAAATCTATATTACAAAAATCAGAAATTTCTTAATATCTTTCTTGACTTTTCCAGTATGAAATTTCTTAATTAGTTGCTAATGTTTTTTATTTTTTAAACAACTGTTGTGATATAAACAATTGCTGTGTAATGTAAGATGCAATTATGCATATCTCTATTAAAACAAGTCAAAGTAATTCTGATATTAATGTCTTTTTTTACGCTATGATTGTCACATTTAAATTATATACTAGAAACAGAAGTAGAAAATTTTCATTAGCAATAGAATCACCAACATAAAATATTCTGTTCAGCAATAGAAAAATTTGTTTTGCAGCAGCAGAAAAATTTGTTGCAGCAGCAGTAATATTTTAGTTACACCAAACTTGTTCTGATATTAAAATTGCGAGTACCATACAGTTTACTATCATCAGACAGTCTTCCTTTCTGAATAATAAAATATATATTACAAAAATCAAAAATTTCTTAATATCTCTCTAAATCATCAGAAATAATATCAAAATTTCTTAATATCACATAAGAATAAGGACAATTAAAATCTGACTAACATCATTGACCATTTTTTTTTCCTGTTGCCTCTTCTGCACACTTATCAAATATTTCTACATCTTCAAATGTAAAAAAAAATTGGATCTCTAATATCTTTAATTTCGTTGCTTATCTTGCAAAGAGCTTCCCATATAGCTGGATGTATTTCATCTTTCAAAGGTGGCAAATTAAATTCTTTAACAGCATTTACAATCATCATGGCTGCAGCATCAACTATCACTCTTACTTTGTCTAGACAAGTTTCATGAATCTATACAAGAAATAGATAGTATATCAAATTTTTTTATAAATTTGTAATAGCATATGCAAAACTTTATTATGATTATATAAAGCAATAATACCTGATCCTTATCGTATTCTAGCAAATCAAAGTAAATGTGAGTGTCACAAATAGAAAAATCTTCAAATACTTCCATTCTTTTCTCCAGCTTTTTGAGATGGTAGTGTAGCACACATATATTTGTTGTGTCATAAGGATAATTGCTGCATGTCAAATATTTTAATGTTTCAGTTAATAAAGAATTTGCAGCCTTAATTTCTTGTTTAACTTGGCTCAAGCATTTTCGCATTTTTTGCTTATAATCAGACAAAAAATCATCCACTGCTGAACTTTCTTCTTCATCAACTAATCTTTCTTCTCCTTCTGTTTTATATAACAAGCCGATAGTTAAGATTTTTTAATATTAGATTAACTATCAGCTACTAGTACTAAGTTACTATTTTTTGCTACTAGTACTAATTTGAATTAATTATCAGATTATCTGAATTAACTACTTTATCAAATTTATTAAGTAAGTAATATGAAAAAAAATTCTTAATAATTCTTGATATCAGATTACCTATCATAATAATTTTTCAGAGACAATTTATAAACATGAAAGACATTTCTTGATATCAGATTACCTATCATAATAATTTTTCAGAGACAATTTATAAACATGAAAGAAATTTCTTAATAATTGATTAACTACAATTGTTATCATATGCCCTTTTTCAGTTTATAATTATTAACAGAATAAAAATGATAAGAAAATCGAAATTTCGTTAATATCAGAATAGGTATCATCAGACACAATTAATATCAGAAATAAACATTATAACGAAAAAAAATTAAAGATCTTAATATGATATAAGCAATCTTGAGTTTACATATCAGAATAAGCACATAAAGAAAAAAAAAAGAATTTTCTTATAGTTATTATCAGAATGACAATGTTAAGAAAAAGGGAATTCGTTAATATCAGATTAGCTCTCATCAGACACCTTTAATATCAGAATAAAAATGATAACGAAAACGTAAATTTATTAATATCATATAAGTAATCTTCAGTTTACAATTAATATCTGAATAAAAAATGTTAAGAAATTTTTAATCAGTATATTTACAATTAATATCTGAATAAAAATAAAAACTTCAGTTTCAGACACCGTTAATATCAGAATAAAAATGAAAACGAAAACGAAAATATCTTAATATCTGAATAAAAAATTTAAGAATTTTTTATTGTGTTAATGTTAAATTAGCTATATTCATTTAATAAAAATGTTAATAACAATGGAAATATCTTAATATCATATTAGAAAGCTTCAGTTAAAATTAATATCAGAATAAGTATCTTAAGAAAAAAATTAATTATGTTAATATCAGAATAGCTATCTTCAGTTTGAATTATATCAGAATAGCAATATTCTTAATATCAGATTATCTATCATCAGATATCCCTAATATCAGACTAACTATCATAAAAAAATTCTTAAATTCGAAATTAAGAAACTTACCTTCGTTTATTTCTGCAAATCTTAAACTTGATGAAATCATTTTTTTTTAGATTTTTTTTTTTGATTTTTTTTTAGTTTATGTTTTCGTTATGTTTTGTTATTCTGATCTACACTGATATTATAATAATATAGATTAATTACGAAAATGCCACCGCGTTTTTTTTAACGTAGATCAGATGGACGCTTGATCGTGCGGCTGACATTCATCCGTACCATCCGTACTTTAAAGCTGGAACGCACCCGATCCCTTCCCTATATATATATATATATATATATATATATATATATATATATATATATATATATATATATATATATATATATATATATATATATATATATATATATATATAGTGTAACTTTATTTTGAGAACTCTCTTAAGTGCGAGAACTCTTTTTGAACCGTAGATTGTTTGATCTTATGGCTATAATTGATTGTGCCATTAATGTAATTAATTAAAAGTGCAAATATTTTCCTTTTTGGCTAGAGGGGCAACATAGGAATTTTATGTCATACTATTTTGAAAACCGTCATACTAATTAAGGGCATGATTAATTGATGATTTTATTAACAAAAGAAAAAAACCCACGTCTCTCTCAATCCATACCGCTTCAAACAAACCCTGGCATCTTTCTTTTTTTTCTCTGTACCAAAATAAAACCACCCTGAACATCATATAATTATTGTGTCATGCATCTTTCTAATACAATGAAAACGTACATGTGATGATTAAGGATGTTGCAGGTTAGCTTTTAATTAATTTAGTTGCTTTTTCAATTTCTTGGTATGCTTTGTTTTATTATTTTTGGGTTAGTCTGTACACAATCAATTGCAAACGATTTCGATTTCAGTCAATACAGAAAAACAAATGAAAAGATTAAACAATCAATTGACACTGAATTGTAATTGTTCGTAAGTACTAATCAATTGATTCTTCATTCCATGATTATTATTTTGTTTACTAATGAAAGAATCCCTACTAATTCTTAAAATTGAGCCACTATCTATGAAGTGTTAGTAGAACATAAGCTTTGGTTTGTCTCATGTGCAACGTGAGTTTTGTTTTCAAAGATAATGTTTTTTTAGTGGTAACATGAGCAATCACGAGTCCTTACGTCAACTTAATTGGTCATTTTTTTAATGAACTTATTGTTCGTAAAGATGGTTTGTAGTTGTAAACGAAGGAGGTAGAATCACAAGGTTTCGCTTCGCTGGAGGGTTTTGGTTCGTGATTGATACGTGTCTTCCGGAACATGTACGTTTGGGTTTGGGTTTCGGTTCCTCGTTGAATCTTGGTGTTCGTGTTCACACTTGTATACGTTCATTCGTGTTCGTGATTTCGATTTCGATCGTACTTGTCTAGCCTAGAGGTATGTTTTGAACGGCCATCTTTATATGAAACCATGCGCTTCATGTATTCTTTTTGACTAGGTAATCTGTTATGTGGTAACATGATCTTGATCTTGATATATTAGAACCATGATCGAAATTAACCATTGAAAATGAATATTTAAGTAGCAGGTTTTGAATTAAGTTAAATGACAAGATACATATACATATTCATTAATGTTATATTTTTTTTACTCTCGGTGATGATGAAAATTCAAAAAACTTGATGCATAAGAAAAAGTAAAGATGAAACCTCAAACCTCTTTGTAATTTTGATGAGAAGTAAAATAGTAAAATGGTTTCATTATAATAATCATATCCAAGATATTACGTCATCTATAAAAAACATTGCTACATATTTTGTTTTTCGTCACAATAACCACACACTGACACACAAAACTTATACATGTATATATAGAACGTCGTTGTTGCCGCAACTAGATGATACTTTTAAGGAATGGTCGTGTTTTAAGGAACTGTGCATATATGTTTGTGGCTAGTAAAAAAATTTATTAAAAGGGTGCATATGTGTTTTATTGCTCATATAAATCAATAAAATGTTGTGCATATATGTTTCAAGGTTAATTTAAAATTAGTGAAATGGTACATATATGTTTAAAGGTAAATACAAAACCAATGAAATGTGCATATGTGTTTGTTAGTTGGTTTAAATCTGTTAAAAAGATTGTGCATATGTGTTTTATGCATATGTGTTTTTAAGTTTGATATAAAGTCAAGGAAAGAGTTACACATATATGTTTTAAATTATGCATATGTGTTTGATAGTTATTTATGATAAAAAAAAAATATGTTTGATATAAACAAGATTGTGCATATGCGTTATGATAGATGCTATGATTAAATTTTGTTTCTTATTTATTTGTGGTTTAATTATATTTTATGCATGCTTGTTTCAGATTGATGAAGATGATATCATTGACGACCGACAAGTAGATGACCACAAATATACATGAAGATAATTTTTGGCTTTTGAAGATATACGATTATTACATATTCGCTTTTTTGTACTTGTAATCAAGTAAAATGTAACATTTAAGTATATAAATCTTGTTTTTTCTTTTGTAATGATTTATGTTCTTTGATATGTGTTTCAAAGTTCTAAAAAATTAAAACATATATGCACCTCATCTTAAAAAGCATACATGCACCTCATCTTAAAAAAAACATACATGCACCTCATTTAAAAAACATACATGCACCTCATCTTAAAAAAAACATACATGCACCTCATTAGAAAACATACATTATTTAAAAAACATACATGCACCTCATCTTAAAAAAAAATCCAAAAATTTAGGAATTTTTAGAATCGGGATTTAACAAAAAAATAAAAAATAATTTAAAATTTGTATTTTACTATAATACCCTTTTGGATTAATAATAATTTTTAATATTTAAAAAAATCTCATTGGTTTAGAAGAGTTCTCGCACTTAACAGGTTCTCAAAATAAAGGCCCCCTATATATATATATATATATATATATATATATATATATACACATTATATATAAGAGGAGGCATGCCACATAAAATGCCACTTGGCATCCCATAATGCCATGTCATATTTCCATGTCATCATTATATTTATGTGGCATTTTTTTTAATTTTTTAATGACATGTGGCGTTTTAATTAATATATGTACAATTTTTTTTTTTATTTTAAAATTCGTTTTTGATTTGCTAAATTTTAATTTTAAAATTGTTTAATTAAAAAGAAGACATGTATTGGATTTGAACTTGGGTCATTCATGAGTTTTGTAAACAATTTACCACTAGAGTAAATTGTTTTTTGGTTTATATCTTTCAAATTAATATAAATAAGGGGATGCTAAAAAAATCCTGCAATTTGTATTTTAGGAATCTATATTATGAAGATATCAATTAAAAAAATATATGATATATATTATTTACAAGATAATTATTCCTTATATATTTTTAACCTATTTTTTTTTTATAATTACACCCTATTATATTATTCCAATCCCTAAGAAGTTTTGTCGACTATTTAATTCTACAGGTTTATAATCCCTAATTTTTTTTTGACTTATGTGTTTAACTAGATATTGGGTTCAATATAGAATTCAGTTTTTCCAGGTTGGTCGTCTTCTTTGTTTAGTTTTGTGTTCGTATATGTTTTTTATGATGAATAGGTTTAGGTTTGATGTGCAACTTTATATGCTTTTTATGATGAATAGGTTCAGGTAATTTGATGTTTAGGTTTGATGGTCGTCTTCTTTGTTTAGTTTTGTGTTCGTATATGCTTTTTATGATGAATAGGTTCAGGTTGGTTGTCTTCTTTGTTTAGTTTTGATGTGCACCTTTATATGGTCAATAAAAGAGGTATATTTTGTTTACAGATTTCAAAAGGTATGTAGGATTTGGACCAAGTTTATCTATTCAATTCACATTAAAATATCACACTATATTACTTGCAGGATTGTGCTAGACACAAGAGTATGATGCACACGTTTGTAGTTGCTGATATCACACATCCACAGTAAAAACCCTAATGATAAATCTTCTCACTCTGCAATCAATGTTCACATATAACTATCATGCTAATATACATCTTTTATTATGTAAACAGAATGAAGTTACATACAAGGGGAAGAAATTCAATGCCATCTGCCACTTTTTTGGCTACCAAGCTCCTGGTTCTTTGCCTTCAAAGTTTGATTGTGACTATGCATATGTAAGTTTTCACACTTTAGCCAATGAATGTAAACAATAGTATTCGCCCACCTAAACTCTTAACAATTCTGCTATAGGTTATTGGACATTGCTGTTACCATATCTTAGCAGCTGGTCTAAATGGTTATATGTCAACTGTCACTAACCTAAAGAGTCCTTCAAACAAATGGCGATGTGGTGCTGCTCCAATAACAGTAGGTTTTCACCTTTTCATTTGCACCAGCTTGTCACTACTAACTTTTTTAACATTATGTACATGATATGGATCATCCATTTTCCATTGATACTTTATTTCATCTGTTTGCCAGAACTTGAGCTACCGATCTCTCACTACTAACTTTTTTACCATCATGAACATGAAATCGAGCATCCATTTTCCATTGATATTAGTCTAGGTTCACCTTTTCATTTTGCGATATTAATGAATATCGACGGTTGATAGGACATATTAGGCTATGATGACTGTAAAGCATTATGGTCGTGGATCAGGCGCACGAGCTACAACAATTGGGAAGCCTGTAGTCCATCCTGCTGCCGTTGATTTGAGAGGCAAAGTATACGAGATGTGAAGTTTCATTTTATTTTCTTTTTATTTGAAAGGTCTTCAATTGAGGGAGCAATCTAACTTATGTGGTAATTGATGGTTTGATTGGTGCAGGTTGCTTAGACAGAATGCAAAAAAAATTCTTGATGGATGATATTTACAGAAACCCCGGTCCCCTTCAGTTTGAAGGTCCTTGTGCCGATTCTAAAGTTGTTAGCTTATGCGTTGAGGACCTGGATTACATGGGTCGTATTAATGAATTGAACGATTGTCTTGACAAGGTATTACACTCTTCTCTTTTTCTTTTTCGGTCTGGTCAATAAGCTTTCGGTTGAAACAAGTTCTTTGTTTTCTAATTTTTAATCAACCGTTATGATGTTAAATACTATTAAAATACACATTCTCGGTGACTTTGACATGATTAACAAATTTGACTCATTTTCTGTTTAGCTGTTACTCATATCGATAATTCTTGCTCATAAGTAAATGAGTTGAAAGTGCGACCTCCAGAGTCTATGTTTCATGTGTTGAACTTCGATTTTCTTTTTTGGGTATCGCATATATGTGACAAAGATATCCAGCATAATAAATTTTTGCATATTCCTTATTTTTTAAGTATCCTACTTTATTGCTAATAATACAGTTAGAACCTTTTGTTATAGAATACTAATCAACACACGGGGAGCGATCAGTCATAAAGATTGTACAGACTCAATTGAAATTAATGTTCTTGATGGTGATAATGTTAATAGTCTTGCTTCCAATGTCCTTATTTGTCGATTACTTGAATATCTATAATGTTTTCAGATAGTCCTTTCTAGAGACGTTGTGCCCAAAGTCCCTGCTAAGAGCTCACCATCTGCTGCCAACCAAACTGATACTGTTTCCAGCGTAAGTTTCTCACTTTAGTGAAATTATTTATATTTATGTTATGATAAAAATCGTGTAGTTTCCCACTGTCACAAACATCCAGATGTAACTTCAAATTATAATGGTTATGTTTAATCCAAACGCTCACAAAATTTTCTTGTCTTTATACTGATTTACATATTAACAAGGATTTGGGTTGATAAGAGGGCATTGAATCTGGAATCAGGTTATATGTATAATCAGATATCTGAAATATTAGTTTAAAACGATTAGCCTTAATTCGGTGGTGTTGCATTATAATACTTGCAGGTGTTGTATTTAATGAGATGAAAGGTGTTTACTCTTAGCCTGATAACATATTAGGCCGAACATCTCAACAGGTAAATATGTTGTTAGACTTTTCTTTTACTATGCATGTTTTTTTTCTTGGGCAATCTATATATAGCACATTAACTAATTCCACTAGGCCTCAGACAATGATTTAGAACCTAAAGCTTTAACTTGCATCTTGATTGGGTAGGAAAAGGCTTAAAAGGCTCTAAGTTTTGACCTTGACCATTTAATCTGTAACTGAAGAATCAATGGAGGAATAAAAAATGATCAAACTCGAAACATCCGTCTATGGTAAATATATAACAAAACAGTCGAATCTGAACCTATATCAGTTAATTGTAACAACCCTAATCTGACTTGCCTGTAACTTTAAGTGCAGTTTGAACTTCTACTTTGTTGGGCTTCTAAATTATTATATGTAATTTTGAATATATAATTAGTTTGTGCCTGCAATTGTCATTTTCTGATTTAGATTGAGGTAAGTGCATGCTTTAATCTCTGAACTTGCACAGGGCTGAAAAAAGCTTTCCGTAGTATGAGCAAGTTTGAGAAGTTAATGGAACTTTGGCATGCCGGGCAGCTTTTCTATTTGATGGCAACATGGGGACTTACTCTGGCAGGGTGAGATTTTGCTTATTCTAGGCTTTTTTCCCCATTTGGAGTTAAAGTGGTAGTAATATGGATTTTAAACTTCTTATCTTTATGAACTCGGTGTTCATAGGCCGGGCAAATGGGCTATTTGTGTTTTGGTCGACCACCAATTTACCTAAGAACCAAACCGTAAATTGGGTCACCTGATCCAAATTACCTGAATACGGAGTAATATTTAAGAGTGTTACTTGTGGGATTTGGGTTGATAAGAGGGCATTGAATCTGGAATCAGGTTATATGTATAATCAGATATCTGAAATATCACTAGGCTCAGGAAGTTTTGCACTGAACGCAACTGCAGCCATGGAAGATGTCAAGACCACTCTTTTGAGAGACAGAACTTTTGCAGCTGACTTAAGAACAATGAGCGTCCCCTTAACTGCAGGATCTATGAGTTGTGCCTGATGAAGGATTAGAAAAAACACAGCATTTTACAACATTGTTGACTAAATTTGTATATTTCAGTTTGCAAGAAGAAAATGTACGTGCGGGTCATCAACTGAAAATTGAACATCGTGTGAAAGACGCTAACACAGCCATCAATTGCAGCATCGAAAGATCCTTCTTCATTTAAGGTAGCCTCAAACAACGTTAGCCTTTCTTTTGCTCCATCAAGAGCAACTAGATGTTCTGTCTTTTTAGGATCAGCTGCAACATAACTGAATGAAATCAGTAGCCAATCAGTTGCAAAAGTAGTAACGGTTTATATACCAGTTTAAACTTTTGAGATCAAGTTTACAGTTTCTTAAAGTCGTCACAATATTAAGTACCTGTACTCCTCTATTAGTTAAATTTAATATAGCAGATTAGCTGTTTATCGTAAACATCCCAACAATGCAAGCAACTCATATAGGGCGTTAAATATGCATCAAAAGTGATACATAATCACTTTATATAAAGGCATTAGGTAAACCACACAAAAGAAAATCACACAGCAGACAAGAAACTATGTAACTTAGAGCCCGCATCCACATCTTTGGGTTGTTTCATAATCTATATCTAAAGGGGGTATTTGGGATTACTGTCTTCAAGAAGCAGCTCACAATCAACTAATTTAAAACCGCGTTTCTCTATAAGGAAAACACAAATAGAGGACGTTTGGGGTTGTTTATCATTTCTGCTTATAAATCAAGTGGATCAGGTGGTCAGCATGCAAATACTACAAATAGTGCTGTTAGGATCACCCATATTCCATCTGGCCTCACAGTTGCTATATAAGATGAACGGTCACAACATATGGTAATTTGTCTGTAATAAACTTATTAGTTATTACAATTGTATATATAAACCTTGAAAATTACATTTTACTTTTCATTTGGTTTAAATAGAACAAGGCTAAAGCGTTAAAGGTATTGTGTGCAAGACTATGTGAGATGGAAAGATGTAGAGCTCAAAACAGCATATCAAAGCTACGAATGGAACAGGTATTATTATTAGACATGATTATAGTTTTGCGCAAATATTGGAATTGTTTGTTTAATAACTAAGTTTGACACCTTTCTAAACAGATTGGCAGTGGGGATAGATCTGAACGTATATGAACATAAAACTTTCCACAATGGCGAGTTACAAATCACAGGATCGGCTTCACTCATCATTCAATTAGCGATGTGATGCAGGGAGAAAGTTTAGATTACTTTATTGATGCCCTTCTTTTGCAGCAGTAAAATTAAAATACAGTTTTCATCCATTTGTTAAAAGTTGAGGGTTTCTTCCTTATAGATATCTTACTATAATTGTTGTCTATAAATAAATTAACTTGAACATGTTTAGTCTGAAGCTGATGATACTTGCAAATGACCAAATACCTGGTCATCTTTGACCTCAAATTCCTTCTTAATTGCTTATTTTTAAATTGAATTTATAACATTCAAAATCCATACTTAAGTTTCATAGACTATAAACAAAATCAGAGTGATTGTTGAAATAAAACTCAATAATTAACTTAAGTCAAAATCAAAACTTCAAACATTTCACCTTCTTCATAAGAATATAGATCAGGACCCACAATCATGTACAAGATTTTATTCATAAGTTGATGGCTAAATGAAGAAACCGATGAAAGAAGCTTGCTTAACATGAAACAAATTAGTATGCACATGTTGATTTTGGACCAACAACATGCAATCTAAAACTAAACACAGGGTAAAGATGGTAGTATAAGATTTGTATGTGATTGAATTGCTACAATAGCTATTGTGGAAATTGTGTAGTGATTTAGATACAATAAACGTGTCATATATATTTTTTATTATGGCAATTACTCTACATTAATAACTTCATTGTTTGTTTGAGAGTGGTTGTTTTATGTTGTGAAAAGAGCAGAAAGTTGGAACCACTATGCACAAAATAAAGAAATTGCAGTAACATATTCCTTCGACCTATGATTTTAGTTTTTAAAACTGGGTTACGGTTTGTGATCTTCTGTCTTGCAGGATTTTGTTGTTGATGTGGCTGGTATCATCTTCTTCGGAGCCACTTTTGGATATTGTGAACAAAATTTGTGAGTCGTGGATCAATATTGCTCTATTTGTGTTTGGAAATTCAAAATAATAATGACAATATTGCCCTTTGTTTGGCAGCTGCAGCTAAGTATATTGAAATGGTTAGAAATTATGCTTAAAAAGAACTCGGTCTGTTGACCATTGTTAGTAACAAATATTTTAATTTTTAATGTTCTCGGAACTTGAGATGGTTAGGTCAATCATCATTGACCAGAAATAGAATCCATCATCCCAGTTATCAACATTTTGATTCGTTGAAGTGTTTTATTGTGCACAATCTTATTTTATTAGTTGCACGGGTATAATATCGCATATTTATAGAGTAATGTCTTTATGCAAATATGTGTGTGGAACACAACACCTGGTTATGAAAAGCAAACCAATAAACAGTTGCAAATTCCCAGGGGGCGTGTTGTTGCTCCCTCTGCTGATACGCGTGTACAATTTCATCAAGATCAGACACATTTGAGTTCCGTTCGTGTTTCTACTTGATCAGCAACTAATACAGTTATTGCAACGCCAATAGTGAGTTCGGGCCAACTGAAAACCATTGCTAAAGGAAAACAGAAAGTATAGGGGAAATTGATTGCTCATTCTCTGACATCCGTGCTGTTGAACCATTACCTGTTAGTGACCCTATTATTTTTCGGGGATTTCATGGTGTAATCCCGGTGTTCAACCTTCTGGGTCGACACCGGTCCCTACACCATCTCCAACATCGATATATGTTCAAATGGCGTCTTGTGGTTCTTAATTCATGTGTCTATTGTTGTATTTTTAGTGGCCACTACTTCATGATTTGCCTATAGATAACATCTTTAGATATTATTGTCCAACTTCCAAGACCAAAATTTGGATCAGGAGAGTTATCCGTTGTCAAATAAAAATTTGCCTTTGGCTAGATTAAGAGATTCTGCTCATTTTAGATCTCAAACAACCATGATAAACTACTTACTTATATTTCTATGCATATTGTTCAAAGGTTTCAAATTTGACTTAGTCACTATGGTGTCCATTTCAAACGGGTCAAATGAACATTATAGCGGGACAAAGGGTAACGAGTACAATGGGTTGAAAGTCAACCATACTCTCTACAAATAAGGAGATGGGCAATGACAGGAAACAGTGTTAATGATGCTCCTGCTTTCAAACTTGCTGATATCAGAATTGCTATGGCAATTATTGGCTTTTATCAGGTAGTAATACCTTATTCCAGAGTTATTTTATAGTTCAAGTATATTGTATTTCATTTGACATGATTTTGTAGACCTTTAGGTAAGAATAATCATCAAATGTTGGGGAACTTATATTCATTTTCATAACTGCTGCACCAGGGATACCAGAATTCTTGATACGTGTGCAACTTCTGTGGGTTAATGTGAAGAAGTAGAGTAACTAAGAAAAAGCCACGAGAGTTCCTAACGGGTGACCAACCTTTATATAGCAACTAAAGCGCTTTAGGTTCATCTTGATTGCAGTTGCTAACATCATTTATACATTTAATCATACAATAACTCCCATCTCTGTTTTTATCATTGAATAATGCAATGTTCAAGGGTGAATAAAAATTTGTGTTTTTTCTATATTCTTTTCCAACATTACTTTTTGTAACTAACTTCCGCCACACTATCGGGATCTTTGAATTTCAAGAAGTGGTAGCTATACCACAAGAGGAATAATCCGGGGAAGCTGTGAAACAGTGGAAGGCAGTTGAGATCAAACCAAAGGCACCAAGTGGAACCAAAGTAAGCATAAATTTAAACTTTTATTAAGCAAGTCCTAACACCCTATAAAGTTGAGATCAAACCAAAGATACCAATTTGACATTTTTATTTTTTATTTTGCAGGCTCGATAGTCAACAAATAATTTAACGCGGTAAAGGTATGCACATTGACTTTTAATTATAGTTTTGCTTTATTTGGTTTTTTTTTTTTTACTTATTGTGTCTGTTATCATGAGTTAAAAACCTTATAGCCTAAGGTTCACAGCAAAAATGCATGCGCTTTGCTACTTTTAAATGGGATTTTGGTCACGTTTGATTGCACTTGGGACAAATTTTTGGACAGAAATTCATGACACAAAGCAACTTAAAGATGTCTGGAAAATAAATAGCATCAAACCATATTGTGATGAAAGTAGCCCAAATTCCCTTCGATGGAAAAGAAATAGCAGCAAAGCATATGTTGAAGTTTGGTCAAAACTGGATGAGTAATAAACAATGAAAATTTTGCGCATGGGTTTATTGCTCTTCTTATAATTTGAAGATTTTTTCCTGCTCCTAATAAACTTTTTTCTCTTTACTTTTAATACGTGACTCTATGTACCACCAGTCTATTTTTTTATGGGTATGCCCTATTATGTAGCATAATGTTAGTATTGTTACCAGATATGTTGTTTCATATGTAAAAGTTCATTTTGATGATAATATAATATTTAACAGGTGGTGTACTTTGTAAATTCTGGAACAGAAGCAAATGAGCTGGCAATGCTGACGTCGCGGATATACAATGATAACCTTGAGATGATTGCCTTGCGAAAGGAACTGCTTATTGACGGCTGTATCATACTATCATACTCTCAAACTCCAGTTAACTATATTTTGTAATTGAATTTTCTTATTTTGTACTTTAATTTTATTTATCCAGTTCTATGATACTTGAGCCTTAGAAACATAATCAGCATACAACTTATATCTAACCCAAAAACTCGTGAAATAAGCAAATCCGTACACTTTCTTCAAATGCTCATCTTTAAGCTGTTTATAAGCACAATAAGAAAAAAATAAAAATAAATAAACATCTCAAAAGCGTTCTATATAATGGTAAATTTTTCATGTTTGACATTGTGGATTATAAAACGATGACGATCAATCAGATTATTTGGTTATACGTACACAACAAATATCACAATTATGATCGGAAAGATAATACGCTGGGATGAAATAAACGTTGCAATTACTTCCACACTTACATTTAATTTCTTTTGGAAGATTGAACCATGCATTTCTGTTTAAGATTGAAGCCATACCTGTAATATTGCTAAAAAATGTTTTTCTGTTACTGTATTGCAGTATGTGAGCATGCTTATACATTGGCTCAAAATCTAGATCCCAATAGTGAAGGTATGGGTGTGCTACATTTCAAAACGGGTTTGAAAATAGTTATCAAGGTATGATTTCGTGCTGATGACAGCTTACGTATATCCATTAATTAGTTATGCTTAATGACATGTTTGGTATTTTTTCTAAAAGTTATTTGGCAGCAAAAATTAGTGAAGAAAAATGGTGCTGATTTTGACCGAAATCAAGATGTAAGTCACTTACGAGAGTTCGATACGCTACGTGAGGAGGAGATGGAACTGAGGTAGTCAAGCACTTTCAGTGGAAACTTTCAAGAGTACCGATCTTATCTTTGTTATCTTATTAAGTCATTTTTGTATTCATTTTAGATACAGTATTTGGTTTAATACATTTCTATGTTTATAAAAACCAGGTTAGAGCGCAAAACTGTTATGAGAAAAAGGGTTTTTGCAACTCTTAATGTTGGGAACTGTATTAGAGCAGCTTTCTCAAGAGGTTCTCCCGAGGAAGCAGAAAAATTGATTCCCGACGAGGTTTGACTCCTTTTAATAACATATAAGTATAACCCATTTGTATAAATTGTGAACTTATATAATGTTTGGTTCCATGTTTCAGTTGAAACGAGTTATTGAATTCAACGTAGCTATGACAGAAGACTTGATCGCTTATAATATTATACCTCTTGATGCTCCTGGTATGACACTATACATTTGTTCCCTGAGGTTAATGTGTTTTCAACTTTCATTTTATATCATGCTTTTTTCTTTTTTGTACTTCTAGCTAGCCACTATTATTATTATTATTATTATTATTATTATTATTATTATTATTATTATTATTATTGAAGATGCGATGAATATATGCTTAGGTCCGCGTTGCAGTAGCATCATTGAAGTATTTTAGAGGTCTTCCTAGGCTACCTTGTACTTTTCCGCTACTATGAGTGCCGATGTTCTCGATTTTTTGCACTATCTACAAACTGGGCTATATTTAGCTCAACCGCTAGTCTTGGTGTTATTCGTCTTGGTGTTATTCATTGTGGCCACAATGAGAAAAGATATTTTAGTGACCTAAAAATAATGTTTCTAAACCAAATGATAATAACATTTACCTCATTTATGCCTTGACAGCATTCATACTACCGCTGAGAATTTGCTCCTCCTAAGGTTCATGGCCAAGATGATGTAATTTTTTTCAATAGTTTTCCTTGAGCTTATTGAAATTTTATTAAACCAGTTTCAATCAGATGCTTATAGTTTCTCTTTACATGTTGTCAAACAGTTTGGAAGTCATGAAAGAGCCTTTGATTTATGTGAAGATGACACATCAGCTATTGTGAAATCAGTGCTAGAGGCATTCCATGAATAGACTTAAAAGTGTGAGACGATGAATAGGGAAATGTATAGTAACTCAAATAGAAAATTACTCTCCCTCATTCATCTTCTTCATCTCATCAAACCCACTAATCCCACCAAACTAAAAACAAAAATTGTAGGTTCATTGCAAAACAAAGCCAAAACTTTTGTAAGTATCCTAACTCTAATCTTTAAAGTTATTTTATTAAAGGTTAGGTTTCTTAATTGTTGTTGTTGAACCCAATTTTCTTTTGATTAGAGAAGGTCAGTTTTGATTTCGGGCTTGTGGGTAATGGACCAAGGTTATAAGGACATAGTGAAAACGTGTATGATGGATGCCAAAAAATGCTTCTTTCCAAGCACCTCACTGACATCCTTAAAGGTCATTGGTGTATTAGTGAAGTTTCTCTATGTTAGATCTATTAAGGTCATGCATTGGAAGATGATAGTAAACGTCACATTGTCACTGATTTTCCTCACAACTATTACTTTGAAGGTGAGTCAACTAACCTATATTTCATGAAAATACTAAACAATCTAGCCTTTGAGATGAAGGTGAACAAAACCTATAACTTGATAACAAAAACAAGAAAGAAATTAAGAACACTTTGTAAATAGGGTTTGAAATTATGAATGAATGATTTGAAAATAATGAGATGATATTGTTTAGAACAAAATGTTAGAAAGTAGTTACCTCCTTTTAGCTGTTTTATGGATTATGGTAACATCAATTATAGTTCTTAACCCTTTAATTTAACTTTTAAGGGATAATTCTATATTTACCCAATATAAATTTTAAAATGTCATATTTACCAAACTTACAAGTGAATAATGCATAATGTGCAATGATTTTGATGCATGTTTAGAGAAATATGGAATTTTGGTATTTTTATTGGGGAAATATGGAATTGCTCCAACTTTTAATAACTTTTTAGGATATATTTGATCTACTAAATCCTAAAAATAAAAACCACAAATCAAAGTACATACCTTCGTTTAGCTGTTTAATAGATTATGGTAACATCAATTATATTTCTTAACCGTTTCATTTAACTTTTAATTACTTTTTAGTTTTTAGTATATAATTGTTCAACTAAGCCCTAAAAATAAAAACCAAAAATCAAAATACTTACCTGTTTTTAGCCGTTTTATGTATTATGCTAACATCAATTATAGATCTTAACCGTTTCATTTAACTTTTAATTACTTTTTAGTATATATTTGTTCTACTAAATCCTAAAAGTAAAAACCACAAGTCATACCCGTCCATCGGACAGGTTTTGCCACTAGTATATATATATATATATATATATATATATATATATATATATATATATATATATATATATATATATATATATATATATATATTAATTAGGGCTTTCACTTTCTCAATTGAAAGTGAGCCACATACATCGACGAATCGATTGCGTAAACCCTTAATTAAAATATACCAAATTGCACATAATTGATTCATTAATATATATAATTGGAGATTTGGAGTCTTCCCCAATTCAAGATTTATCATAAATAAACATGTGATAACATATCTTAACAATTAAACAATATTCAAGCAATTATCCATGACAAACTTGCATGTATCATCATGAATATATCATAACAATTATTCAATTAGTCACAAGATCGAATATAATAATTCCATGTCACATAACATATTATTCATGAATTAATCACGTAACATATATATTAATTCTAGGTTTCGATAAGGTTAACAAACAATTTTAAAACCCTAAAAATTTAAAGGTGTCGACTAAAAAAATAAAGGGGTACGCCCCATATTAAATAAAAAATGAACACATTAAAAAAAAAAAAAAACCCAAAACACTATATTAAACATACAATTATTCATTTTTTAACGCGTTTAGTAATTAATTACTCATTAAAAACAATGACTCGTGATGCCACTGTTGGAATTATATATCATGACATTCAATAAGTAAAACACAAAATATCAAAGTATACATGCGGAAGCTTATAGGAAAGATTAACGAATAATTAATTAACATAAACAAGAATATGCGTACCAACAAGAATCAAATCCACAAAATTAGCAATTGGATGAACCCTAATTAGGGTTTATAGGATTATGTGAATTACACCTTACCATTTTGTAACTGAATCCAAGAATACTAACAATAATGTGTTAGTAACACTTTCTTGTACACACGTATTATACCGAATTAAAGGAATGCTAGTTTTAATCAAACAAATAACTTGAATTTGGAAAATCAATGTGTCGATACCTATGGTGTAGTTGTCGACCGAATTTAAGCAAAACACACAAAACAATTTAGGTTTTAGCTTAATGAGTACAAGAGATAAATTACGAACACCATTGGTTTTGTATTTATACCCAAACTAACTTGGTGAACAAGTTTGAGTTTGAGTTGGGTTGGGTTTGGGATCCTTGGCCGATCGGTGGTGTTATCCCACAAGGAATTCCGGAACCTTCCCAATATTTACAATCTAGTCCTTTCCAATTACATTTAACGACCGTTATTTCATTACAACTAATTACTTAACGTCCGTTATGTTATTTCGTTTAATTAATAAATAAATATAACTATTATATTTAATTATTAACTTTAATTCTCATACGCAAAGTGTGCAATCCCGTGGTCTCGAGTTCGATCCTAACTCACGTATACTAATTTATATCCATAAAACCAACATAAGTTTGGAGGGTTGTAACAGAATTACTAGTGCTGGTTTACGTGCTTTTTCTGGTCATCAACACTTAATTGAACTTAGGTTGTTCTCATGTTGCAATATTTCATGGGAAGATGTTAGGTCAATTGCTTTGACGTGCCCAGATTTGAAGTATCTTCAACTTAGCAGGAGTATTAAGAAGCCGATGCCTAAACCAGGTTCTGAGGACTTTTATATTGGTAACAACCGCTATACGATAGTGTGGGAATGACTTTTGTGTCATTACGGAGTTTTTTATGCTTTTGATAAACTCATATGCACTCTGCGCTTACAGGTTAGTTGTTTTGGTCTCATTTTGCTTCTTTGATATTGTTTCACTTTATGCTGCTTCTATAATTGTGTTTCTTAATTAAGGATGCATCGTCACCCTCAATTTCGTTTCAAATTCGAGAAATTATAGTTTATTTAAAATCCATATATGTTTATTGAGTCCATTTGTGACATTTTGTCGTGGTAGAAACTAGTGAGCAGTTGTAAATTTGAATCGGGTTCTACTAACAATTACAAAGTCTTTAAAAATGAGTTTCAAAAGGGTGTTACTATTAACTTTGTGACTTTGGATGACGAAAGGATGCTTGCAGCTAGATATCCAAAAATTTTACAATGTGGTTGTCGAGGAACTTCCGTCAAACGTTGCTGATCTCATTTAGATAAAAATGTTGGGTTTGTGGGTTTGTTCAGTAAGAAGAAAGGTTAGAACATGTTTTTGATATCTATCGGTTTTGTTTGTCTAACTTGTTACTATTATTATCACACACTTGGTGCTATAAGATATTTGCAACTCATGCTTGTAGTCTTAAAATTTTATTTTCCCTGAAGTGTATGGATTTGTTTATTTATTTTTATCTTCTGGTAGAACTACATTTGTGGGTTAAGTTTTTGTTCTACGTATGGCTGGTTCTGTACCAACAGGAAAAAACTTAACGACAAGTGTTTCGACCTATTTGTTGGAGAGGTTTCTATCGTGTGTTTGGTTGTCATGTCCAGTTATTTGTAACAAGTTGGTATCATAACTTATTAAACAATTGTGTTTCATGCATTCTAGTTTATAAAGGTCAAAAGGTAGCTCTTTTTCCTATCAAAAATTGTAAATTACAAATGTAGTATATTTTTGTTAAAATAGTTCAACATTCTAAACATCTGAAAAAATTAATTCTCATGTAATAAGCAAATATGGATTCAAGCTCTTCAATATTAACAATTTTTTGGCTTGGTACAACTTCTGAGAACAAAATTTTTCTTGTTTGATTTTTATTAAAAAAAAAAAAAAAAAAAAAAAAAAAAAAAAAAAAAAAAAAAAAACTTAAAATAAATGAAAATCTATGGCCATAGCTCATTATGACGTTGTGTGGCTTCATTATTTATTCAGGTTTGTTGACAAACTGTAATGCTGTATCGATAAAGAAAAATGGTATATGACGAATCTGTTTATACAACAAGTTGAACTGTGTCCGATATGTTTTAGAATACCGTTGCGACGGCCCATACGATTTTAGGTACATTCATATGTTCTTTATTTACATTGTCTTCATGTAGAAAAGCTTTATATACAAAATCGATAATCCAGAAAAAATACGATCATGTAAAAAGAAATAAATTTAACTTTTAATAGTAATAAATGGCGTGAAAATGTAAGATTATATAAATCTGATTTAGAGTCATAAATTCAGACACAACACACTTTGCCTCTACTACACAAACAGCCTAATGCAACGAAAATTTGCAACGGATAATTTCGGTTGCAACTTTGCAACTGTTTTGCAACGAATTTCCAATTGATTACCAACTCCACTACACATTCAACCATTTTTGTTCGTAACATGTCTATATTTATTTAAACCACTTTGAGTTATTTGTTTCACTTTGCGGTCTTTATTGAGGAACTATTGTGTTCATAATGTGTTGAAGTTATTAGTGCAGTTAGAGACGGAGGAATTTAGTACCTTATAAGTACACTGTTTCGAGACAAAGTAACCCCAAGTTAGATAAACCGTTACTAACTAGTGATTCGATTGCTAAAGCGTCTTACAATAGTTTTTTTTAGAATTTATGGGTGTTCACAATCGCTAAAAAGCGTCTTACAATAGTTTTTTTTTAGAATTTATGGGTGTTCACAATCGCCATTCTTAAGCAGTGTGATTCAAGTCAACCAAGTCAACTAAAAAGCACTTGACCGAGTGGTTACTGTTTTGTGTTTAGTTTGATGTAAAAACAATTAGTAATTCTCTTTAGCTACTTATTAATCCTGATGTCAGATTATGCGTTAAAGTTTCTCGATGTGGAAGTTGTAAACAATGATGATTTCTATTCAGTTGTAAGCTTTTGGAAAATGATACTTAAACCTTCTTTTCGGTAATTTTATTCAAGTATCCAAATGTCATTAAAAAATATGCCATCAACAACATAATAGAACTAGATTAGCATTCCCTTTAGCATAAAAATATTTTAAAAAAAAAGCATAACACAATAACTTCAAAGTGTAAACCCTCATCAAAACTTTTAGACTTGATTGAACATAACCATGAGCCAACAATTATCTCCTTTTGAACAAGAACAAACAACTTACGAGTGTAAACCATTGCTGCATGAATTTCGATTGCTAATGGCGTCAACAAAGCAAGAAATGAGTCAATCGACCGATGATCCAATCTTTCTTGTATGTATCTCTGTTCTTCCATTGCAGACTCATAACATACCATAAATTTTACAAGTGTAGAAGTAGGAGAAGTGAAAAGTGAAAAAAGGAGTTCTCGCTCTCTAACCTAGATGTGGTCCTTATAAATCCACATAGAGGAGAATCAACAAAAAAAAAGGGAATCCATGATGCCCTAATCCTATACATCTTATTCAACCACTTATGATTTAATAGACCAAATTCAACCATTAACTCATTCCATCTAATCTCAAACTCCTCAGGGCCAATATACATGTTCCAAACAATCTGGTGAAGTTTATTCTTGAAATCGATATCATCATAAATTCTCGATACACTCTGAAAAAAATAAAGTATCACTAGTGATAAAAAAGAGAATCATTATACATAGCAAATGCAAAAAACAACAAACGTATGACAAGTGATACAATGCAAAAAAAAACAACAAACGTATCACAAGTGATACAATGCAAAACACAGAAAAGTGTCACAAGTGACACAATCCAAAAAACAACATAATTATATAGTCCAATGCAATATCACAGGAGATAAATAAAATTCTAAATATTGACACACGTCTAATTAAAAATACAAAATATAACAAGAGATACCTTAGATGAAAGCTTTTGCATGATATGCCACATACAAAGCATGTGCTTTGAATTGGGAAGAACTTCAGCTATGGCCTTTCGCATTACACCATCTTGATCAGTAACGATGATATTTAGAGAATGAACAAATGCTTTCTTGAATGCTTGCAGTAACCATACGTAAGATTCAGTAGTTTCATTTTTAAGAAGCACATAACCAACAGTCACACAACTCCTGTGATTATCTATTACAGTAAAAGGCACGAAAACCATCCAGTATCTAAAAAAAGAAGTATCTTAGGTGATAATATATACAAAATGTAGAAAAGCAAATGCAAATATCACAAGAGATATTAAAAAAGGTTCAAAAAACATACTTGTTAGTTTTGTACCATGAACAAATGTTGACGACCCTTTCAACCCAGTATACAAATTATGAGCTTTGGTTGCACCAAGATTATAATTCGAAACTTTGATTATAAAGAGCTGCTCGGTGTATGTTAGCTTCCTCCCAATCTTGGAAAAATGCTTATACTCAATACGATCTAGTTCATGATTATGTTCCACGTCGAACGTAGTAAGCTTATATTTTCTAGTACCAGGAATCATATGAAAAACTACACGTGCTTTGCAACTGGTGATTCGAAAGTTCGAAGTCCTTACTTGTTTGTCACCTTTCTTAGGAGCTAATGTATTCAAATGAATTTTCTTTAGGCACCCTTACCTATTGCATACTAAATACTTCTCTTTTATAAAACCATCCCTTAACCTTTTCTGAGTAGACTTTCTAATACTAAATCCTGCCTCTGAAGCATATCTCATATACATACTAATGTAATCCTCAACAGAATCATAAACACTAAACAAAACTGGTAGCACACTAGCAGCAACTCTAGGAACCCAAAAATCCGATCCACCAGGAGTATAAGTGAAATCATGATGAATAAATGATTTAGGAGTTTTCAAACTACTAGAAGCTGTAAAACGAAGGTGATAAAACACACAGTCAAAAGCATAACACAATAACTTCAAAGTTGTCTTAAATATCACAAGTGATAATATACATCACTTGAAATATCACTGGTGATACTATGCATCAAATATATCACAAGTGATACTAACACAATAACTTGAAATATTACTGGTGATACTATGCATCAAATATATCACCGGTGACAATATCACAGGTGATACTACAAAAGACTAAACTGGAACAAAAATACATCCAATCAAAACTAACTGCTTATTTAAAAGCAAAATCAAACAAACAATATAATGTCTACATTAATATACTTAAGCACTATCATAACAAAAACACAAAAAATGATAGTTACCTTGCTAGTGAAATCTATAATTCAGAATTAAGTAACACATTTCTCACTAAGCAGTCCAATATCGTAAAAATAAGCAGTATAGCGTAATGTAAATAAATTGACAACCTGAATCTCTTTACGAATATCGTTAAAATCGTAAAACCCCTTCCAGACAAACACAAAAACTCTCCAATAAAAGCAAATTACACAAACATTACCATTATCAATAACAATACTATCACTCTTTTTCAGTCCAATTACCAACACAACCACTCTTCTTCTTAAATATGCAACAAATGCAACACTAACGAACTACGCATAGAAATATCGGAACCACGCGGTAAGAAATCACGTCCAACAAGTGCTTCCAAAACACTAGATTTACTACTACTTTGACTACACACCAAACCGCTTCCCAGACAAATGCAAAAACTCTCCATTAAAAGCAAATTACACTAACAGTACCACTATCAGTACCAACACTATCACTCTTCTTCAGTCCAATCACTACCAAACACAATCACTTTAATTCATAATATGCAACAACTGCAACACTAACAGTCTACGCATAGAAATATCATAACAACACGATAATAAACCAAGTACACTAGATTTACCACTAATTTGACTACACAACTTAAATTAGAAGCCAATTACACAAAAACCTTAATTAAAAAGAAAAATCAGACTATCATCAACTTGAAATACCACTGGTGGTACTACACAAAGTAAACTGAAAAAAATGCATCACATCAAACTAACAGCTTAATTAAAATCAAAATCAAACTAACAGCTTCATTAATAAGCAAAAAAATAACAACAACAGCTGACTATCACAGGTGATACTACACAGAGTAAACTGAAAAAAAACATGCAATTAAAATACCAACAGCTTAATTAAAAGCTTAATTAATAAACAGCTTATCATAAAAAAAGCACAATTAAAAGAAAAACTCATATGATGCATTATCATCAACATTAGAAGCACAAATAGAACTACTAACAGCTAAATCAATTGAATTATCAACAGAACTTCTCCAACAGAAGCAGGATGTTCATTAAGATAAAAATTTCCATCTGCGAAATTGAAGAAGATAATGACGAGAAAGCGATTGTGACAGGTAGGATGAAGTGTACGAGGTGATGGTGGTTGTCCGGTGGTTGTGGTGGTTGTCGTGGTTGTGGTGATTGTGAAGGAGGTTAATCGCGGGAATAACCGCTTGATGGAGGGAAATCAGTTATGAGAAACATACACAGAAAGTGTGTGTGAAAAAACTGTGTGTGAAAATAAAGAGATGAATGAAAGATTAAAGATATATATATATATATATATATATATATATATATATATATATATATATATATATATATATATATATATATATATATATATATTGAGGTTTAAAAAATAGGTTAAAATGTTAAATCTTAAATTAATTTCAACCATTAGATCAATCTTCATAAAAAAGTTTCATTTAACTTCCATTGTAAGCAACCCTTTTCGTCACAACGGATAATCCTCCCCTTCCATAGTGATCATCCACAATAACATGCAAAAAGTCATACTTGTTCTTTGGATTAAGTATGATTTCAAAATACACTAACACGTTCATATTTTCCACCTCACAATAGTATTTTGTCAAATTTCTGTTTTATCACCTTTGCAATATCATAAAGATGTGAATTCGTAGGTGGTTGTTCATTATGAATATCAGAATACTTAATAGAGCACGGATAATGGCTAACTCATTAACAAGTGTATGTGATGTCACATGCTTTGTCCTAGAGATTCTCAATGGATTATCATAATAAGTTTTCAAAAAATGACACAACTTTTTAGCTTTAGTCCAATCATCCGTTGTCGGAACCGAATGACCTTGTGTCCTAATATGATTACCAAACTCCATGCATTCTATATCATATCTAACAAAAGCACCTTCATATACATGAGCCACTTCCAACTAAGGTTGAGCATCAGGACAAAACGACCTGAACCGACCAAAACAATGCCGAATCGAAAATCGATTTTGTGTTAGACATGAATCGAGAACCGAACCGAAGTACTCGTTTTGGTTCGGTTTTGTGTCGGTCCGTTCAATTCGGTTTATACGGTTTAAGTGTGTGTATGTGTGTGTTTTATTTTTTTTATTCTTTTTTCCGATTTTGGCTCGAACTGAACCAAATCGATCCGAACTGAAATTGAAAATCAAAAATATAAAGACCCGAAAACCAAACTGAATATTGTCGGTTCGGTCTTGGTCGGACCGGTTCAGCTCGATTTTCCCGTTGAATTCGGAAGTTCCAACATATTGTAGGTGGAATTGCAGCTAGTTAGATAATCAAGTAGTAAACTCTTCGGTGTTGGGGTGACTCGTCATTACTAACATGGGTAGACACGACAAAGGTTAAGGGGTGACTCGTCATTACTAACATGTTACGGCGAAGTGGACAAAATCAATGATACATGACCAAATCCATGGCCAAGACACCAAAGATTGCTCGCTGCATCACCTAGACATGCTTGATGACTAAAGGGTAGGATAAGACATGGGAAATATAATTGGGGTAAAATGAAAAACAAGCAGGTAGTCTATATCTATAACTAAGTCATCACCACTTACCGTCCGCCCAAAGTTCAAGTTTAGAAGTCTAGAGACCGGATCATGAAATGCAAGGTAGATGTGTCATTAGAGGACGTCGTGATGGGCACACTACCTTTTCTTCTTCAGTTGGTATTACTCCAACTTCAATCTTCAAATGTGACCGTGGTGGCCTCCTCGATACTAAACAATAAAGCTCATACTATAGTGCTTATAACATTGCACTATACAAAATCATAATTGAATCAACTTCTTTTTTTTTTTTTTTTTTTTTTTTTTTTTTTTTAAATCATAACTGATAACAAAACATCCCCCCACTTGAGATGAACAATGGGAATTCGGAGGGTCTTCAATGATCTTCATAATTGTTGTCGATGAAAGCGTGATTTCCAAACCTTTTCACTCGAACCTTGAACTTAGGCAAATGATGACTTCCCAATTACAAATAAAGACTACAGGGTAGGCTAAGGTGTAAGGGTGTAATGAGACAATATATTGGGGTGACAAAATGAAAGGAATGGCTCAGAAGGGTGTATCTAGGGGTATTTTGCACTAAAGGGGAGTGCAACAAAAGGGTTTCACATGGGGGTCGAAAAGTCGAGGTGACTAATCGGTAGACTCACAATGGTAGGCTGTTTGGGTGATAATCCTATAATACTGCCTTCTAAAACTGAAAAGTCCAAATACATCGAGCTAACTCAACATACCTCGTCTATGGTCTCGAAATGATGCAAAGGCCAAGTTTTAAAGTTTACAAGCTACCGGCACACTCATAATTTGATGGATTTGGGTAAAATATAGGAAATGGATAAGGCTAATCTCACCATGTAGTATCAAGGGTTGTATGTGCTCGGCTAAGGTCTAATCTAGTTAGGTTCGGAAAAACATGTCAAAATTTTAAAAATGGCATAATTTTTCAAAATAAACTAGAAAAATGAGGGCGAAACAAAGTTCAAGATAAAATTCTACTCCCGTCCCCCCACTTGAATTGTACAAAGTCCCTTTTGTAATAGGCATTAAAATAAAGGTGAAGAGAAAGGTAGAATTAGAGCGAGAACTTCCCTGAAATTTGCTCCAAAAAAGAAGAAGGCCAACGAGAAAGGATCGTGCCTTCGTTAAAGCGTCATGAGCAAACTTCAATCCCTGAAATCACAAGACAGACAAGCATAATTCTAAAAAGAAATAATAAAATGAAAAACAAACCTAACTCATTTTCGTAGGAATCACGGTTGCATTTAGCGAATGCAACAAGCCTTTTAAACCACTTGGTGTCCCAAGCGGACGAGTGAAGTCTCGTGAGGGTTTGCAGGGAACACACCCACAAAGTTCATTTAAAAACTAATACAAGATTACTGTGTTTTAAAATGAAAGAATTAAATCAGAGGAGAGTTACGTCGTAACTCCAATAAGAGAGTTACGCCGTAACTTGCAAAACCTGGTATGAGCTGAGAAGCGAATGGTTACGGCGTAACCACTGAGATGGTATTACGCCGTAGTTGGTAATGCGTCAATAATTCTGCTGCTAAAATGTTGGTTACGGCGTAATCACCAAGATGAGTTAAGCCGTAACTCTGTTCAGATCAGCAACTGCAGCAGTAATTACTTCATTGTCTCCTGCAAAAATGGTTAGAAAACACAAAACCCAACAAAAAGGAAATAAAAACAAAAGAAAGGGATAATTCGGGCTGTCTCCCGAAAGATCACTTTTCTTTATTTACGAGTCTTTAAGTTAGACTCAGAGCCACGGGGCTCCTATGGGGGCCTCTGAGCTTGTCCCACTTCATCCACGTCTTTCATTAAGTTGCGCCGAACCCATCCGACATTTGTTGCAGTGCGCAGGTATTCTTTGGTTTCAATTTTCCGTATCCTAAAATTTTTTTCTTCAGGCCCCAAATGGTATCGCGTAAACTCAAATCTTTTAGCTATAATAGGAGGTGGCCTTTTAAATGGGATGCCAAGAAGCTTGCATCTTCGTTTCTCTTGTATCTCATCATCTGGGTCGATGAAACCGTCTTCGCCTTGCAACTCGAGATAATCGAAATCATTATCGGAATCGGTATCTTCAAGTTGGTTGAGAATAAGTCTGCATTTTTCATTGTTTACAGAGTCTTTGGTGTCATCAACTGGTTCTTTATCAGGAACTTCATTGTTTGGTTGATTTTTACTCATACAACTTCCCATATTTTCTTTTTGGTCAACGCGTCAATTTTTCCGTATTTGATTTTGATCCACTCGTCGAATCCGAGATCATCTGGCCAAGCCAGTTCTGTTCGTTCAGAATCATTAGTCGAATTCCAGAGGAATTCGTCTCCCCCAGCTCTCTCGATGCTGCTTCCTCCATCACATTCATACTTAAAAGGGTTGCAGGAGGCCCAAACTGTTCCGTTGCTGGTTTTAATTTGCTCGCACCAATGATTTCTAATTCCTTTGCCATAGTCATCTTCAGAAGGAATATCATCGAGGGGTTTAATGGTTTTTCCTCGAAGAAAGTGTTTCTCAAATTTCAGTTCCAAATTCCTGAACATAGTTGAATTAATTATCGCGTCCCGGAACCTAATGGAATACCAATCACTGAATGATAGATTTCCAAAATCAACGTCGTGTATGCCAGACTCGTTTGGGCATATCCATACTTCATTTTTCACATTCCCTACTCCGTTGTAATAATCACGAAAAGGATTGCACGTAGACCAAGCGTTAGTGGTCTCATCTTCAATGATGAGTAAGGGTTTGTAGTAATGCTTGGTGGGTGGCCCTTCCACTTCGTTAATTGAGAACTTGGCTACCCTTTCTTCGTCATACAGAGTAGTCCATCTGTATCTGTCGTCCTCAATTCTTTTCTTATCAACACCACCATCGCAGGTTTTCTGAGGATCACATGGGGTTGTTGTTTGTGTCATTGTTAGAATTTGGGTTATGCCGTAATTCTGGAGTGTGATTGCAGCGTAACTCACTTTTGCCATCAGTATCCGACTCATTAGAGCACCTGTTGTTGTCAGAGAATACAACCTTACATATAGTAGAGTTGCTCTTTTGTTATTCATTCCTTCTTTGAACCTCGTCGCCAAGCCTTCCAATTAGAGTTTCCAAGTTCTTAAGTGATGTTTCGTGGGACGTGAGGTTTTTGTATGTGTTATCTTGGAAATTCTTAAGCCATTCTTCTTGCTCCTTTTGCCTCTTGGTAGTGTCTACAAGGTATTTGTTGATAATCCCTTCCAGGTTAGCTCTTCTCTCATTACGCTCATAATACGGTGGAGGTCCTCCACGAAACCCATTACGATTATCCCCGTAGAAGGGCCTATTCTCCCTGTATTTAGCTTCCTCGATCGTATCTTTCATGTAGTTATTAGGACAGTTTTTAGTCAAATGTCCCCTACCACAGTTTTCGCAGCCGACTTGGATGGCATGAACAGTTTCTTTGATATTTAGCATATCTCTTCCAAGATTTTCAAGTTTACTAGCAATCGCTGCAATTTCGTCAAAACTTCCGCCTAGGTTTCTTTTACTTCCACCGTCGTGCCACTTTTGAGAATGGTCCGCCATTTTTTGAATGGCTTCAATTGCCATAGTAGGAGTCATATTTGGGATAGGTCCTTGATAATCCAGCATCTGTCTCATAGTTACATTTATTCCTTTGTAGAAAATATTGACCCTCTGCTGGTTATTAAGGTCATTGGTAGGACATTTGTAAAGAAGATCGTTGTATCTTTCCCAAGCTTGATACAGAGTTTCGTCGTCTTCTTGTTTGAAATTGTGGATCTCCAAGAGTTGATTAGAAATCTTTGATGGTGGGCAATATCTTTGGATAAAGTGTTTGTTAAGTAGCGCCCAAGTATTAACTGCCCCGGCGGGCAATCTTTCGATCCATCTTCTTGCTGCTCCAGTTAGAGTCATAGGGAAGACCCTGAGCATAACTGCATCATGAGACACGCCCAGAATGTTGAAAAGGCTAGCGATGTATAGGACATTTTCAACGTGCTCATATGCGTCTTCGTCCCTGTTTCCTGAAAAAGGGTTAGCACGAAGCTCCCTCATAAATTGGTCTTTAATCTCGAAACGAACATCCGCTCCGATTGCCGGTCTTATGAGACACGGCCCTTGATCAGCTCTAGTCAACGCCAATTATTCCTCAAGAGTGAGGTCATCAATGTTAACCACTTCCATGGTACCTGAAAACTTGAAATATGATCGTGAGAAAAGTTTAAATATGAAATGAAAGACTTAATATTAATCCTAATATAGCTCCCCGGCAGCGGCGCCAAAAACTTGATGCAGGTTTTACTGACTAGGTCTTAATATTTATAGTGTCTCGCTATACCTATGGTCTAACCTAATGCACTAATGGGCAGTGTACCCGGTTGTGTGTAGTGTAGTAAATGGTAAAGCAGAGGTCGTCCCAAGAGCTATGTGTGTCGGATAATTACTAAGTCTAATTGTCACAGAATATAAATGGTTTGATATGGTTTTAATTAATTAAACTACTGATGCAGAATGTAAAAGAAATTAAATGGTGGAAAGGAAATCAAGAGAGGAATAGTGGTGCTAAACTAGTTAATCCTCCTAATAGTTATGTCTACGTCTACCTACTTCCAATTACTTCAGGTGGGGTCAAATTCGAGAGGACAACATTTGGTCAATTCGCCCTAACCTATCAGCAAAGATACCACCACAGGAGAAATCAGGCGCACCATCATAAGTCCTGTTGTTCCTGGTCCCCTAAGCCGAGTCATTAAGTACCGCTACATGCTAGATTCTAAATAGTGAGTGCCCGGCCGTTAGGAACTTAGACACTACACCTCCCAATTCTTAAGTTCATCCAAACGATAGGTGATCAGTTGGTCAAATCGCACAAGTAGAAAGGGTTGTCAGTTGGTCATATCTTACCCTTCCCGTCTCAGTCCGCTCACCTAGGGTCAGTTGGTCATATCTCCTAGGCAATTGGCCTCTACCGCCATTCAAAACTACCGAACCAGGGGTGACTACCAAAGAACTATGCATGCATACACTTAGAAATAATTGTACGGAAGTAAAGGTAAACGCAAATAAAACAATTAAGGAATCATAACTAGGCTAGCACCAAAGGTTGCTTAGCCGCTCATATTAATCATGCACATCAATTCAATATTCAAAGGTACGAAATACATGAATTGAAAGTAAAAGAAATAATAAACGCTAAAGCTTATCGTAATGGTGTGACTTCTCCCTTGGAAACAGCTCCGTATGCTTCCCTAGACCTTCCTTGAGTATTTTCCCACGTTCTCAGAGTATTGTGTGTGGAATGGGATGATTAGAAATGCTGGAACTCGTGGGGTATTTATAGACCAGGTCTGGGTTACGGCGTAACCAAAAGATGAGTTACGCCGTAACCTTCTATTCCGTATAAAAGCACTATATCTGCTAGTTACGGCATAACCTTATAAGTGGTTACGCCGTAGTCTTCAATAAACCTGGTTACGTCGTAAGTGATGCAGTAGTTACGGCGTAAGTATCAGCGGCGTGGAACCTCTTTTGACCTAATGGAGTTACGTCGTAATCTTTGGAAGGAGTTACGCCGTAACCTCTTGATGAGTTGGACTTCAGGGTCACGCAATAGTTACGGCGTAATGTGAGAGATGAGTTACGCCGTAACCTCTTCAAAATAAGCATACTGTGATAAATCCTTAGTAACGTTTCCATTTCCGCGTCTCCTTAGCTCCAATGCTCGCAATTTACCTGAAAGTGTAAAACAATGGAAAACAAGCGTAAATCTATATAAATGATATAAATAACGAGCATTAACGGGGGAAATTGACACTTAATATTCAGGACTATTTGATGTTATCAGTGGTGGAGATATTTATGATCGGAAGAGTAAGCTTGCTGGTTTCCATTTCCCCCCAATATACGTTCTTTAAGTAGAATTCAATTGTCTGTAACTTAATGTTCGAGTGTACTTCCTTTTCTGAATCATATAAGGAAATTGAAACTTGCAGGTTATTCATCGGCTCATGAGTGCCAGTGTTTATTATTTGGGAGGTGTCCCAATTTGGAAGTTCTATTTACCAAGGATGTGTGTGGAGACAGGGGATTGCAAGTTATTGCTCAGTTTTGCAAGAAATTGCGCAAACTTAGGCATTTTGGGTTTGCAACCGGGAGGGGACTGATTGCTCTCGCAAAAGGATGTACTAATTTGGAGTATTTAAAGGTTAGCATTGAAGGTATTTCAAATGAAGCTCTCGAGTGTGTAGGAACTCATTTAAAGAATTTGCGTGATTTCCGTATATGGTTGAGTAAAGAAGACGGTACATCAGATTTCCCGCTAGACAATGGGGTCAGAGCTATGCTAATGGGTTGCAACAAACTTGAAAGGCTAGATCTTAGTCTCTGGCATGAAGGATTGACGGATGTGGGTTTGGAATATATCAGGGAGTATGGTGCTAATTTGTGGTCTCTATCACTTACTCATGCAGGAAAGTCTAATGCAGGACTTGTGAAGTTATCGGAAGGGTGCCCAAAATTAAGAAAGCTAATATTGACAGGTTGTCCATTTTGCGAGCAACTTGTTACCCATTCTGTGTTCAATATACCTTCTCTAAGGTATGTTCGATTTGAGAATGATCGTACTGTTTTGGCTCTCATTCGTCCAGAGTTTCAACTTTGAAACATTGGTATGTTAGTTCTTTGTTATTTACCTAAAAAATATTGTTCTTTTCCTATTATTATTGCTTTTTATTACTTTCTTTCAATAAGGATGTCTTACTTTCGGAGTTTTTGTAGTCTTGGAATATCGTGATTGTGAAATTCTATCAATTGCATGTTTTCTATCATCTGTTAGCTCGAGTTTGATTTTTTATGAATTTTCTATTAGACCAAATAAGGGGTTTTGTATATCTCATGAGCGAAGGCATATCCAGAGTGAGAGCATGTACACAAATGAATGCTCAATCCCATTTTCAAATATTCTGGCAACTTGGGATCAAATCCTACATCTAAGAGCAGGGACGGAGCGACGTTTAAGCTCGGGTGGGCCATGGCATACCCAAAATAATTTACAACATCACTAGTATTATGAATGTATATTGGTATCTGTAGCTAAAAATGGCATACCCAAAATTGTTTTTGACTTATATTTTGAACAACTGGGTGATTACTTTTAGAGTTAATTACATAATTGGTCATTAAGATTTACCGGATCTTGCAGAGAATGTCCTTGTGTTTTTTTTTACGGGTCATGTCCTCGTGGTTTTGATTTATTACGGGTTTGGTCCTTTGATCAGTAATTCTGTTAGTTGACCGTTAACTTGAAGGGTATTTTTGACTTTCCACATGTTTTGGCAAACCACAAGGACGATTTATGTTTTGGCAAACCACTTGAACGGTGCAACTTTTTTGGTCAAGGGACGAACGGCTGCAGTCAACGCAAACCACAAGGACGAACGGTGTAATTTACTCTAAAATTAATAAAAATTAGAGTAAATTACACCATTCGTCCCTATGGTTTGCCCAAAATAACACCGCAAGTCCCTTTGTTTTTATTTTTGCGTCATGAGTCCTTATGGTTTGACAAAATAACACCATAAGTCCCTATCGCTAACGATCGTTAGCTTTCTCCGTTAACTCCCACATGTGCCTTACATGTGCAGTCCCTTTCTAACGACCGTTAGCGTTTTTGCACGTTTTCGTCCGTTTTTCCACGTTTTCGCACGTTTTCATCCGTATTTGCTTGTTTTCGTCCGTGTTTGCATGTTTTTTTTCGTTTTTGCACATTTTCGTCCGTTTTTGCACGTTTTCGTCCGTATTTGCTCGTTTTCGTTCGTTTTTGCATACTTTTGTTCGTTTTTCAGGTTTTCGTCCGTTTTTAGAAGTTTTCGTCTGTTTTTGCATGTTTTCATCCGTTTTCGCACGTTCTTTTGTCCGTTTTGCACGTTTTCGTCCATTTTTATACGTTTTCATCCGTTTTTGAACATTTTTGTTCGTTTTTGTACGTTTTCGTCTTTTTTTCACGTTTTCATCTAATTTTTCATGTTTTCGTTCGTTTTTTCATGGTTTTGTTCATTTTTTTACGTTTTCGTCCGTTTTTGCACGTTTCGTTCATTTTTTTACGTGAAAAAACAGACAAAAACATGAAGAAACAGACGAAAACGTGCAAAAACGGACGAAAACGTAAAAAATGAACAAAAACGTGAAAAAAAGAAACGAAAACATGCAAAAATGGACAAAAACATGAACGAAAACATGAAAAAATAGACGATAACACGAAAACAGACGAAAAGGTACAAAAACGAACAAAAACATGCAAAAACAGATGAAAACGTGTAAAAAAGGACGGAAACGTGCAAAAACGGACAAATAACGTATGAAAACGGACGAAAACGTGTAAAAACGGGCGAGAACGTGCAAAAACGGATGAAAGCGTGCATAAACGGACGAAAACGTGCAAAAACGGACAAAAACGGACAAAAACGTGCAAACACGGACGAAAACAAGCAAATACGGATGAAAACGTGCAAAAACGGACGAAAACATGCAAAAACGCTAACGATCGTTAGAAATGGACTGCACATGTAAGGCACATGTGGGAGTTAACGAAGAAAGCTAACGATCGTTAGCGATAGGGACTTATGGTGTTATTTTGGCAAACCATAAGGACTCGTGACGCAAAAATAAAAACAAAGGGACTTGCGGTGTTATTTTGGACAAACCATAGGGACGAATGGTGTAATTTACTCTAAAAATTATTTTTCAAGATTATATAGACTATTATACCCTTATCAATAAATGGGACTACACACTTTTATATTTTTGAACCAGTTAAACAATTGAACAAATACTATTTTACCATAACAAAAGTCTATTCTTTATGTAATGATGATGGGATTTTCTTATACTTAAACAAGAATTATAAAAATGTGGAACTTGAAAATAATTAACGAAGAAAGTTTGGAGCAATTTTCTGATATCCTTTTTATTCAACCAAAGATCAACTTAAATACTAGTACATGGAAGAAAGAAGTGCAGTAAAAGACTAGCCTAAAAATCAGCCATGATCTCAATCATGGAGTAAATAATGGAAACATGCAGAATTGATCAACAAGGAAAATAACAAACAAAACAACGGATATCTTGACTTCTTCAACTGGACTTCCTAATCTTCATAGCGAATGGGCCTGGTGGATACTCGTTTGGGTCGTGGGTTAGCGAGGTGGGCTGCTACTGGTAGGTCCTGGCCTGCATCAAATGATTCTACCAAAAAGTTTGATTAAATATATATACTCCGTAGTAAATATCAATGCACCAGCAGGTTGGTTCCATTTTCATATAGTATCACAAGTCAACAATTCCCTTGTTTCGCCTTTAAAATTAGCAGCAAGACTTTGTATATTTGCCCAAGCTTGTGCCATTTATCATGTATTACGACAATTTGCCAACAAAATAGAATGAAAATGTTATTTATATGAGTTTTGGTTGGGTAAATATGGCATTATAAGGTTTAAGTTGAGGAGCGAATGTAAAGGCCCAATATCTCAATAGCACCTTTCTCTAAAGCTTCCAAAACTGGAACTCCGTTGTACATTTTGCAATTCATACTTGAAAGACTTGTAGACCGAGATATTAATAATGTCACTCGAAAAACACCAACTAATACAAATGCAATATTAAGTACGTAAACCGTGCCTAGCGGCTTAGCTTTGAGCCTTTGGACAAGATCAACCCAGCTCGGACTCTAATGACTCATATTGAGCCTGTTTAGGCCTTTAAAGCCAGACCATGAGACCAAGCTCAAGACTTGGGCTAATTTGAGCAAAACCGCACTGGCGCCAGCCATATGCAAGTCTAAGTGTAAATTTTGAATTCAAAATTACGCAAAGAAACTGGTATTTTACAAAGTTGCTTGTACATATCTCCATGGTGGGTACATAAAGAAACCAGATAACAAATCAGTTGTGACAAGAAAACAAAAAAATCCAACTTCAACCCACTGATCATCAAGCCCGTCGTTTGCTGAGCCTCCACGAATTGGGTTCATTGTAACGATCATAAAGAGGCTCAATCCTTTCTTGTCTTTTACGCTTGCTCATCTTGGTAGGATCGGACACCTTAAAGAACCTTGGTGCCAATTCGACTAGCCATTTTGGATCTACAACAGTAACCTCACGCATGTATTCCTTTGTTGTCATAACCAGCTCGTGGTAGAGACCTAATCCGGTTGTCTTTGGAAAAGCGCGCTACTTGGGTGTACATACACGGGCTGGTCTCCACGATAGTTCTGTATCCTTCTTGTGGGTCTTTACGGGCAGCATGAAAGATAAAGCCAGCAGTTATCGCCTTTCGTATCTTTGTAAAGTTCTTCCCAGCACTCACAATATCCAATTTGTACCTGAATAGAAGAAAACGAGCAAATCAGCAACATGAACCAGAAACACATGCTATTGATCACAATAAGAGGAATTCACCTAATCACATAATCACTTCTTCAGAAAACAAAAAGTGGCAAATTGGCGGGTCGGTTAACAAATTAATGACACAAAAACATTTCATACTTCCCTTTTAAGTAATACTCGTTTTATATGTGATAAAAAGCTATGTTACAATGACGATAAATTTGAAACTAGATGAACGTCAATGGTTGAAAAACTCGTATAAACACATCTACGGAGAACTTCCTGAAACTATTTGCGCAGATCTATGTCATTAGTATCAGTTTAAACACAAAACTGGAAAACAATTGTGAAGTATAACAAGCCGACACAGAGCAGCATGAGCAAGAACATAGGCCACTGATCGTAGTATCAAAACAGAATTCACATAATCACGGTTCAGAAAACGAAGAGACAAAACAAAATGTTTGTGGGTCCCAACCCGACATGACCTGTTTTTAAGTAACTTGTTTTGACCTGCTAACCTGCCATTTTGCCATCCTTCTCTTGTTTTCTGAAATGTGATTATGCGAACTCCCCTTGTGTTCTGGCCCAGGTTGCTTTATTTGTTTTCTGAGTTTATGTTTAAACCTGAATCTAATGCTGTAATCTGCTCAAGAAAAAGAAGTAAAATTTACTGGGGTTTGCTTGACCTGATCTGACTTGTTTCTAGTTTTACCATTTATAACGTAACTCTACTGCCAGCTTGCTACTTGCATATTGTTGAACTACAAAAGTACAGATACTTGATGTTTCAAAAACGACTACTATGATAAAAGCATTCTGAAACCTTAAGCATTTTAAAAGACTTTCAAACCAATAGGCCTGTTCAACCCGCTTCCAACCTAACCAATCAACCCGTTTACCACAAATGATAGAAAAAAAATACACTCCTAAGCGATAACTTATTAAGCACATTACAACAGGAAACAAATATGAAGTATTTGTAATTTAAAGCAAGGCAAAGAGATCATACTTGTCCATGATAGATAGAAGCTGCTTTCTGACATCCTGCGCCCTCCTAAGCGATCTCGACTGGACAAAATTCTCGAAACACCACGGCCCCGAAAAGTTCTTAGCTTTCCAAGCCTCGTAAACAGCAAGCAAAGTTAAATGATCTCCTTCCGGTTGAAAAAACTTGGCCTTCTTCTGATCTGCTTGAGCTTCTTTCTCCTGAGGTCTATAGAAGATACTTCCAGTCGTGATCATAGCAATAATGGTCAATATTTCGTCACTACATCCCAAATCAACGCTCGCTAACAACATCTTAGACAAAGGAAGATCGAGTGGAAATTCCGCCATTTTTCTACCTAACTTCGTTAAAAGCCCTTCTTCATCAAGTGCTCCGAGAGTGTAAAGCTGTTCAAGAGCGGCAATAAGTGCTTGAGGTGACGGTGGGTCCATGAAATCAAAAGCTAAAAGATCGTTTATCCCCATTGCTTTCAAGTTCAGCGTTACCAACGCGAGATTTATCCTCTGAATTTCAGGAATCGAGGTTCGGGTTATACAGGTGTGATAACAAGTGAATCAAGACCTTGCTTCGGGTTATACACGTTTTGCTTGGCGAAACCAGGGTCAATGACATAGAAAATCCCGTCAATGGTCAAAGATGCTTCGGCAATATTAGTGGCAACGACCACCTTCCTCTTCCCTGGTGGGGCCAGTTCAAAGATTCTCGACTGCATTTCACTAGGTAGTGCACTATAAACCGGTAATATAATCAATTCAGGCACGTTTTTACCTAACCCTTTCATCCGCTCAAACAAACACTGACAAGCATGATCGATTTCCTCTTGACCGGTCAAAAACATGAGTATATCACCTTCGGGTTCTGTCAAGTGAATCTGCATAACAGTAATCAAAGCTGCATCGACATAATCACTTTCCGGCTGTTTAGTGTAAAGTATTTCAACAGGAAACGTTCTTCCGGGAATTGTGAAAATATTACAAGTAAAGAAATACCCTGAAAATTTCTCGGCGTCTAATGTAGCGGAAGTGACAATCAAACGAAGGTCGGGCCTTCGTTTTATCAAGCCTTCTAATAACCCGAAAAGAACATCAGTACTCATTGTTCTCTCGTGAGCTTCGTCAAACATAATAACAGAATACTGAGATAGATTCTCGTCGACCAAAATTTCCCTTAAGAGCATACCATCAGTCATGTACTTAATTACAGTTTCGGGACCCGTACAATCCTCAAATCGAATCGAGTAACCAACTTCCTCACCTAGTCTGCAACCGAACTCCTCAGCCACCCTCTTAGCTACCGACATTGCTGGCACACGACGAGGTTGGCCCGAGTGGTGTAGCCAGCTTTTGCTAAATACTGAGTCACCTGAGTTGTCTTACCAGACCCTGTCTCACCAATAACAACCAACACCTGGTTATCGTTCACAGCTTGAACCAATTCCTTCTTCAGTTTATATATCAGGCATATCGTATGCTGACAACCCGACTCCTCTTAACTCCTGTGCTAAATGCTGCTCGTCGTTTTCTGGCATAGGGTCTTCCCAAGAACGATCAAGATCCTTTGGGATGGAATCAAGCATTGTTCTCTGCTGCTGGTCCCTCACTTCTCGCCGTTCCTTAATCAAAGCAGACTGCAAAGCCGCTGCACGGGTCAACGAGCCTTCGGGATTTTTGAAAATCTTAACAGGTGACATATCCATCGAGTAATGACTCTGTCCTTTCAAAAACGCAGGTTCGCCTTCGTTTAACTCAACCTCAAGCTCCTCGTCACCACCTTTATTCCTGATAAACCATCCCGTCATTCGTTTCCTCATCATACATCGGATAATCCTTAACACTCAAAACCCCCGACACAATCAGCTGATTCGCCTCCCACCTCTCGGGCGAACTCATCTTCTTCAAAGGCCGTCTAGACGAAACACCAACATCCTCATCAGTAAGCTTAATCCCCGACAATCCAATCCTCGACTTATACCTGACCCAACATTCACCCGACCACCATCACCATCACATCCCTCATAGAAAGCGAAACCTTCCCGGTGCTAACCGATATCACCTTCACAAAAACCTCTTAGGTCACGCTTAACCACATCTTTCGCGTTCACCACTCTCCTGGTCGCCAACTGCGAAACGTGCACCAACCCTTCCTTCCGTTTTACATCCAAAATATCCACAAAGCACCCATTCTCCATTGTCCTCGTCACTCTCCCTCTATAAACTTGATACAAGTCCAACTCGAAACGATTTATTACGTGAACCACGTGGCCTACCAGGCCCCTCCCCCCTCCTGGTGGGAGCATTGTTGGTATTGATTCACAGGCCTAAACTCAAGCCAATTTCTCTTCATAACTTCTTTGTAATTAACCATGATTTGTGTGTGTAAATGGAACTGAGTTTTGTAGAAACGAAATAATGCAAACACTGAATACTATTATATTGATATGAATATTTGGGACTTGTCTACATTGACTCGACTAAAACCTATTTATACTTTGTGAAACGACATGATTGAAGCCACATTAAGCATTGTGTCGTTTCACTAAAACTACTAACTGTCAAATACGACCCATAAATACTTAAACATAAAGTAAATTGTTCTTTTATCATTCTAAGACATTATATAGGTTACAAGCATCACAACCAAACATTACGAGAACCACGTGGCCTACCACGCCCTCTCTTGGCGGGAGCATCAGGGGCAGGATCATCAGGAGAACGCTCCCTACGACGATTACTAGGACCAGGATCACTAGAACCAGAACCACGGTCCCTGGGAGGTTTACGAGCACGAGGAGGAGGAGGAGGTGGAGCAGGCACCCTAGGATGATTACGCGAACCACTTGGCCTACCAGCCTTCCTCCTGGGATGGTCAGGGTCGTCTCCATCTACAACTCTAGCTGCTGCAACTGCCATATTATTAATGAGATGAATCTTTTATATAATAAAACAAAACCCTTATTGGGAATTTTTCATTTCAAAAAAATCAATTCATTCCTTATTAAGTAATAATTTAATTATTTTTATATTTTTAAAAAAAAGATGTTGAATAAAAAAGACCTTATATATTTCCTTATTTGGCCCAAATTTATAAATATACGTTTTTATATTGAGATGTGTAGAATACAAGACAATACACATGTACTTGAGCGCAATTTATTCATAGTGATGGACTATAATGAAAAAGGTAAAGAAAAACAAGCGGACCTCAAAACCAAAGCTAACCTGTACCGAATTTTTCTTCATACCACCAAACTTTACCCACAATTCTTCTCAATCTCAATCGATTTTATAATGTGATAACCCAATTCAACTACCATGGTATGATTTTCTTCCCATTTATCAAATTTACATATTCAGTTTCAATAAAGTTATGATTTATGATTTGGATCGAATCAATGGAAACCCTAATTCTATTTGCTATGTCTGAGTGTTTTTTAGTTTGCATTTGTAGGCTTTGATCCACAACTTATTTTGATCTTTGTTTGATTATTTATAGGTATGCTCTTCAATGAATGAATCTAATTTATTTTACTTACCGCCTTATTGATTAATGGACCTATTTAGGTGTTTTGTATTTTTTGGTGAAGATTAAATCTTTTCGGTTGGTTTTCAGTAAATTATTATTATTATTATTATTATTATTTATTGTATCTAAACACCATGTGGTGATTAAGTTCCACTGACCAAGATCTAAACACCCCATGATTTTAGAATATAGATGTCTTATATGGTTATTACGCTACTCATTTATAACTTTGTTGTAGTTTTAAATTCAATAGAAAGCATATGTGCTAATAAAAGATAAATGTAGAGAATGTGCACCAATAGTAAACAACATTATAAGTATGAAATATAGATGTGAAATAATCAAATAATCGTCTGTTGTATCCCACTTTCTTCATCTTTAAGTCTGATGTTCTAGAATGGTAAACTCATATGCACATGAAGTTACAAATACTTCTAAGATCATAGCCTGAGTTCAAAACCAAAGCATTAGCCAAGAGGATGATGCAAAATCACAACTAAGAGTTAGACTTCAAGGGCTCAGGCAATAGGAGCAAGCCCAGGACGTGTTACTGTACATTGTTGGTCCAATGTGCGGTTAGCTGTTGACTGCATGATTTGTCAAAGAAAATACATTATGCTAACATATAATACATATAAAGTACAATATAACGTTTTCAAATTTTATAACTCATCTATTCGTTAATGCATTTTATTGTGTGTCAGGGCATTTCTTTAACACTGGCATATAAAGAGCTAACAGATTCGGTTTTTGACTCATCAGTTGCATTGAGAGGACCAGCACCGTGACGCATTACCAAGAAACTGTCAAATCCTAACGCGGTAGTAATTGTAAGCTTTACAAATTATTTTCCTGTTAAAGGTCCTACTATTGTAGACCAATTAACTACCCAGGCTTAGGTTTCACAGTTTTCAAATGATGGTGCCCTTTTTGTCTGTGTTTAAGGTACCTTTTGTCCTCTCAATGAAGTTTTTATGATATATAACGAAAAATTAAATTGAATTAGGAGCCGTGGTTGGTTATTGCTGTAAACAAGTAGAATTTTCTTCTGTAATAGGGAAGCCACAGTAAGATTTATAATGCCGAAAAGAAGTGGAAACTTCAAAAGAATATTGTTGCGAAAAACTTGTGATGGACAGTTAATGATACATCTCTTTCAATAGATAAACGTTCCCTGGTGAACTTTATCCTCCCCTGCCATTGGCATGTATTAAGCACTTTTATTCTTTGTATTTGACGCAGTGTCGTTTGAGACTCTATAAGGCACTTTCCAAGTATACAAGCTAAATAAATGAACAGGTTGCTCCAATATTAGTGCCATTTTTTAATTTTTATTTTGAAGAAGTTAGGAAAGCTGCAGTTTCAAGTACAAATTCATCCCAAATAAACTTAAAATTAGCTAAATATGCTGTTCTAAGCATTGAATTTTTCTTTGACATGTAGTTATGCCTGAGTTACTTCGTTCAACAAAAATAGCTGTTGAGAAGGGCAGTCACACACTCGCATAGTCGCAATGAGTCTTATGTAAAGAAATTGTCTGACTATGTCACGCCAGCTGTAATAGAGGCGTTACACAAGGTTAATTTTATCATTTTCCCTCTACTTAATTCAGGCTGTTTCCATTATTTACTAAGTTTTTGCTTACAGAAACCCGAGACTGAAATATGCGCAAGTATGTTGGATGCCATCAACGAGTGTGTTCAGAAGTGTGTTCAGATGTGCATCATCTATTTTTCCAATTATATAGATGTACTTATCAAAAGTTATTCTTGGTTTTTAATCTATTCTTATTTTTGGGTTCAGATATGTGGACCTCTTTTGGATGAAACCCAAGCTAGAAGCATAGTGATTTTGAAGCATGAAATGATACAAGTATAGACGTCCCCCAGGTATGCACAATACTGTCATGGTGATTTTGACCATATGATGATAATTTTCTTGGGTAATTAATTCTAAACATATTAAGTACCTATTAAGGCTGCTTTTTATGGGCTTGGTTTATGGGCTGAGTTTGGGGGCGGTGCGTGCAGACAATTTGTTGGTGCTTCTGGTGGAAATTGCGAAACCTTTAATTTCTAAACAATTTCTTATAATCGTAATAAACATATACACAATTTGTTTTATTTCTCAATGAAGTCATTAAGCTCCCAATTTTTTTTATTTATGCGTATTGGTTGCATTATTTTGGAGTAGAAGAAGTTGGTCTCTACCCTCGGGTAGGGCCGTAGGGGTACAAAAGTCAACATCCTACCTCACAACAACAACAACAACAACAACAACAACAACAACAACAAACCCAATCCCGCCTAGGCAGGGTATGGGGGAGGTAAAATGTAGACAGATCCTACCCCTACACCAGGGTAAACCCGTAGGTAGAGAGACTCAAAATCGTTTCGTATAAGGATCTCTATGGATGGACAATGGATGAGTTTGTGAAGATGGCTGGCGCCATCCGCCATGTCAGCTACTTGGAGCAAAGTGTTACGAGATAAATAAGTTGACATCTTTTCATCTCATGTATATGTTTTTCCAGTAAGCGCTTTTGTTTTGATAATAAATGTGCCGATGTTTCTTCTGCCGAATTTGTAAAAGAAGCATTATGTTAGGTTTGTGGACGCTTTTTCACTATATGTTGCCGTAGTCTGCCGATCACAGTGGGAGATTTGATCGGTCTATGTGGGAAGCGTACGTTGCGGCCAATAAGTTATTTTCACATAAAGTTATTGAAGTGATTAATTTAGAGGATGATTTTTATTTGGATTCATGATTATCATGTGATGGCGTTGCCTACTTTCTTATTTAAAATCTTCATTATGTGAATATAGTCCAAACAAGTTTTTCTTTAGCACTAATATAAATATTAGCAATGATAAAGGCGAGTAATGTTGCCTGTTTTTTGCACTTATTTTGTAGCTTATTCTGATGGTTAGGATGTATAGACACTAAGAGTGCATGAGAACTGGATAGAATGTTGGGTGAAGTAGGCGGAAGTAACTCAAGGCGAGTTCAGCCTCTAAAACATTTAAAGTGTAATATTAAATCTTTTATAATTTATCATTCTTGGAAATAATATTTTATTTGATTTGTGAAGGTGTATGGCCTCTTCACTTGTGCGAAATGACTTTGTTCAGGGTTCTATGACCCAAGGAAATGGATGTTATCTATGAAGGTGTCTAAACTTTACATTGGAGGTTTGTTCTTATCCTTCATAACAAAATCCTTATAAGCTGAAGTTTCTTTGATAAGTTTTTCCATGTTAAGTTTTACAATGGTAAATGTGGGTCAATTCGGGTTGTAATAGTAAATGTTCAAATGTGTAATGAAACGGGTCGAATGGTTCTGATGTTTCAAACGTATTTATATTATCTAACTTTTTTAATCACATTTGGTTGTTTTTGCCAATATTTATTAATTGACATACAATTTTGGTGGGTCTACCCTCCTGACCAACCTTTTTGACATGTTACCTAAACTGCCTGAGCTAGCCGTTTTTCGAACTAAAGTGAATTTTGATATAATAAATATTCCAATATAATTTTGCAGGTGGTTGTTGATGGTGTGTGGAAAGTATGCCCTGAAGCTGGTGGACCATCCGATTACCTGGCTTTAACGATAAATTTTTGAAAAACAAATTGCTATTTTTATTATTTATATCAATCTAATTACTTTATGGACATTTAAATAAGTTTAGTGTGTTTGTGTTTTCCTCAGGTGAACTGGTCTACCCAGCATTTGATGAACGTTGTACCGCAGACCTGCCCGAACTCGTGTAACACCAATGGTGACTGTGTAGACAGAAAATGTCACCATTTTATCGGGTTTAATGGTCACGATTGTAGCAAACGTAAGTCTAATTTTTTTTTCTTGCAATATGGAAATTATTTGTGCTCGGGACATTTTTGATGTTATGTATATTTTTCAATATTTTTTTTCTAGCAATTGTAGCGGAAATGGAAAATGCCTTAAAAACGGGAATTATGAATGTGCAATAGATTCAGTGGGATTGATTGCTCAACAGGTGAGTTTCAATTCAAAGAATGTCGTTTATTTCAAAATATTAGAAGCTTTTTTATGAGCAATTAAAATATGATTTTGTATTGTATGCAGATGTTTGTGATGAACATTATAGCCTTCATGGTGGGGTGTGTGACAATAGTGTGTGAATTTGGCCAGGATGCAATGGCTGAAAAAGGAGGGCGAATATATGTTAGTGATTCCACGAGACCATGTCAAACCGCTTCCTGGAACACTATGACTAGGCCTGCTGTCATACAATCCGAGCCTCTTTTGATTGTGATAATGTCGGATATATAATCATGCATGGTCTCTACACGCACGATTGTGAGCCATCCAGTAAGGCTAAGCGTCGGGTGAGTCCCACAAACATTGTGGGAAGAGGAAAACTGGACGGTGATGGACCGACTATAAAGGGGTATGGAATTTGTGGATTGACCATTGTTTTTTTGCCAGGTTTACAAACGGATTGGTGGATATCACAGAGGGGTTGACGGTAACCAATTTCTATTTTACCGAATATGAATGACTTCTTAGCTAATGCTGGAATGTTGGTAACCTCTTTAAGATGTATAACCTTAAATTTATGTTATATAATGAGCATATTTTTTTAAATGTGTAATGGAGTTTGATGGTTATGTATATCTCCCAGAATTTAGAAATAATGTAATGGGTATTATTGTATTTCAAACCTAATTTGATTTGTTACCCAGGTTATTACTTTTTGATTTACAAATAAACAAGCTTTGACATATTACTTTATCATTCGTTTAATGTGAACCGTGCATATTGCATGACACAAACCTGAACCTTGCATGTTTGGATAACACTAATGGACGTGTTAGATAACTATTTCCATTGGGTTTCTCTAATACTTCACTTGATATATTAGCATGGAATATACATGAAGTACTAATGAAAATCATGTTTGTTTCAGCTAATAATCTCTAATATTCGTTTGAGACAAATTACTTCCATTGTATAGCTGAGTAATGCAGACAATAATACCACATTTTAAAATGAAACCTGATATGATGACGAAGATGCAAATGATGGGTCAAAATGGTTCAAAACCGACTCAGATTGCAAGTTTAGAAATGTTAATTACTAATTAGCCTATGTTTTACCAACATCAAAACGGTTCTCATAATTACACTTTTTTCATTTAACTTTCAGATATTGTTAGAGATATGAAGATGAAACTGGGATTTTAGGTGGATCACGTATTATTAAGCCATTTGTATATCTCCCACAAACATTGAGCCCGACTTTCATAGATTTCTATGTTCACAACAATCGCTTATGGTGAAATAAATAAATAACAGAAAGCTGATATCGTAACCAACACGACTCATATATATTAAGATGATGCACAAGAGCGCCAAATGGTTGACCATGGGTGACCAACAGACAACAATACACACAAATTGAGAAGCAAGTGCAGATTATTAAAAATACACAAACAGAATAATTTAAGATACATTAAATTGTTGTAATACAAAAAAAATACATTATTAAATATTTTAGAAAAAGCCCCGCGCGTGCGCGGGCATTATAACTAGTGGTCATTGTAGCCCGACCCACTTGAGCTGCTACCCTCAATCCAAACATGTGCAAAGTTGCATGATCCCAGTCTCTGTCGTTGCGTAAATACTCTAGAGGAAGATTTTCGTCCCGGTCGATCAGTTGGTTGTATGATGCAATCCATTCACCAAATGGCATCCCGACATCTTGAGCAAGTTGGTCCATTACTTGCTGAAACGTGTCACTGTCATTGTACATTCGTAGAACGGGCCCGCGATATGGCGGAAGAAAGACTTTGAAGTAGATCTCAAGTCTCTCATCACCATGGGCTCTACGATTATTCTAGACGAAGAATTCAAGCTGCCTCATTCTGTCTAACAGCTGCCGCATTTCAACTGTTACAAAAAAAAATAATAATAAAAAAAAAATAAAAAAAGAAAATCAGCAACAATGTAAAATAAAATAAAAGAAAAAAATATATATATTCTTACTATGATTGTCAGCCGCCAATTGTTCAAGAGTCATATTCCCATTGTTATGTTTTTGTAAGTATTGGACATCGATATTATTGACAGCAGCCATCTAATTCAAGTAAAAGATCGGGTATGTGTGAAGAGATGCGACATCGATATTAGGGTTTGTGTTTTCAATTTGGGGTTTTATTCATTCATTCACGGGTATTTACTTTTATACCCTCCAATTTTTCATTTTTACATTCGATCCTCCCTCAAAAGTCAAGACCAATCCAAGTTGTTACGTAGTACTAGTAGTTTATGTTGACCTTTTTGTATTGAGAGAATTCACATTTCCAAGTAGATCATGTGGTGTCGACTGAAAATTTCCGTGGTACCTTATTAAGCAGCGACGCTGTGAGCCAACTTCGAAATGTGTTTGGGCCGGTGGAAGTTTGTTGACGGCATATTTGTCTACTCACATAAGATTTCCGTGTATGAATCAAAATTCTCCGTGAAATTATCAATTCCCTTAGAGGCAACGTAGGTAGGTGCTGATTTTAGGGAACCCTAAACTCTTTAATGCAAAGAAAATACGGTAAAGAAATTTAATGGCCCGCTTATGTTATTAAGCTTCTTTTAGATATTATTAGTTTTAATACCCGTGCACGCACGGGTCTTAGATATAAAATTTTAATGAAGTATTAATTTTGGTATTAAGTTTTTGATCAAAGTTTTTGTCAATTTTAAAGGATGATGAGCGAGCTAGAGTTAATTGTTTCACAGTAAAATACCACTGGTTGTAAGCAAAACGCAAAGCTTGTAAAATAATGACATACAAAACATCAAAAGTTAACGGAACTTATTTATACATATCCATTCAATAAATACGCAAAAATGTAAAACCACATACAAAACTACAAACATTCAAAGTCCGTGAAGGACTTGCTTATATACAAAGTTGTTTGTACAACCATCTTTAACTTGAAATTTATGGTGCATGAGACATAATCATTTACAATGTCGGACACCCTTAAATGCAGGAGCTCCATCTAGCAATCTTTATCTGTGGCCAAACTCAAATATTGTCATTGTTGTGGCTTTCCGCGTAGATGTCAAATTAATCTCCAAAGTTCTCCCAGCGGGGCGTATCATGTTCGTACACCAAGGCAACGTGCAGCAAGATCAAATGTCACCCAGACAGTTAATTGGCCTTTCTAGCAATGGGTGACCGAAAATTTTAGCAGTTCATTTTAGCAATGGGTAACTGAGGTAAATATGGCATTAGGGACACGCAATTTTTTTACTCCAAAAACCTGGTATGTCAGAACTTCATAGTCAAATCCAAACTGATTTACAACTTCAGCATATTGATCCCTTATGCCAGCTTTGACAACAATTATGCCAATATTAACCTCTATTAATTGTCAACGAAATAACTCAAAAATGAAAATTCGAAGCAAGATAAAAGCCAGATTTGTAAAATAGAAAAAAAATATATATATATATATATAATAATTACTATCACCAAATAGATGTTGTGCACAAAAGAAATAGTAAGTTCCTTACCCATGAAAATACTGAGCGAGAGGAAATTGAATATCATCACTCAATCAATCGCTCCTTAACATTAAATCAGTGACAATAGCCTGCAAATAATATAGATTTATAAACACGTAAATAGAATTGCGTGTTTGCATTACATAAATAGAAGTTGCTTTCTAAAACACGGATGTACTTTTTAACAGTCCACACCTAACTACAGCAAACTCGGTAAACACATTATCATATTTGCAAACGCTTACTAATTAGCCAAACGCTTACAAATTAGCCCCGCCTTTTCATAAAGTAAGTTATACCTTTATTTTCATCAACAACCAAATGGAATAGCCTCATCAATGTGATATGAATGAAATTTTTTCTAACATAAGTTCCTGTTTAAAGCTTTACGGCACTAATTTCTATCTTTGAAAGCTTTACGGCACTAATTTATCCACTTCACTTAAAAACATGTACGTTAATCCCTGTGCATAAGCTCAAATATATATACTTTGCAAAAAGTATAATGTAAGGAAAATTTTACCTTAGTATTGTTGGAAATGTATATATTTACAAACATGTGAATGTCCGGATTCGAACTCGTGACCACGGGATTGCACACATTAGCGAATGAGAATTAAAGTTAATAATTAATGTTTATGTTTACGATTAATTATTGCACATTAAGTTCGGTTAACGATCGTTAAGTATTTAACGGAAAAATGACTAACGACCGTTAAATGGAAAAGAGAAGGACTAGAAATGGAAAACTTGGAAAAGTTATGGGTTTGGCTTTGGGCTTTCAATAGTGGCCGGCCATAGGGGCCTCTCCAAGGCCTAATTCCCTAACTTGTTCCCTAAGTTTACCTACTAGTATATAAAGAGGGTTAGGTTCTAGGGTTTGATACACTTGTGCATTGAATTAACGCTAGATCTCTCCTTTCCTCTCTCTTGTCCCATTTTCGGCCGAACACCCCAATAGTAAGGGAGTTTGGTTGCGTTTTTCATAAACGAGGACTTGTGTTAGATCTAGCAATCGCTTGATTCGTTGGTTAATTCGTGTGTACACGAACGTGGTTGTAAGACATTATTCTTACACCATTTGGTTTGAGTTGTAGAACGGTAAGGGAAAACTCTCTAAACCACTTCCTTGGTTTGCTCAAGAAATCTGACATTCGCAAGAGGTACGTTACGCATACTTTCAGTTAATTATTTATTTGTTATGATCTTTAAGTCTTCCGCTGTGTACTCTTGATGTTTACTTGTTTATTGTATGTTATATATTTTATAAACTCAACAGTGGCATCACGAGCCTTGTATAACAAGTAATTAATTACTGAAACACATAATTAAAATAAACATGAATGTGTTATTATTTGTATGCTTAGATCTAGGGTTTGCAAAACCTAAACCCTAATTTTGAGAGGGGGGGGGGGGGGGGGGCGTTTTTATTTGGTGTCCTAATTAGGGTTTTGTAAACTATTGTTTTAATTGGATTAGAAACCCTAAGATGCATGCAACTTTATGTGTATATGTGTAACTTTGATTTAATTGCATTAATTGTTAAGTGTAATTTTATGTCCATGATAATTACATGCATGTTTTATCATGGATCTGCTTTTATTGTATGTCTTTCTTGTTTAAGTGATATACATTAATTATGATAGATCTAAAATTGGGGAAGACCTCAATAATTATTAATTTAATCAATTATGTGCTATGTGGTATATATTTAATTTTGACTTACGCAATCGATGAATCGATGCATGTGGTTCACCTTGTACATTATGTCAAACGGGTGAAAGTCTTAATTAAATATATGCATATTGACATGATCTAGAATTGGTTATTAATAGGATTTATCAAAACCGTATGCATGTGGCTATTTGATATGCATGACTTTTATTTGTTATGCATTCATTGTTTACTTGTTTATTTTTTACAAATACTTGCTTGTTTGATATGTGTAACAAGGGTATTTTTATAAGAAAAATAAACTGACCTAAACAATGGTGAAACATGTAGTTTTAAGCCTAGTAATCATAATCGTTTAATTGATTGATGACTTTGGTACAAATGGTCTGAACGGCTCACCCATGAGAATGAAGTAATAAAAGGGGTTTAAAGAAATGCGCACAGTCACACTGAAAGGATGTCTAAGGTTGTGCTTTAGCGCGTACCTGGTCCTCTGCCCCTGTAAGTTCGAATGGAGCTACTTAGTAAGCCATTAAATGTGCAAGCTCATCTTAAGGGCGAATTAGTTTTAATTCCAAGCGCCACTTCGGTGGTAATTATCCGAAACACTAAGTGTTTACACTTATGCAAAAGTACGGTATAATGGATGATAATTAACACTAAATTCCTTGATTGGTGAACCCAATACCTCAATTAAAGTTTGATGATGAAAAGCTTATACATTAAAACAAGATATAAATGTTTTAATAAAAACTATGTTACAAAGATGAATGCATGACATCTTTGTACATATTTGATTTGACATCAAAATTATTACCCTTTAATTTAAGTTGTATGCCATCCAACGAAATGGAAACACCTAAGATTACTTTTTATTTGCGTGAGATCGTGAATTAGATCGTAATCAAAGGGTAAAATGTCCATGTGTCGTGAGAACGGGCATGGACGATTTGCAGTTTCTTAAGTTGGATAACTTAATTGAGTTTTGTAGTGAGAACTGGCAACTCAAGGCATAAGATGGGATAAAACATGTTTACATGGCAATTGAAATTGGCTATATGTAAATCCCATAAATCTAGGAATTGCAATTGAAATTGGCAATTGAGCAAAAGCTCTACCATTTTGTATAAGGTTCATTACTAGCAGATCAACTGACGTAATGAAATTATGACAATTTGGATCCTAGTTTTCAATGAAAATTAAATGGTTATATATCTATGAACCATGGGTATTTAATTTTCTTGAAAAGGTTAATTATCGAAAATACTAAAATTGAATTTTTTAATTCTTTTGAATGTATAAATGCAACATTTAACCGTAAATGTGGTTTGTCTTGGATTAGTAAATTGATCCACTCTGCTTTCAAACTAATGTTTGATCGAGAATAATTTACTGATAAGAAAAACGAAGTCTCTTTTCCATGGGAGAAGCATGAGACTCAATCCTATTCCTTTTCATGAATGAGAAAGGTATAATAGGAACTTTTGAATTGTCTAAATTTTAATGTAACTCATAGCAATGAATTGCACATCTTATTTTCCATAAAGATTTCATTACCCTAATTTGGTGAATGAATCCTTTTGTAACAAACATGAGATTTGGTTAACTGGAAAACATGTATATGAGCTACTAAATTAGAAGATAGACTAATTACCGCGAAAATTGGTAAAAGGCAAACTAGCTAATTTATCTAGTTATTTTGCTTTAGCCTTTAAAGGTTCTACATACCAGTATGGGCATGGTAGGCCTGTTAAGGAAGAAATTGCATACCAAATTTTTCAAGTTAATAACATTGATGGATAACCCATCATTCACAGAGTAGAATACACCTTTTAGTACCTTAGTAATGATTACGTATGGTTCTTTAAAGGTGTTGGAAAGTAAAAGCAAGCAAGTTGTTTTCACTGGTTATGCAACACTTACAATGTTGTCAGATTCAGTGGGAGCATTTGTGTTGCATTACTGAATAAGAAGTTGTTTTATTGATTTCTAATTCAGTGGGAGCTACAAGCCTTATTTCCTGTGTAGTAATCCAGATTATCTTCAAAGATAATTACTTTCCAATTGTAGGAACTTATGTTTTTTAAGGAGAGTCATGTGCGTTTCCTTACTAATCAATATAGTCCTACATCTACTTGTTATATCGATGACACAAATCATATTAATCAAATAAACGAATGTGTATCGTGTTGTTTATCTGCTTCATGATGTTGTTCCGTGCACAAGTGCGAGAAATCTTTATTGTGTGCAAGGTACAACACATATTAATATGATTTAAATGAATTCTCTTGACTGTAAAGTAAGAGAATAACGTTCTAATAGGAATTATACATTTAAATGTGTATGATTGCCCTATTAAGAACATGTGTCAAGATGATAACAAAGACTACTTTATTTTAAATATTTATGTCATTCAATATTTAAGAAACATTTGTAGTTACAATTTATGTTACGTGAGAACGTGAACTAGATTGTAGCCCAAGGTAAAATACCCACGTGTCGTGAGATCGAGCATGGATGATTTTGCAGTTTATTACGTTGAATATTTCATGGAATGGCATAATTAAATGAAGTAATCTAATACTACTTTGAATTTAAGTATTCGTTGAATGACTTAAATATATGTAGTAAATATTAACTTGAAATTATTAATTGAAACCTGAGGAGGTGTTCATAATTACTTTAATTATACATGTTTATGATCTCTTTGTAAAGTCACAAACATGAACTCTTTTAATACAAGACTTACAATATAAAGTAAGACGTTAACTTGCAATGTTTTAAGACATATGCATGAAGTCAATGAGTTGATCAATGACTTATAACGTATAGTAGGTTAATAACTGTTATGTTTTTTGACTTGGTCAAGAATACTTGTGTTATAATACATGCAATTGACTTGGTAATTCTATTGTACCATTAAGTTTTACTTTGTTGGTAAATATGATAAACCAAAGAATAGATGGTTATCTTAAATATTGTTAGATTAATCTTACAATATTAATTCTAAGGAAATACCATAGTTTTATGGTATGTTCAGTTAGAAGAATCAAAATCTATTGGCATTTTTTGATTCAATATAACTATAGTTTCTTCCAAAAGTTATCAAGGTTAGTAGATTGAGTATAGATTGAATATACTCAATAAGACTCCAACCTAGAAGATTGATAAGACACCATTTGTTTATGGAATGTGATGAATCACATTAAGTCTTAAAATGATGTTCTGAATTCGTTAAACTACTTGTAAAGTGGGTTGTAACAAACTAAAGTCAGGAACTATCAATGTTTTTGTAATATCCTAAAAGAGAACAATGTATTGTTGCTCTACTTGCTAAACTGTTTAAAGGTAATCTTTAAATTTTTAATGGCAAGTGGGAGTTTTTTTTAGATCTTGAAAGATTGAATTACAAAAATACATAATCTTATAAAATGCAATAGTAAATATCATGATGAGGCTAAACATGTAAATGATAGACCTCAATATGATGGAATTGTCATTCATAGATCCGTAAGGATATCTCAGATATTTAATATGCTGAGGATTATGAGTTACAGGATCATGGTAAGCCTGTTAATCATTGATGAATTTATCAAATGTTGAATTGTGGTAAATCAATCATACTATGAATGTTGAGATGCTGTCCATAAAGATAATCAACTTTAGATACTTGGTTTATCTTAATAATGAATATGAGTTTCTTCAAAGGATGGAAACCCTAGTGGTTTAAATCTTTATGTAGAAATCATATGGACAATATTGTACACATATTTAATGCATGTCTAGTGATAATAATATTAATCATAATTAAGTAATTAACTATGATTTAATATTCTTTCCTAGATACATTAAATAGAAGTATAAAGATTATAATTGTCATACTTAGTTTCATTGATATGAAATTTTGACAATGAATATAAAACTCTTTGTTTTGGAATTACTTTTACGAGGACGATAAGTAATGCAAAGGAGTTTTTTATAATTCAGATAATCTTTGAATATGTACAGACTGCTAGAATTCATGAATGGATATATGCATGCATCAAGGAGATGATTCTTATGTTTAATATTAAATCCATGATAGATTTAATAATTAAACTAAGATAGCTCATAAGTATGAAAGCTAGTGGGAGTATTATTTTAAATCTTATAAGTTGTATGGGCAACTACATTCCACCTAAATTAAGTTTGAGTTGGTAATGAAACTTCGTTTGTAAGATTTGGAAATAAAACATACAACCTTGAAATATATGTTTATAAACATATGCGGTAAAATAAATGAGTCTAATAGAACATGATGGATATATAATGAGATCTTAAAGTCTAACTTGAAGATTCATCATGTACATCATGTTGTAAGATTGTTGTGTCATGCTTGATTACAAGATGATTTGACAACATTGAAAGTTGTTAGTGTAATAAATATTTTAAAAGGAATATGTTTGGATTTAGAATCACATTCCACAGCCTGGAGATGCTCCTAGATTCTATGGATGATTATATGACAATTATTTCATAATTGTCATTGCCAACAAACTTGAGTTTTGGTAGGCACCAACATTACACTATAACTGTTCAAAATTTTACGGATATTTAAAGAGCATATTGTTGTACACAATGATGCTAGTATAATTGAGATGACACTCAATTCTAGTCACGGTATCCTTGATGATGACCATGTTGACTAGTTATGCTCATCTAAGAGCATAGTTGCATTATACATTAAAGAATAAAGAATACTTTAAAACTTTAAAGTTTTGAAAGATGATTGTCATAAAAGGGTGGTTCAGGTTATCATGCACCTTATGGAATGATATGACAATATCAAGATATGTGTAAACATATACAAGAAATTCACTTATTGAATTCTTGAAATAAGTATTCTCAAAATTCCTATAGATCAAAGTTAGTTGAAATTATGCCCTGTCAACAAGTATGATTATCATGACTTGAGGCAAAATTCATTAACTAAGAATTATCATGCATTGATCTATTTAGTATTTGGATAAATGATGTTAAACAATTATTATTTATAATGAATTAAAGTACGGTATACGTTTAATTTCATTTATAATATTGTGTCCTATATTTGCATGTTTAAATCCATGAATAACTTAAGTTATTCTAAATAGTCCATTGTCAATCAATAACATGGGAATGATATTGAATTAAGACAAATCTGAGTATTAGTTAGAATATACTTGAAAGTATATTGATGCGTAGCATGACTAATTTCAGATGATATTCAATGGATTGAGTATAGGACTTATCCCACCCGCATGATAATACTTTATGGATCTCTGTCATTAAGTATATCATGGATATTTATCCTCTGACTTGAGATACAAGAGATATGTCATGGATGTAGTGCATTTTTGTGAAGCAATCTAACGCTACACGTAACTGGTAGTCATAAGGGTTGTTTTCAGAAGTGTTGCGAAATTTATGAATCCTGCTTGTAGTCAAAATGGGATTTGTTTCCTTCAAATTTATTTTTGAAGTATAATACTACTGGTCCCCTCGTAGGATTGTTAAAATGTTTGTATGGCCATACCCAAGGTCTTCTGGAATAAGTTAAGAAGAGTTGGTAATCTTAATAAATCATATAAAGCGAGAAACATAATAGTTAATTAAGAAATGAGTAAGATCCATATTCTTATTAACATGGTATTAGAAACAAAATGATGAATATGATGATGAATCAGCAAACTTGGTTTTTCTCCAGAAAACCATACACGAGTTGTACCGGGGGCATTGGCGTCTTGCTAGACGCTAACCAACGTCATTTCACATTTAGTAAACATATCCAAGTGGGAGCTGTTGGAAATGTATATATTTACAAACATGTGAATGTCCGGATTCGAACTCGTGACCACGGGATTGCACACATTAGCGAATGAGAATTAAAGTTAATAATTAATGTTTATGTTTACGATTAATTATTGCACATTAAGTCCGGTTAACGATCGTTAAGTATTTAACGGAAAAATGACTAACGACCGTTAAATGGAAAAGAGAAGGACTAGAAATGGAAAACTTGGAAAAGTTATGGGTTTGTCTTTGGGCTTTCAATAGTGGCCGGCCATAGGGCCTCTCCAAGGCCTAATTCCCTAACTTGTTCCCTAAGTTTACCTACTAGTATATAAAGAGGGTTAGGTTCTAGGGTTTGATACACTTGTGCATTGAATTAACCCTAGATCTCTCCTCTCCTCTCTCTTGTCCCATATTCGGCTGAACACCCCAATAGTAAGGGAGTTTGGTTTCGTTTTTCATAAACGAGGACTTGTGTTAGATCTAGCAATCGCTTGATTCGTTGGTTAATTCGTGTGTACAAGAACGTGGTTGTAAGACATTATTCTTACACCATTTGGTTTGAGTTGTAGAACGGTAAGGGACAACTCTCTAAACCACTTCCTTGGTTTGCTCAAGAAATCTGACATTCGCAAGAGGTACATTACGCATACTTTCAGTTAATTATTTATTTGTTATGATCTTTAAGTCTTCCGTTGTGTACTCTTGATGTTTACTTGTTTATTGTATGTTATATATTTTATAAACTCGACAAGTATTTACTCGATTGACCTTTATTGTAGTTGGTAGGCACGTATTCATTTTGACCCCTAACTTACTAAGCACATATACAAAAACCCCATTAAATCGAGTCCACTCACATATTATTTAAACAGTCACTGTAAGTTGTTAACATCATAATATAACTGAAGAACTAACTCAAAGCTATTCATAGTTTCATACTACAAATATCCATAAAGAAAGTAACATAATCAGGTGGTTAAAAATCTAGTTAACGTAGAAAGTGATTTGTACATATATGAGAATTAGTACTCTAATAGACACTTACAATGATCATGGTAAATGCAAAACTATCTATTTATTGCTAACTTTAAGTACTAGCTTATGGATTTCATGATTTTAGTTATTTAAAGCGACTTATGGATCCTTTTCGCTAAAAAGAGTGCCCAGTTGCTCAATCTTTTATAAATTTAGGATGAGCTTTATCATCACTATTTAAAGTTGGTTTCACTTTAGGTGCAAAGTAGCAACATATATATATTTTGAAAACCAATCACATGGTGTCCAATATTAGACCATTTAGACACTACTAATTTGATCAGTTTTGCTGCATTAAACTTATAGTTTTTAGGTTTTTTTTTTTTTTGGGTGTAATCGCAGTTAGGTTTTATTCTGGTTTTTAATCGGTTTTGGGTTCTGTTAATCGCACCATTCATTCCGATTGTTTTAAGTCTGTTTCTTTACATTCCTTGCTATTGGTGTTAGGTTTGTATCTGAATCGATTTACTATTCTTTTGGGTCGATTATCATCGTGGGAGCAGGTTAGATTTTGGTGCGTACCGGTTCAAAACCCTAACTTTTAGTTAGGGTTTCGTTTGTTAACTGTTCGATCGTTTAGTTAGCTGTTTCATGGGATTGTTTTGTGGGGTTGTGGAGAGATGGACAAAGGTTTTTTGAACAAGGGTAGCTCTTCGGTGAAAGCTACAAAACCAGCCATCAACTTGGCCGATCAAGTTGGTGTAAATACGGACACGAATCCGTATCAAAGGGTTGATATTCAGGCGTTGAAAGATAGGTTACAACGTCTCAATGGTGAACGTGATATAGAGGGTGACACTGATCCTGAGTTGCGTAAAGATGCTAGGGTTGTTCTTAACACTAACACACATGATGTTCATTCGGATTCTATTTGGGGTAATACTAATCTGGACAATACAAGTTGTAGTACTACGTTTGTGGGTGGTTTGGATTCGAGTACTAAAACTGATGATGTGTTGATGTCTGGTCCTAACGTGGTGAATACTTCTACTTCAGGCCCTAACGAGATTGGTAGTGAAACTAACGAAGTGAGGTCATTTGCTAATGTATTAAATCCGGAACGTGTCTCTAGGAAAGTCAATTTTCGTGCCTTGGTGAATGAGACGCGAATTGAAAATCATGATACGGTGCTTCCAAAGGCTGCTATGGAGGGTGTATTCAACCGTTATGAAAATACACTTGTTGGCAAGAATGTTGCTTTTCATTTGGTTCAGAACTACGTCTCCAATACGTGGGGTAAGTTTGGTTTTAAGAAACTAATGAAGAATGATGATGGTGTTTTCCTCTTCAAATTCGATTCTAAAGAGGGTGTTGAGAGTGTTCTTCAACGGGGCCCTTGGATTATTCGTAATTCTCCTCTTATTCTCACTAAATGGACTCCTGATGTGCTATTGTCTAAAAGTGAGGTAACTAGAGTTCCCGTTTGGATTAAATTGCATAATGTGCCATTACTAGCATATTCGGAAGATGGATTGAGCTTAATTGCTACTCAGGTGGGTAAGCCGATTATGTTAGATGCTTTTACTAGTTCCATGTGTGTTGATTCATGGGGTCGCATCAGTTTTGCTCGTGCTCTTGTGGAATTATCATCTGAATTTGAGCTTAAACATGTGGTGACTATGGCGATCCCTAATAAGGATGATAGTGGTTTTACTACGGCAAGTATAAAGGTGGAATATGAATGGAAGCCGCCACACTGTGTGGAATGTAAAGTGTTTGGGCATGATACTGCTTGTTGTCCTAAGAGTATTAAGGAGCATAATGATGTTCCTCCCAGCTTGAATGTGGACGAACCTGATGATGGTTTTAAGGTGGTGCACAATCGGAAAGCCAAACCTAAAGGTACGAAGATGACTGGAGGTATTAATATGGGTAAGGGTCCTAGATTTGCACCTAGGAAGCAGGTATATGTTGCAAAGACGAAGACACCGGCAGCTGCAAGTGGTAATGCTAAAGATACACCGATTACTACGTCTAACTCTTTTGGGACTCTTGAGGTGGAAGATGATTTGGGCAACCCAGTCAAGACTGGGAAGTCTTCTGGTACAACTAAGGAAGCAGGTATTGATGGATCTCGGGGGACGGACTCTTGTATTGGTGAGGCGTCTAAGCCTCCGGAGACTGGGACTTATTCTGCTGCACAGCTTGTGAGTGATTCAATGGGAACAATGGATGGTGGTTCTACTCCCATAGCTGAGAAAATTGGTAAGCTTGAAAAGCTAATTATTGATGGGAAAGCTACTCTTGTGGATGATGATGGTCAACCTATTCCGTCTACCTCTTCTACTAAGAGAGTTAACCCTTTCTCTAAAGTGGGAGAGATTGAGGTGTCTGATTCTGAAGATGAGGTTGTTGCTAACCCATTTGATGAGTCTGCTAATATTTTTGGTGGGGGCCAAGAATTTGAAGATGAATATGATGACTATGAGTTCGATGACTATGCGAAACAGGTTCGTAATCTTCCAGGGAATTTGGATTCCTTTAATGCCATGTATGGCACAACGTTTCAAGGTCCTAGGAAGTAGTTTTATTGTTGTGTCTTATGTTATCATTTGAGTAGTGGTTTGTTTTCTTGTTTAGAGAATTGGAAGTAACTTGTTATGTAAGCTTTATGCCTATGTAACGGGCTGAGATATGGGATTTCACTCATATCCATTGTACTTAAACGTTTATTTGGTTAATATATTTACCAGGGTGCAGGATTACTCCCCTTTACCCAAAAAAAGACACTACTATGCGACGCCACTTATGATATGCTTTTAACCTAAAGTCGAGCATCTAATCAGGTTCACTATTAATAGATGAAATCAGCCTAACTATTAATTTAGTAAGCCCTTTATGTATAGAGAATGAATCAATATCTTTACTAAATCCCCGTTGATTATCTCTTTTAAGAAACATCACAGTTAGTTAACAAAATTTGTGATTATGAACCTAATCGACTTATAATTTCAACAAAATGGAACTTTATAAGAAATATGCGAAACATGTTTGAGCTCTCCATTCTTTCCACCAATAGTAGTTGATAAAATGCCATACCTCTCATGTCAAAACAATGTAAGAGATAATGAAAAAAAAAAAGAATCTTATGTCCCATAAGAAGTATTTTATCTAATCTCTACTACTTATGAAGAGTGTATCACTTTTCTTAAAACTTGAAGATTCAATCTTAAAACTTAAACTAATGTAGTTTGCCTAAATTACCAATAAGTACTCTTTAAACTTGAGAACTTAAAATATGTCTTTTATTTATCAATTCTAAACTTGGCAACTTTTCAAAAAACACACACACCAAATTAATTTATAAAAAAAAAAAAAAAAAAAAAAAAAAAAAAAAGGACACAACTTTGCATCAATGGTCGAACTAGAATAACGATTTTGTAACTATTATATTTGTCACTATACACTGTCGCTTTGCACGAGTATTCTTATGATGTTTATTAACGAAGGGATATAGATATCCCAAAACACAAATGTAAATAAACGACATGAAGTATGTTTTGAGTTTACTCCTATATATTGAATTACCTCTAACTTTGACGATGTAATTTTGACTATATAATACTTTGACGTTTTGATTTATAAACTTACAACCCGAGGACAAGCGGGTCAACTCGAATCCGAGTTAGCCAAACAATTTCAACCTGATACCCGACCTTATTTAGTAAGGTTATTCCAAATTTTGTCTATGACCAAAGTAACCTGAATTCCGTCTTTGAGCAAAGTAACTCGACCCGAATAGATTTACAACCCGAAGACAAAAAGCAATATAGTTTCAATATAATCTCGTTTAGTGGTTCTATATAATTTGGGAGGTGGGTACCAAACTACCAATGCAGATCCCACAATATCTATAATCCTTATAGCATTAGTTTTATTCACCAACATTATCTCTAATGCTTCTATATAATCTCTTTTAGTCATTAGTCCGTTTACCTTTTTTCACTTTTTTATCGACTTCTACTGTAGTAAAAGAAGAGCAACCTAGATGAGTGCTACAGGAATTGCTACTGGAAAAGAAATTTTGAACCATTTTGAGCAAAGCCCTGGTTCAGTTTCGAGTGATCTTTAGTGATCTAATCAACAACCGATAATCAAAGATGAAGCACAAGAGAAGAAATAACAATCGACAAATTTGCAGAAGCTTTTTATATTCAAAACCAAATTCAAAGGTACAAATCTAATTCAAACATACAAACCAAATTCAAACGATACAAAACTTATTCAAAGGGTGGTACTAATCTCTCTCCCCCTCAACTCCTTTTTATAGGGGTGAGGGGGAAAGAAGCAAACTCCAAATTGGATTTGAAGACGGCTCTTCAAATTCAATTTGGACTCAAAGACGCGTAGCATAAGCGTACGCGAAGCTTAGGACTTAAGCAAAAACCAACCGACCCTTTAGGAGTTTTAATCATATACATAACAATCTCCGCCTTGATTGAAACTCCTAAGGAATACCAAAACAAACCGCACAAATTCAAACTCGGTTAACCAAACAAACAAATCGGCTCAAACGATCTTCAACAAATACAATCAAATTCGGGCAACCAACTTCAAAAGCCCGACGAACGAAGATCCCATATTTTCCAAACTTCCAAATTTCCAACGATCGAACAAAATTCAAATGACTTGAACAAAGTCTTCAAACACCAAATCGATCTTCAAATTCCAAATGTCAAATTCAAATTCTAATAACCCACTTATGTAATAAGAATTACGGTCCAAATTCCAATACCCGCTTTTTTAAATTGAAAAACAAAAAAAAATATTTCACCTTTTATTTTAAAAATAAAAGTATTCCCTTTTTGAAAACTTCACATGGGTATGTTCCCTTTTTGAAAACTTCTTGACTTATCTTCTTCTATTATAATCTGAGAATGGGCACTACACGTTGCAAACCAGAAAAAATAAAAAGAACCAATCAACCAAGTAACTATTTCTCTTTCTTCCTTGTTTGTAAACGAAAAACCCACTGGAAAAAATTCCGATCTTTGATAAACCCAAAACCAACGAAGACGAAGACCAAGAACCCTTCTCGATCGATCCTAGTAAACCAGAAAAACTTTCTTCAAATCAAAGAACCAAAATACAAACAAATCGATGCTCCACCAAAAACGATTATTCAAACAATTCTTCAAACCAAAAAAAAAACTAATACGATCGAATATCAACCCAAACGAACTTTAACAAACCTTTTTCTTCTTCTTCTTCTTCTTCATGGCTCTTTCGGATCAAAACCCAGGAACACCAACCAAGCTCTGATACCACTTGATCTAATCAACAACCGATAATCAAAGATGCAGCACAAGAGAAGAAATAACAATCGACAAATTTGCGGAAGCTTTTCTATATTCAAAACCAAACTCAATGGTACAAATCTAATTCAAACATACAAACCAAATTCAAACGATACAAAACATATTCAAAGGGTGGTACTAATCTCTCTCCCCCTCAACTCCTTTTTATAGGGGTGATGGGGAAAGAAGCAAACTCCAAATTGGATTTGAAGACGGCTCTTCAAATTCAATTTGGACTCGAAGACGCGTAGCATACGCGTACGCGAAGCTTAGGACTTAAGCAAAAACCAACCGACCCTTTAGGAGTTTTAATCATATTCATAACATTTAGTACTTACTAAAAAAAAAGATTTAATTTTTATGTGATAAAGGTTGGATTTTTATTATCTTTTTTGAGGGAAGAAAATAGTTGTGGTGAATAACATGGTGAGAACTGAGAAGCTTATGGGCTTATTGCATGAGACTGGTTCTAGTGAGATTGTTGTTTTGTGTCATGGTTTTCAGTCAACAAAGGTATTTTTTTGGTGACTATATTTTCCGACCTTTTGGCTGACTAATCTACGGGTTTTATTGAGACCTCTCGCATTATAGTGATGATAGTCTCAAGCCTTTTTGCCACTAGGCGAGGGGGGTCGGTGTCACGGCGCTGGACGGCGAGCTGCCACGGTGGACAGCGAAGCCTCATAATGAGGCGACACCGTGCGCACTAAATATATATTAATCAAAAGTCATAAATGGTGAAAAGGATTGAGCTCCCCATTTCCTAAACCCTATATCTTCTCGTGCCCTAAAATTGATTTTTTCCCAAATCCTCAATGCCCCCGTTGCAACACCACATTCACCGCCGTTCACCACCTCTTTCGCCGCCGCTACACCACCACACCGCGGGTGGTGACTTCACCGTGGACGTTACTCAAACACTGTTAATCATTTATTTTGTTTGCTGGTATGATCTCTGCTTTTGATCAAGTGTTAGTTTCGTTTATTCGCTTTCGGTTGATATTGCATATCAAGTGTTTGTAAAAATTAATCATTGCAATGTTGCCTATTACTATGTGTTTGTTGAAAGTCCTCTGCTTGTGATGTGGCTAAAATCTAAGTTTTAGGTAATTGTATTAATCCATGTCACATAGCAGCACGTGTTGGTGAAGTTTTGGTGGTGTTCCGTTTTGTAGAGGTTGAAGGGTTAATCGTCATAGCACTATATATATATATATATATATATATATATATATATATATATATATATATATATATATAAAACAATGTTATTCGTATCTACGTTTTTATAGTTTTTTCAATCACTGCACATTTGTAATCATACGCTTTTGCACTATAAAGTTAATCACTACGGAGCTAACACATCTACGTTCGCCAAGTAATTAGATGCAGGTTTTCTTAGTCACACTCGGAAGTAAATGTATCCTGAATGGTTTGAGCGGAGATGAGGTTGTTGATACATAACGTTTCTTATATAGATAATTATTGCACGTGGATGATGAATTCGTGATAGTGCGTAAGTTTTCTATCCCTACCAATGAACTTGTGGTCAAAGGATCTCCCTATATATGTTGTCAAATAAGTATACATAGGAAAATAATATGTTGTATATAAGTGTAGCTGATATAGCCTTTTACTTATTCTATTTGTTTCAGATTTTTTGTGGACATTAACAAGCCTTCTATCATGAGAACTATTCTTTTTATCCTTTTCGAGGCCATCTAGAGCAACTCAATATGGTCAATGCCAAAGTATTATCAATACTCAGAAATAGATACCATGCCATTCGAAGAAGCCGTTGGAAGAATAACAGCATATGAAGAACGTATTAAGAGTACTGATGAACCAGAAGAGTATGATCCAAGGAAATTACTGTTAGCAAGTACAAATAATTCCGGAAACAGGCTTAATGGTAAAGGACTTGGAAGAGGAACAGGACGTGGAAGAAGTGCTGGTCAAACAAGCAATAACAAGAGTAGATTCAAATGCTATGAATGTGGTGAATATGGTCATTTCGCATACGAATGTCCAAAGCGAAGGGACAAAGAGAAAGAAAAGGAAGAAGAGGTACATCTCGTATGGGTTGATGAAGAACCAGCACTACTGTAAAGACAAATCAAGGATGAAGACCTTTAACTATATTTAGTTTAAGGAGGAGTATTGGAGTATAAACTAAATATAGGGGTCTTGGTGTAATTATTAGGAAATATGTATGTAATACTGTAAATAAATAGCAGTTAGAGTCCTAAGAGACATATCGTTTTAGAATAAACCGGTACCAATGTTTACACCGGTTAGAAAACTATATATAGGGCAAGAATTCTGTAGACTCATAACACATCAATACCATTCAGAATATATCGTTAGATAACTCAGTATCTTAAACTTCTGCACTTTTGTTTCATCGCAACATAACCACAAAGAACCTGTGAAATCAGAAGAAACCAACATCCTTAAGACTTATGAGTGAGATCAATGCTATAAGATTTCTTCCTTCCTTTTCTTGGCAGTAACCAGTGAGAGGCAGTGAGTTTAGTTTAGTGAAAGTTTGGTGAGTTACACCTAGAGTTTTGTAGTGTTTTATAATAAGAACTAGGCATGGCTTCTACTATATTTTATTTGTGTTCTTTACGTTCCAAGGCAAAGAAGATGGTGTGTGTAGGTGTGGAGCATGCACGACATGTAGCTAAGATTGAGGGAACGAATTATACACGTCAAGTCACAAGGAACATAAGGGACACTTGATTCTTTGTGAATATAGTCAAAAGTAGTCATGTTATGTCTAGGTTAATATAATAAAAGTTTAGGTGGCTTAATATGTCTTTTGGTCTCCTCATTCTTACACACACACGTAAACTAGAAGACTAAGGGTGGGATTTATGTTTGCTTTGTGTCGTGGGTGTTTCACAAAAAACATAGTAACATAGCACATGTTCTTTTGGAAGATCCTTGTGTTAATAATATTATTAGGGTGCGCTGGGCTGGCAACACACGACTAAGCCCAAGGGAAATTCAAATGGATTGGATCGGGTAGTACATGAGGCCCAAAGGAGGTTAAGGGTGGAGTGGATTGAGCTTGAGGCATGGTTATAAAATATATATATATATATATATATATATATATATATATATATATATATATATTAAATGTTTATCATATATTTTATATAATTTATTTATATAAGTAAAAAAAAATATTATCGGGATCGAGGAAATTTTGATCGGTCACAACGGTGAAATTTTGAGCTTTTAATTCGCGTTTACGGTGCATTTGCCAAGAAAATTTCATAAAAATATAACTCGTAATTTGCCGCGATTATAGATGGAAATAAATATATATATATATATATATATATATATATATATATATATATATATATATATATATATATATATATATATATATATATATATATATATATATATATATATATATATATATATATATATATATATATATATGGTCACGAAAACAGGTAGGGGAAATTACGAGTTGTTACAACTCGCGCTAAAGGCAGTCGGAAGCAACGATGGACACTTCATCTGGTTCAAACTTTTGATCAAAGTATTTCCAACCAGTGACGAAGCTTGAACCAAATTGTTGGGGGGGCTGAAATATCAGGGGGGCCATATTATCAAAACGAAATATTTTAGCATAAACTTAGTTACAAAATACATAAAGCATGATAAATTTTGGGGGGGGGGGGGGGCAGGGCCCATCCCTGCCCCTATGAAGCTTCGTCCCTGTTTCCAACACTCAAAAAACATTTTTCATGGTTTGGCTGGGGCTTTCCTTTTGCGTTTATTATCATCATTGTCAAGAGTCTATCGTCTAATCCTAAACGAACACATTAAAAAAAATAGTAACAAACACTTTAGTATTTAGGATGTTTGTGATCGCTTATTCACGTTGCTCTATGATTATTTGTGAGTGAAACTCCCATTGCATTTACAAGTAAAATAAACAAGTAAATAAGCAAGTAAATAAACAAGTAAATAAGCAACTCCCATTGCATTATTTGTGAGTCGAAACTGCTTATTTGAACAAACCAACAAAAAAATAAACAAATACAACTATAATTAAAACATGTAAAACAAATACAACTATAATTAAAACATGTACAACACTTACTTTCATTTCATTGTTTTGTTGAGATCAAAATGATTCATATGTAGGTACAGAAGATAAGATTGATTCATATGTGGTGTTTTTGAGATGAGATTGATCCATTTAATTAGGGTTCATAAGACAATCGGTGTGTTTTGCATTGTTTTGTTGGGTGTTTTCTTGAGTTATTCAGTGAATCGATGTGGTGTTTTTGAGCGAGACTATTAAACAAATGTGGGGCGCCTTTTTTACCAAACCTAATATTTTGTCGGGTTGTTGGGCTTTTTCGGGCTTATTTTGGTTTTTATAGCGACCCGACCCGAAACCGACATGTACTGATTTGGATAACCGACTACCGACACGAAGTCTTTTGGTTTGGTATCAGGAAACTCGACTTCGGTCGGTTTTTCGTGATGCTTCGGTTTCAGTCGGTTTTGCTTAGCCCTATTCATAACGGATCCGGTCTTGACACACGATAAGGTCGCATAAGTCAAATGTGTTGATGTTAGTGCAGCTTGAGACAAAAGGAATTTAGTACCTTATAAGACAATGTTTCGAGACATTTGGCGCGAAGCGGTGTGAAACTTTCTAGGGCGGTGAGCGGTAGGGGTGAGCAAAACCGACCAACGACCGAAAACCAACATAAACCGACCGAAACGGACCCCGACCGACACAAGCCGACCTATACTCGGGTCGGGACTCGGGATGGGTTTTCCATGATGTCGGGACTCGGGACGGGACAAAAACCAAAAAAACAAACCAATATCCCGACTCAACCGAACGAACCCGACTCAACCAAAACCGAACCGAGTAATTCGGTTCGGTTTTCGGTTTGGGTTTTTCCCGAATTTCGGTTTCGGGACGGGTCGGGTCGGGATTAGTCCCGATGCTCACCCCTAGTGAGCGGTAAACAATGAGCATTTTGAATTCTAATAGTCGTTTGGCAAAAAAACAGTGAGCTTTAGCTAATTTATAGGAAAGCAAATTTTTCAATGCTTCTTTAAACAGTGGTGAGCGGTGAGCTGTGACTACTGCTTGCAGATCACAGCTACTGCTCACCGCTACTTTTACCAAACGCACAAGTAACCCCAATCAACTTAGATAAATTGTTGCTAACTAATTTTTCATTCTAGTTGATGATATTATCATGTGATGATAAGAATTTATTTATTTAGTTATTAGGGGTATAATGGGAATTTAATAACAAAAATAAATTCATTCTAGTTTGTATAAAGAAATGGGTAAATTTATTTATATGAGTTTTGGTTGGGTAAATATGGCATTATAAGGTTTAAGTTGAGGAGCGAATGTGCACAAGATACCGTAAAGGCCCAATATCTCAATAGCACCTTTCTCTAAAGTTTCGAAACTGGAACTCCTTCATACATTTTGCAACTCATACTTGAAAGAATTGTAGACTGAGATATTAATAATGTCACTCGAGAAACACCAACTAATACAAATGCAATATTAAGTACGTTAACCGTGCCTAGCGGCTTAGCTTTGAGCCTTTGGACAAGACCAACCCAGCTCGGACTCTAATGACTAATATTGAGCCTGTTTAGGCCTTTAAAGCCAGACCATGAGACCAAGCTCAAGACTTGGGCTAATTTGAGCAAAACCGCACTGGCGCCAGCCATATGTAAGTCTAAGTGTAAATTTTGAATTCAAAATTACGCAAAGAAACTGGTATTTTACAATGTTGCTTGTACATATCTCCATGGTGGGTACATAAAGAAACCAGATAACAAATCAGTTGTGACAAGCAAAACAAAAAACTCCAACTTCAACCCACTGATCATCAAGCCCGTCGTTTGCTGAGCCTCCACGAATTGGGTTCATTGTAACGATCATAAAGAGGCTCAATCCTTTCTTGTCTTTTACGCTTGCTCATCTTGGTAGGATCGGACACCTTAAAGAACCTTAGTGCCAATTCGACTAGCCATTTTGGATCTACAACAGTAACCTCACGCATGTATTCCTTTGTTGTCATAACCAGCTCGTGGTAGATGACCCAATCTGGTTGTCTTTGGAAAAGCGCGCTACTTGGGTGTACGTACACGGGCTGGTTCTCTACAATAGTTCTGTATCCTTCTTGTGGGTCTTTACGGGCAGCATGAAAGAAAAAGCCAGCAATTATCGCCTTCCGTATCTTTGTAAAGTTCTTCCCAGCACTCACAGTATCCAATTTGTACCTGAATAGAAGAAAACGAGCAAATCAGCTACATGAACCAGAAACACATGCTATTGATCACAATAAGAGGAATTCACCTAATCACATAATCACTTCAGAAAACCAAAAGTGGCAAATTGACGGGTCGGTTAACAAATTAATGACACAAAAACATTTCATACTTCCCTTTTAAGTAATACTCGTTTTATATGTGATAAAAAGCTATGTTACTATGATGATAAATTTGAAACTAGATGAACGTCAATGGTTGAAAAACTCGTATAAACACATCTACAGAGAACTTCCTGAAACTATTTGCGCAGATCTATGCCATTAGTATCAGTTTAAACACAAAACTGGAAAACAATTGTGAAGTATAACAAGCCGACACAGAGCAGCATGAGCAAGAACATAGGCCACTGATCGTAGTATCAAAACAGAATTCACATAATCACGGTTCAGAAAACAAGTAGCAAGCTGGCAGTAGAGTTACGTTATAAATGGTAAAACTAGAAACAAGTGAGATCAGGTCAAGCAAACCCCAGTAAATTTTACTTCTTTTTCTTGAATTACAACTACTAATGTGACATTCTAAGTCTAATAATATAAAGTTTCAGGTAAGTTCTATGCGTTTTAATTACTTTCGAGTCAATTTCGAACAACTTTAGCCTATTCAGCCTGACTCCATGTTAACCACTTAATTACAAGCTGCCCATTTGATAAGTTAGCCAAAAATGTAACCCAAATCAACCGATTCGCCATAAATGGGTGAAATAGATCACTATAGGGGACAATAATAAAACTAGTTGAGCAGATTTACATCATTAGATTCAGGTTTGAACATAGACTCAGAAAACAAATAAAGCAACCTGGGCCAGAACACAAGGGGAGTTCGCATAATCACATTTCAGAAAACAAGAGAAGGATGGCAAAATGGCAGGTTAGCAGGTCAAAACGAGTTACTTAAAAACAGGTCATGTCGGGTTGGGACCCACAAACATTTTGTTTTGTCTCTTCTATTCTTGAACTACAAAAGTACAAATACTTGATGTTTCAAAAACGACTACTATGATAAAAGCATTCCGAAACCTTAAGCATTTTAAAAGACTTCCAAACCAATAGGCCTGTTCAACCCGCTTCCAACCTAACCAATCAACCCGTTTACCACAAATGATATTGCCAAAACAAATCAACCAGTAGGCCTGTTCGACTGCATTTCACTAGGTAGTGCACTATAAACGTGTAATATAATCAATTCAGGCACGTTTTTACCTAACCCTTTCATCCGCTCAAACAAACACTGACAAGCATGATCAATTTCCTCTTGACCGGTCAAAAACATGAGTATATCACCTTCAGGTTCTGTCAAGTGAATCTGCATAACAGTAATCAAAGCTGCATCGACATAATCACTTTCCGGCTGTTTAGTGTAAAGTATTTCAACAGGAAACGTTCTTCCGGGAATTGTGAAAATATTACAAGTAAAGAAATACCCTGAAAATTTCTCGGCGTCTAATGTAGCGGAAGTGACAATCGAACTAAGGTCGGGCCTTTGTTTTATCACGCCTTCTAATAACCCGAAAAGAACATCAGTACTCATTGTTCTCTTGTGAGCTTCGTCAAGCATAATAACAGAATACTGAGATAGATTCTCGTCGACCAAAATTTCCCTTAAGAGCATACCATCAGTCATGTACTTAATTACAGTTTCGGGACCCGTACAATCCTCAAAGCGAATCGAGTAACCAACTTCCTCACCTCGTCTGCAACCGAACTCCTCAACCACCCTCTTAGCTACCAACATTGCAGCCACACGACGAGGTTGCCCCGAGTGGTGTAACCAGCTTCTGCTAAATCCTGAGTCACCTGAGTTGTCTTACCAGACCCTGTCTCACCAATAACAACCAACACCTGGTTATCGTTCACAGCTTGAACCACTTCCTTCTTCAGTTTATATATCGGGCATATCGTATGCTGACAACCCGACTCCTCTTAACTCCTTTGCTAAATGCCGCTCGCCGTTTTCTGGCATAGGGTCTTCCCAAGAACGATCAAGATCCTTTGGGATGGAATCAAGCATTGTTCTCTGCTGCTGGTCCCTCACTTCTCGCCGTTCCTTAATCAAAGCAGACTGCAAAGCCGCTGCACGGCTCAACGAGGCTTCGGGATTTTTGAAAATCTTAACAGGTGACATATCCATCGAGTAATGACTCTGTCCTTTCAAAAAACGCAGGCTCGCCTTCGTTTAACTCAACCTCAAGCTCTCAAGTCCACAGGTCTTGAATCACATGCGCTGAAACAAGAACATAAACAAGTAAACTGGAACTATCACAAACAATCACACATGAGATATCCTGGAATAAGCTTTCCTTTAATCAGAAAATTACTTGCTTACAAAAACTGATATTGAATGCATTAATAACAAACCACAGCTCGGTTTGTATATATAGGTGTTAGAATTTGCTTTCTAATCCTACTACAATTCTAATAAAGCAAGATAGTCCTTAACAAATAAGGAGTCCTAATTAGACTAGAATTGTAAACTTCCATATGCTTGGAAACTGTTTTGACTGTCCATAGGCTCGGTCAGACTTTATCCCAACAAGCTCCTCGTCACCACCTTCTTTTTGATAAACCATCCCGTGATTCGTTTCCTCATCATACATCGGATAATCCTTAACACTCAAAACCCCTGACACAATCAGCTGATTCGCCTCCCACCTCTCGGGCGAACTCATCTTCTTCAAAGGCCGTCTAGACGAAACACCAACATCCTCATCAGTAAGCTTAATCCCCGACAACCCAATCCTCGACTTATATCTGACCCAACATTCACCCGACCACCATCACCATCCTCCTCACTCTTCTTCAACGGCAACAAATCCTTGCCGGTATTCTGATCCACATCCCTCATCGAAAGCGAAACCTTCCCAGTACTAACCGATATCACCTTCACAAAAACCTCTTAGGTCACGCTTAACCACATCTTTCGCGTTCGCCACTCTCCTGGTCGCCAACTGCGAAACGTGCACCAACCCTTCCTTCCGTTTTACATCCAAAATATCCACAAAGCACCCATTCTCCATTGTCCTAGTCACTCTCCCTCTATAAACTTGATACAAGTCCAACTCGAAACGATTTATTACGTGAACCACGTGGCCTACCAGGCCCCCTCCCCCCTCCTGGTGGGAGCATTGTTGGTATTGATTCACAGGTCTAAACTCAAGCCAATTTCTCTTCATAACTTCTTTGTAATTAACCATGATTTGTGTGTGTAAATGGAACTGAGTTTTGTAGAAACAAAATAATGCAAACACTGAATACTATTATATTGATATGAATATTTGGGACTTTTCTACATTGACTCGACTAAAACCTATTTATACTTTGTGAAACGACATGATTGAAGCCACATTAACCATTGTGTCGTTTCACTAAAACTACTAACTGTCAAATACGACCCATAAATACTTAAACATAAAGTAAATTGTTCTTTTAACATTCTAAGACATTATATAGGTTACAAGCATCACAACCAAACATTACGAGAACCACGTGGCCTACCACGCCCCCTCTTGGCGGGAGCATCAGGGGCGGGATCATCAGGAGAACGCTCCCTACAACGATTACTAGGACAAGGATCACTAGAACCAGATGCACGGTCCCTGGGAGGTTTACGAGCACGAGGAGAAGGAGGAGGAAGAGCAGGCACCCTAGGATGATTACGCGAACCACTTGGCCTACCAGCCTTCCTCCTGGGATGGTCTCCATCTACAACTCTAGCTGCAACTGCCATATTATTAATAAGATGAATGGTCATTGTAGTCCGCTCAAATTGAGCTGCTTCTCTCAATCCAAATATTTGCAAAGTTGCATCATCCCAGTCTCCGTCGTTGCGTAAATACGGTAGAGGAAGATTTTCGTCACTGTCGAGTCGGTTGTATGATGCGATCCATTCACCAAATGGCATCCCGACATCTTGAGCAAGTTGGTCCATTACTTGCTGAAATGTGTCACGGTCATTGTACATTCGTAGAACGGTCCCGCGATATGGCGGAAGAAGGACTTTGAAGTAGATCTTAACTCTCTCGTCACCATGGGCTCTACGATTATTCCAGACGAAGAATTCAAGCTGCCTCATTCTGTCTAGCAGCTGACGCACTTCAACTGTTAAAAAAAAAAATTAAATACAAATCAACAACAATGTAAAATAAAAGAAAAGAAAAAAATATATATATTCTTACTATGATTGTCAGCCGCCAATTGTTCAAGAGTCATATTCCCATTGTTATGTTTTTGTAAGTATTGGACATCGATGTTATTGACAGCCGCCATCTAATTCAAGTAAAAGTCAAGACCAATTTTTCATCGATATTAGGGTTTGTGTTTTCAACTTGGGGTTTTATTCATTCATTCACGGGTATTTACTTTTATACCCTCCAATTTTTCATTTTTACATTCGATCCTCCCTCAAAAGTCAAGACCAAAATCCAAGTTGTTACGTAGTACTAGTAGTTTATGTTGACGATTCTTGGGATCATTGTTGACCTTTTTGTATTGAGAGAATTCTCATTTCCAAGTACATCATGTGGTGTCGACTGAAAATTTTCGTGGTACCTTATTAAGCAGCGACGCTGTGAGCCAACTTCGAAATGTGGTCGGGCCGGTGGAAGCACACCGGAATTAACTCAAACATGCCGGTGAAAGTAAGCCGACAGCGATTGGAAGAGAATTAGACAGGATGTTCTAGAAGTTAGGAGACGGTGGCGGAAGTTGGAGTCACTGTTAATAATGGGTTTTCATTCTTTTTTGTTTTGGTAAACGGGGCTTTGAAGTTTAATTTGTTGACGGCATATTTGTCTACTCACATAAGATTTCCGTGTATGAATCAAAATTCTCCGTGAAATTATCAATTCCCTTAGAGGCGACGTAGGTAGGTGCTGATTTTAGGGAACCCTAAACTCTTTAATGCAAAGAAAATACAGTAAAGAAATTTAATGGCCCTTATGTTATTAAGCTTCTTTTAGATATTATTAGTTTTAATACCCGTGCACGCACGGGTCTTAGATATAAAATTTTAATGAAGTATTAATTTTGGTATTAAGTTTTTGATCAAAGTTTTGGTCAATTTTAAAGGATGATGAGCGAGCTAGAGTTAATTGTTTCACAGTAAAATACCACTGGTTGGTTGTAAGCAAAACGCAAAGCTTGTAAAATAATGACATACAAAACATCAAAAGTTAACGGAACTTATTTATACATATCCATTCAATAAATACGCAAAAATGTAAAACCACATACAAAACTACAAACATTCAAAGTCCGTGAAGGACTTGCTTATATACAAAGTTGTTTGTACAACCATCTTTAACTTGAAATTTATGGTGCATGAGACATAATCATTTACAATGTCGGACACCCTTAAATGCAGGAGCTCCATCTAGCAATCTTTATCTGTGGCCAAACTCAAATATTGTCATTGTTGTGGCTTTCCGCGTAGATGTCAAATTAATCTCCAAAGTTCTCCCAGCGGGGCGTATCATGTTCCTACACCAAGGCAACGTGCAGCAATATCAAACGTCACCCAGACAGTTAATTGGCCTTCTTAGCAATGGGTAACCGAAAATTTTAGCAGTTCATTTTAGCAATGGGTAACTGAGGTAAATATGGCATTAGGGACACGCAATTTTTTTACTCCAAAAACCTGGTATGTCAGAACTTCATAGTCAAATCCAAACTGATTTACAACTTCAGCCTGTTGATCCCTTATGCCAACTTTGACAACAATTATGCCAATATTAACCTTTATTAATTGTCAACGAAATAACTCAAAAATGAAAATTATTCGGAGCAAGATAAAAGCCAAATATGGAAAATGGAAAAAATATATATATAATAATTACTATTACCAAATAGATGTTGTGCGCAGAAGTAATAGTAAGTTCCTTACCCATGAAAATACTGAGCGAGAGGAAATTGAATATCATCACTCAATCAATCGCTCCTTAACATTAAATCAGTGACAATAGCCTGCGAATAATATAGATTTATAAACACGTAAATAGAATTGCGTGTTTGCATTACATAAATAGAAGTTGCTTTCTAAAACATGGATGTACTTTTTAACAGTCTACACCTAACTGCAGCAAACTCGGTAAACACATTATCATATTAGCAAACGCTTACAAATTAGCCAAACGCTTACAAATTAGCCCCGCCTTTTCATAAAGTAAGTTACACCTTTATTTTCATCAACAATAAATGGAATAGCCTCATCAATGTGATATGAATGAAAAAATTTCTAACATAATTTCCTGTTTAAAGCTTTACGGCACTAATTTCTCTCTTTGAAAGCTGTGTTGGGTCCTACAGTTGCGACTGTTTGGATGTTCATTGTTGACTGATAGTGTTAGCCCTAGCTAGAAGGAAGCTGTTTGGTGATTGTATTTATGCGTACAGTTCATTGGGGTGACTGGTTGTTGTGTGTTGATTGTATGATCAGTGACGGAACTTGATCATTCATTTATTTTTTGAAAGGGGAAGGGGGGAGGGGGGGGGAATTTATTTTGAAAGGGGCCGAAATGGAGATTTGTTTGTAACCTCAACTAAATTACCCTTAAAACCTATAATGTTAAAAAAAAATTGTGAGAGAAGGGGGAGGGGGGGGGGGGGGGGGGGGGGGGGGGGGGGGACCCTCCCCTGCCCCCAAAGAGTTTCGCCCCTATGTATGATCACGATGGTGATTGGATTTCAAGTTGGTATGCAAGTATTCATGTTGTCTCACTTACTGTTATGCTATTACACTGTCCGTTGTTTTAAAGATTTCTATGATATGACATTGACAACTTTGATTTGAATTCTTCATGATTAAACCCACACTCTCACCAACTTTCTAGTTACATTTTCAAGTGTGGTTTTCATGTAATAACAACGAAGATTAAGGATGTTAGGTGTTACGCCCAGTTCCCGGTTTGACCTGAGTTTACTCGATTTTGAAGTAACTAGATTAGCATATAAATAACATGTTCCACTTATACACAATACAAACACTTCAACTAGTAAACACATAAGATAGAATCACATTAACCACATCATATCTATCACACAAGTCATTAAACTAGCAATTCCAAACGTGAAAACATTTCCATTTAACACACACACTAATTACACCATCAAAAACACAATTATCTGTCACAAAAAACAAAACCCTCTAAGAATCAGCAATCACTTTCAAGAGTTGCATTGGAACAAAGATTTGCTTGTGGGTCATTTGCGTATGCACACCAACAGTTTGATAAAATGTCCCATTGAATTAAATCTTGTATTTTTATGGGGTTTTGATTATGCTATGCTATTGATTGTTATAAGAAGAAAAAAGGGTTTCACAAGTGGTTACTTAAGCTGTTTAGTTAGCCTTTGTTTCATTGATTTTGTGCATTTTGAAACCTTAAACCAATCCAAACCTTAATGGCACTTACCAAACGTAAGCTCGAAAAAACCAACATGGGGGAGGAAGTTTTAGAATTAGTTATACCTTATATACACAATGTTGAGGACCGAAACTCTGTTCTCTAGTTTCCCGTAAGTTTTATGAGATTGATGGCATTACGCGTAAGCGTGTCACTGTCCACACACTTTACTCCAACCCTTCTCGTTTAAGTAAAAGATTCCCTTTTATCGAGTCATTAACACTTAAAGGTCCTCAATCTGATATTAGACGTACATATCAATATCATAATGATATCCGAATCACCCCATGGATCCAACAATTAGCTCTCGAGTTTAGGTGTTTGAAAGAACTTCATTGCCACGGTCTAGCTGTTCATGATGAAGATCTCGAGACATTGGCGAGAACACGTGGTAAGGATTTAAGGAGTTTGAAGATTAAGAAGTGTCAAGAGTTTTCGACAGATGGATTAATGCATGTCTCAAAGTATTGTACACAACTGAAAACTTTTTGTTTCGAATATTGTATTTGTGGAGTGAAAGATAACATTTGGTTTCATCGATTGGCATTGAATAGCACGGTTTTAGAAAGGTTACATGTTACGAATATTGATATTTATGATGTAGAAGATCTTACACTTCTTGCGAAAAAATGTTGTAACTCATTAATATCGTTGAAGATTGGAGCGTGCCATCTAAGTAAACTAGGAGATGCCTTTAGATATGCTGATAGGTTGGAACATTTTGGTGGATATATTCGTGATGAGGAGAGTGAGCTTGTTGGTTTCCAGTTTCCCCCTAGTGTGCGTTCATTAAGTATAGAGGATTTGACAGTAACTCGATATTCAAATGTACTCCCTTTTCTCAGTCAGATAAGGAAATTGAAACTTGTTCGTTTCTCATTGGATTATGCGTGTCAGTGTTTATTGTTTAAGAGGTGTCCTAATTTGGAAGTTTTCTATATCGGGGATGTATGTGGAGACAGGGGATTGCAAGTTATTGGTCAGTTTTGCAAGAAATTGCGCAAACTTTGGCATTTTGGGTTAGCAACTGGGAGGGGACTGATTGCTCTGGCAAAAGGATGTACTAATTTGGAGTATTTAAATGTTAGCGTTGAAGATATTTCAAATGAAGCTCTCGAGTGTGTAGGAACTCAATTAAAGAATCTGCGTGATTTCCGTATATGGTTGGGTAAAGAAGACGGGATATCAGATTTACCGCTAGACAATGGCGTTAGAGCTATGCTAATGGGTTGCAACAAACTCGAAAGACTAGATATCAGTCTCTGGCATGAAGGATTGACGGATGTGGGTTTGGAATATGTCGGGAAGTATGGTGCTAATTTGCGGTCTCTATCTCTTACTCATATAGGAAAGTCTAATGCAGGACTTGTGAAGTTATCGGAAGGGTGCCCAAAATTAAGAAAGCTAAAATTGAGAGGTTGTCCGTTTTGCGAGCAAGTTCTTACCCGTTTTGTGTTTAATATACCTTCTCTAAGGTATGTTTGGTTTGACGGTAGTGATGGTACTGTTTTGGCTCTCATTGGTCCAGAGTTTCAACTTTGAAACATTGGTATATAAGTTCTTTCTTATTTACTTAAAAAATACTGTTTTTTTTCCCTATTAATATTGCTTTGTATTACTTTCTTTCAATAAGGTGTCTTACTTTTGGAGTTTTTGTAGTCTTGGAATATCGTGATTGTGAAATTCTATTGATTGCATTGTTTCTATCATCTGTTAGCACGAGTTTGATTTTGTATGAAAAAGACCAAATTCTATTGATTGCAATGTTTCTATCATCTGTTAGCACGAGTTTGATATTGTGGTTGTGTTCAGTAAGAAAAAGGTTAGAACCTGTTTTTTTGATATCTATCGGTTTTGTTTGTCTTAAGATACTACTATTATTATCAGACTTGGTGCTAAAAGATAATTGCAACTCGTGTGTGTACTCTTAAAGTTTTATGTTACCCCGAAGTGTATGGATTTATTTATTTTCATCTTCTGGTATAACTGCATTTGTGGGTAAATTTTCTCTTCTTATGTATGGCTGGTTCCGTACCAACAGGAAGACACTTGACGATGAGTGTTGCGACCTATTTGTCGGAGAGGTTTCTATAATGTGTTTAGTTGCCATGCCCAATTATTTGTTGCAGGTTGTTATCATAACTTATGAGTAATTGTGTTTCATTCATTCTAGATAAAGGTTAAAAGTTAGCTCTTTTTCCTATCAAGAATTGGAATGCAAATGTAGTAGTATATTTTTTCACAAAAAATAAATCATTTCATTACAGCCAATTATAATCTCGTTTAGCACTAGCACCTTCTTGCTCCATCGACTCTTGATATCAAAATAAGAAGTGAAAGATAAAATGTCTACATGTATAAATATTAAAGATTAAAAAAACATACCTTTATACATTTGTGCTATTCTATAGTCTTCACCTTTTCTGGATTTAAGCTGTTACGAAGCCAATCTTGAGTGCAATTTAGGCATTTAATCGTTTTGTCACCCAAAGAACTCCTATATATATAAATCCAACACTTGACCACTAGTCTTTAACCAAAAACACTCAACCACTAGTGCTAAATACCGACTTGGAAGCCACCCATAGACGACGACTACATTTCGGCCACTCTAAAGCGTTACTCAAGCTCCGTCTCTAAGCCACCGTTGAGATTGGAATGCCTAACAAATATCTAGCCACCGTTGAGATTGGAATGCCTAACATACTTATCTAATTCACTACTTGATGAATTAGACGATTGACCATATTTCATACTACTTCTCAACATATCTCCATGATCGGGTTCATCGCTAATGCTGGTTATCCTTTGCCTTTTGCCTAATGTTGAAGAAGTAGAAGATGGAGCATGAATTCACACATATTCTTCATGAAAAAATTGCATTTCACTTTCAATGTAAGCAAGTCTAAGTGTAAATTTTGAATTCAATATTACGCAAAGAAACTGGTATTTTACAAAGTTGCTTGTACATATCTCCATGGTGGGTACATAAAGAAACCAGATAACAAATCAGTTGTGACAAGCAAAACAAAAAAATCCAACTTCAACGAATTGGGTTCATTGTAACGATCATAAAGAGGCTCAATCCTTTGTTGTCTTTTACGCTTGCTCATCTTGGTAGGATCGGACACCTTAAAGAACCTTGGTGCCAATTCGACTAGCCATTTTGGATCTACAACAGTAACCTCATGCATGTATTCCTTTGTTGTCATAACCAGCTCGTGGTAGATGACCCAATCCGGTTGTCTTTGGAAAAGCGTGCTACTTGGGTGTACGTACACGGGCTGGTTCTCCACGATAGTTCTGTATCCTTCTTGTGGGTCTTTACGGGCAGCATGAAAGAAAAAGCCAGCAGTTATCGCCTTTCGTATCTTTGTAAAGTTCTTCCCAGCACTCACAATATCCAATTTGTACCTATATAGAAGAAAACGAGCAAATCAGCAACATGAACCAGAAACACATGCTATTGATCATAATAAGAGGAATTCACCTAATCACATAGTCACTTCTTCAGAAAACAAAAAGTGGCAAATTGACGGGTCGGTTAACAAATTAATGACACAAAAATATTTCATACTTCCCTTTTAAGTAATACTCGTTTTATATGTGATAAAAAAACTATGTTACAATGACGATAAATTTGAAACTAGATGAACTTCAATGGTTGAAAAACTCGTATAAACACATCTACATAGAACTTCCTGAAACTATTTGCGCATATCTATGCCATTAGTATCAGTTTAAACACAAAACTGGAAACAATTGTTAAGTATAATAAGCCGACACAGAGCAGCATGAAGTGACAATCAAACGAAGGTCGGGCCTTCGTTTTATCAACCCTTCTAATAACCCGAAAAGAACATCAGTACTCATTGTTCTCTCATGAGCTTCGTCAAGGATAATAACCGAATACTGAGATAGATTCTCGTCGGCCAAAATTTCCCTTAAGAGCATACCATCAATCATGTACTTAATTACAGTTTCGGGACCCGTACAATCCTCAAATCGAATCAAGTAACCAACTTCCTCACCTAGTCTGCAACCGAACTCCTCAGCCACCCTCTTAGCTACCGAGATTGCAGCCACACGACGAGGTAGCCCCAAGTGGTGTAACCAGCTTCTGCTAAATATTGAGTCACCTGAGTTGTCTTACCAGACCCCGTCTCACCAATAACAACCAACACCTGGTTATCGTTCACAGCTTGAACCAATTCCTTCTTCAGTTTATATATCGGGCATATCGTATGCTGACAACCAGACTCCTCTTAACTCCTGTGCTAAATGCCGCTCGCCGTTTTCTGGCATAGGGTCTTCCCAAGAACGATCAAGATCCTTTGGGATGGAATCAAGCATTGTTCTCTGCTGCTGGTCCCTCACTTCTCGCCGTTCCTTAATCAAAGCAGACTGCAAAGCCGCTGCACGGCTCAACGAGCCTTCGGGATGTTTGAAAATCTTAACAGGTGACATATCCATTCTGTCCTTTCAAAAACGCAGGCTCGCCTTCGTTTAACTCAACCTCAAGCTCCTCGTCACCACCTTCTTCCTGATAAACCATCCCGTCATTCGTTTCCTCATCATACATCGGATAATCCTTAACACTCAAAACCCCCCACACAATCAGCTGATTCGCCTCCCACCTCTCGGGCGAACTCATCTTCTTCAAAGGCCGTCTAGACGAAACACCAACATCCTCAGCAGTAAGCTTAATCCCCGACAACCCAATCCTCGACTTATACCTGACCCAACATTCACCCGACCATCATCACCATCCTCCTCACTCTTCTTCAACGGCAAACAATTCCTTCCCGGTATTCTGATCCACATCCCTCATCGAAAGCGAAACCTTCCCAGTACTATCCGATATCACCTTCACAAAAACCTCTTAGGTCACGCTTAACTACATCTTTCGCGTTCGCCACTCTCCTGGTCGCCAACTGCGAAACGTGCACCAACCCTTCCTTCCGTTTTACATCCAATCCACAAAGCACCCGTTCTCCATTGTCCTCGTCACTCTCCCTCTATAAACTTGATACAACTCCAACTCGAAACGATTTATTACGTGAACCACGTAGCCCCTCCCCCCCCCCCCCCCCCCCCCCCCCCCCCCTCTCCTGGTGGGAGCATTGTTGGTACTGATTCACAGGTCTAAACTCAAGCTAATTTCTCTTCATAACTTCTTTGTAATTAACCATAATTTGTGTGTGTAAATGGAACTGGGTTTTGTAGAAACGAAATAATGCAAACACTGAATACTATTATATTGATATGAATATTTGGGACTTGTCTACATTGACTCGACTAAAACCTATTTATACTTTGTGAAACGACATGATTGAAGCCACATTAAGCATTGTGTCGTTTCACTAAAACTACTAACTGTCAAATACGACCCATAAATACTTAAACATAAAGTAAATTGTTCTTTTAACATTCTAAGACATTATATAGGTTACAAGCATCACAACCAAACATTACGAGAACCACGTGGCCTACCACGCCCCCTCTTGGCGGGAGCATCAGGGGCAGGATCATCAGGAGAACGCTCCCTACGACGATTACTAGGACAAGGATCACCAGAACCAGATGCACGGTCCCTGGGAGGTTTACGAGCACGAGGAGAAGGAGGAGGAAGAGCAGGCACCCTAGGATGATTACGCGAACCACTTGGCCTACCAGCCTTCCTCCTGGGATGGTCTCCATCTACAACTCTTGCTGCAACTGCCATATTATTAATAAGATGAATGGTCATTGTAGTCCGCTCAAATTGAGCTGCTTCTCTCAATCCAAATATTTGCAAAGTTGCATCATCCCAGTCTCCGTCGTTGCGTAAATACGGTAGAGGAAGATTTTCGTCACTGTCGAGTCGGTTGTATGATGCGATCCATTCACCAAATGGCATCCCGACATCTTGAGCAAGTTGGTCCATTACTTGCTGAAACGTGTCACGGTCATTGTACATTCTTAGAACGGGCCCGCGATATGGCGGAAGAAAGACTTTGAAGTAGATCTCAAGTCTCTCACCATGGGCTCTACGATTATTCCAGATGAAGAATTCAAGCTGCCTCATTCTGTCTAACAGCTGACGCATTTCAACTGTTAAAAAAAAAAAAAAAAAAAAAAAAAAAATCAGCAACAATGTAAAATAAAATAAAAGAAAAATACATATATATTCTTACTATGATTGTCAGCCGCCAATTGTTCAAGAGTCATATTCCCATTGTTATGTTTTTGTAAGTATTGGACATCGATGTTATTGACAGCCGCCATCTAATTCAAGTAAAAGTCAAGACCAATTTTTCATCGATATTAGGGTTTGTGTTTTCAACTTGGGGTTTTATTCATTCATTCACGGGTATTTACTTTTATACCCTCCAATTTTTCATTTTTACATTCGATCCTCCCTCAAAAGTCATGACCAATCCAAGTTGTTACGTAGTACTTGTAGTTTATGTTGACGACTTGGGATCATTGTTGACCTTTTTGTATTGAGAGAATTCACATTTCCAAGTAGATCATGTGGTGTCGACTGAAAATTTCCGTGGTACCTTATTAAGCAGCGACGCTGTGAGCCAACTTCGAAATGTGGTTGGGCCGGTGGAAGCACACCGGAATTAATTCAAACATGCCGGTGGAAGTAAGCTGACAGCGAGTGGAAGAGAATTAGACAGGATGTTCTAGAAGTTAGGAGGAGGTGGCCGGAAGTTGGAGTCACTGTTAATAATAATGGGTTTTCATTCTTTTTTGTTTTGGTAAACGGGGCTTTGAAGTTTGTTGACGGCATATTTGTCTACTCACATAAGATTTCCGTGTATGAATCAAAATTCTCCGTGAAATTATCAATTCCCTTAGAGGCGACGTAGGTAGGTGCTGATTTTAGGGAACCCTAAACTCTTTGAGTGTCCAATATGTCGCTGCGACAATATTGTCATGTGCACTTGCTGCTGAGTCTAAAAAAATTAAGTTGAAAGCTGAAGTCTCTAAGTTAAAAACTTCACGTGATCTGCAAGCTTCTTATAACAAAATATTAGTAACAGATAAGAACGCTTTGAATGTGGCAAATAAACAAATTTGAAAATCACTTTTGAAAAGGTTTGAAGACATGGGAGCAAAGTAAGGCGGACATAGAACAACAAATCAAAGAGAAGTAATCTTTACTCAGATCTAGCCGCCATATCTAAGCTCGGGTGGGGTCGAATGTACTCTCATTTGTAGTGTTTTATGTAATGATATGCTCTTGTTTGTAGTTGGATCTTTAAACTATTGAATGAATTAGACCATGCGAGGGATTGGGTGAGAAACTTTACAATGTGGATGTCTAGTAACTGCCATCAAACGTTGCTGATCTTATTTAGAAAAATATTTTGGGTTTGTCGGTTTGTACAGTAAGAAAGGTTCGAACCTGTTTTTGATATCTATCAGTTTTGTTTGTCTAAGTTATTACTTTTATTATCAAAGACTTGGTGCTATAAAATATTTGGAACTCGTGCTTGTACTCTAAAGCTTTATTTTACCCCGAAGTGTATTGATATATTTATTTATTTTGATCTTTTGGTATAATTGCATTTGTGCGTAAGTTTGTGTGTTATGGCCGATTTCTATATGTCAACTGGTCATGGGCTTTGTTAGAGTTTGCCTTGTTACAACTTTTAAAGACTATATACGGTTAGAAAGGTAGCCTATATATCTATCTTGAAACTGCTTATCAAACATTAACTTTCAGTCAAATGTCTTTCAAACTAATTATTAAAGTGGCAGATTTTGTCACCCAAAACAAACCAATTATTTATATACTGCTAATCAGACAATAGTGCAGAACTTCTTCTGCAACGAAATTTCCTTAAGAAGTTGCAAGAGATTTTTGAACGAGCCCGTTTGCAATCTAAGCAAGCACGATGCTCGCTGTAGAAAGTATCAAACAACTCCATCTCAATACTTTCACTGAAAAAGGAGAACAAAAACTCGAACACTTCTGAAACATCAGCAAAAATGAATAACCCAAAGTGCATGTTCGTCAACATATGACAAAAATGTCGACTAGCGGACAAACATAATGCGTAGCTAATACCAGACCAGACGGTAGCGGCAACACATGATGACAATATAATTGACATGGACCGATCGTACAATTATCGCGAAATTATCAAATAACATGTTGACACGCGAAGCTGAATAACTTTTTCGAATATTTTCATAATAGGATATCGTCTTTTTTTTTATAGTTAAAGGGGTGTTATGTAATTTAATCAAACTGATATTATAAATACTCAAACGTCACACCCTTCAATTTCTTAACAAAAACGCCGGTTTATTTTTTCTTCAAATTAAGGTAAACAATATTTTGCACACAATTTAATATATTAGATCTTTCGTCTGTTTTTTTTAATGAGAATGTGTATGATCTTATTTGAATATGGATACTGATATATGAGATCTTATCAAGTTATGTAAATCTAAATTGGTTTTCTATGTAATTTTTTGTTAAACAAAAACAGTTGTAGAGTGATCGAGCTAGATCACTATTAAAAGTAGGGATGGTAAAAAAACCCAAATTCGACGGAAACCTGAAACCCGAACTTTTTTGGGTGGGGCGTGGCATGCTTAACGGGTTGCGGGGCGGGTTTTAGGGCCTTAACGGAGATTCTTAGCGGATTTGGGGCGAGGACGGGGCACAACATCCCCTCCGGCTCCGCCCCGCCCGAAACATATATATACATATACATGTATCTATGTACATAACATATTGTATTAATACTTAAGTAATAAAAATATTATTTTTAATTTTCAATAGTTTTTATCTGTGTAGTATTAAAAATTGTGATCTACTTGTTTTATGTCATAATATTCTAAAGAAGTTGTGTTCTCTAACACGAGTAGGTATCCTTATTTATGTTATTGTTAAGACTTCATAAGGCCAATGATTAAATTTGCTAATTGGTTATCGATTAATCATGTTCTTGCATAAAATCATATTATTAGCATAAGAATTATACTAGTAATAAACAGGGAATGACACTAGTTTTTGGAGCATCGTGCCCAAAGAAGACAACAAAATAAGATTCCAATGGGGAATGGTGTTGGTTTGGGGGAGCATCTCGGACCAACGGGGCGTCCCGATAAAATCCCCGATGGGGATTGGGGCGGGTTTGGGGATGATTTTCGTAATCGGGTTTGGGGATGGGGATGGCACTAGAAAATGGTGTTATAGGAGGGAGGGGGTTTAAGGGTGCACAGTGGCACTAGAAAATGGTGTTATAGGAGGGAGGGGGTTTTTGGTGTTGTTATAGTTAGATTCGGACAATGAAACAAATACACATTTACTTGTTTAATCTTATTTATTACCATTATTTATTATATAAATAATTTATTATTGATATATCTTCCTCTTTTTTTTAGCAATTAATCTATTTTTACTTTTTCTCCTATTAGATGGCGCAAGCGGAAGCCGTTATTATCACATTCGACGAGTTCCAAGCACATGACAACCAAAATCACACTATCAACCAGTTAATGATTCTCCATAATGGTAAGATTTTTTATTTATTTTCTTTCTCTTTTGCTTAGGTGTTGTTGGCGAATATTTTGTGAGAAGGGGCAAAAATATTTGATTGAAAACTTGAAGAGACGAGTAACTCTTTAATTCTTTAATTCTCAAACTAAACCGAAAACGTACTCTTTAATTCAAACGTGTGCAACTAAATGCATAGTTTGTGCTTATTTATGTTCTCTTGTTTAAGGAAAAAAATAAAAGTAGGGGACGTTTTGTGTGTCACATTTTTATATAATTGATTTTGTGGTCCGTCCAATCAAGGTTTTTTTTCAATAACCTTTATTTATTTTGTGGCTATTATTGTTACCTCAACTTTCATCTTATATATGGGGTGAAAATTTCACACAAACAAACAAGATAACTTTCACTCCCTTCCTCTCCATTTCCACCACTTTCACTCTTATAAAATATCATAAGTTCATCATTTTTGGAGGATAGCCTAGCATTCTTATTAAGCTATAGATTGTGATGCAAAAACATTGATACTAACGAAACATGTAAAACAATGACAAACAAAGTAAAACATTGTGTCTATCTAAAAAGACAATCCATACCATTAGTCTCTAGCACATCATTAAGAGCACTTGCACTCTTCGGTGGTCACAAACAGTGACAATATATATATATATATATATATATATATATATATATATATATATATATATATATATATATATATATATATATATATATATATATATATATATAGAGTTATGATCAAATAAGAAGAATAATAAAAATAAGAAGGATAGGAAGTAACCATAACCACTCATTCTAGATGCACCTACAAAAATGGTTGCATCTTCATTCAAATTTTCCCTCCCATATTAAAATGTGTGGCTAGAATTACTTCTTACCCTTCTCATTTTAATTATTCTTCTTATTGGATCTCTTCCCTATATAGGGTAGGGTTAAAATGAAAAGTTTCTTATAATGAAAAGAATGAGAAGGCATGTGGAGGTGACATGTGTCACCTTTGCCACATCACCATGCCATGTGTCACCCTCACCCCACCCCCACCCCACACCCACCCACCCACCCCGCCCCCCCCCCCCCCCGAGCAAAAAAAATTTTTTTTTCCCGCAAAAAAAAAATTTTTTTGGGCAAATTTTTTTTTTTTTTTTCCCGCCAAAAAAATTCCCGCCAAAACTTATTACTGCATCACAGTTATAAAAATACTGCATCACAATCATAATTGTGATGCAGTAATTTATAACATTAATGCACTAAAATCATAATTATGATGCAGTAAATTTATAACCGTGATGCAGTAACTTATAACCTTAATGCACTAATAAGTTTTGGTGCATCTTTATTATAAGTTACTGCATCATTCCACAAAAGGTGTAGATTGGTGGGAACACCTTGACCCCGGGTGCCTTTTGGCACCAGCCATTGTCCACCCCACAAGGAATAGCTCCGGCAACTCTCCTGGCCTAGTGGGGCACCAACTGGAGTGAGCACGAGCCAAGACTCGGACCCCTAAGCTTTTATTCCACAAAGTCTCTCCAGTGTGTCCACAGGTTTTGCGGAGGTGGGTACCTATATGAAACAAATGCCAAGGATGGGACTTGATCTTGGGTCAATTGACTCAAGCATAAGTGCTCCAACCATTGGACTAATGCTCCATTGGTAAGTTACTGCATCATAGTTAATAGTTCAGTGCATCAACTATGATGCACTAAAATCAAGGTTATAACCTTAAATGCACTAAAATCATGATTGTGATGCAGTAACTTTATAACTGTAATGCAGTAAGTTATAACCTTAATGCACTAAAATCATAATTGTGACGCAGTAACTTATAACCTTAATGCACTAATAAGTCTTGGTGCATCTTTATTATAAGTTACTGCATCATAGTTAATAGTTAAGTGCATCAACTATGATGCACTAAAATCAATGTTATAACATTAATGCACTAAAATCATGATTGTGATGCAGTAACTTTATAACTGTGATGCAGTAACTTTATAACTGTGATGCAGTAATTTATAACCTTAATGCACTAAAATTATGATTTGTGATGCAGTAACTTTATAACTGTGATGCAGTAAAAAATTTTGGCGGGAAAAAAAAATTTTTTTTTGCCTAAAAAAAAAAAAATTTTTTTGGCGGGAAAAAATTTTTTTTTCGGGGGGGGGGGGGGGTGGGGGTGGGGGGCGGGGGGGGGGGGTGGGTGGGTGGGGGTGGGGTATGGTGATGTGGCATGATGATGTGGCAAAGGTGACACATGTCACCTCCACATGCCTTCTCATTCTTTTCATTCTAAGAAACTTTTCATAATAACCCAAACCTATATATATATATATATATATATATATATATATATATATATATATATATATATATATATCTATACTATATAAAATGGAAAAATGGTCAAAGTGGAAAAAGTGAAAAATGTTGAAAGTTGAATGTTGAAAACATGGTCAATGGAGAGAGAAATAAATAATATAATTAATAATCTTATTAAAACACCCCATTACTTAAAAGTACAATAATTTATTCACATTGTACACCCAATTAAAAACACATCTATCAAATTAAAAACAACCAATTGAAACCGATACCGGGTTGACCCGTTGAAACCGATATCGGGTTGACATGTTGAAACCGATACCGGGTTGACCCGGGACGCTTCAAACCCGGCTGGCTGACCCGATTTAATTTGACATTTTTTCGACCTAACCTATCGGTTTGACTCGGTTTAAATCGACCTGTTTTTTTATCGGAACGGTTCAACCATTTGAACCACCCGTGTGAAATCGGGTTTCAAATTTGACAAAATTATATGAGAAATGATGAAGTAGTTGTGGAACCCGTGACAATTGTTTTGAAAGGAGAGACCAAGTAATTGTAGTTTTTGGTTTATTTTGCTTTGACACATGTAATTTGTCATTTGTATAATGTTATTTTAAAAAATGTTGCTCTTGCACCATTTAAGGGACTAGCATATATGAATCGTCGTTTAAAAGTTAATATATATTGTATAGCCCTTTGTCCAGTGTATCAATAATGTTATGTAAATTTATTAAAATCACAAAAAATAAATAGTATTGTTATCTTTAGCGATAATTATTTGTACCTCAAACAAATAGCTTTAAACAATGCATAAATATCTATACAAATTGATAGTACAAAATAATCTTATATGGTGATATCCAATTTGCAAAGTTACAATTTTAAAAGCCACACACCAAATGATAAACGTTACACATGTAAAAAAAAATAGTTATCACTGCCTAAATTACTGACAAAACAAGAAAAAACGGTCACACATGTTGGCTATACCTCTAAACTACAATATAATATTGCCAACTACATAATACCGTTGCTTTTTTTAATGTTTGAATCTTTTATTACTAAAAATCTTAATAACTTAAAACAATCCTATTAGAAAATATACTCACACATTTAGATCGACTCCACATAATTTTTTTAAAAACTATATATTTATGCTGCTATGCAACCACGCATAAGAATTGTAGTTATTCGAAAACGATTCTCTAATGATACAAATACAGTTTGTTGAAAGAAACTTATGGGTCATCGGAACTTTGCAGAAAACTAGACATCGCTGCCGCTAGGCGCGGGTACTCGTCTAGTATATATATATATATATATATATATATATATATATATATATATATATATATATATATGTCGGGTGGGGATTGAGTTTTAAGTAGGGATGGTGCGATAATATCACAGTAGCATTTTTTTAAAAAAGAATTCAAGAAATCTGAAAAAAATAAAGAGGGTAATAAATTATTAAGAATCGCTCAATAAAATTTCAAAAAAAAATCGTTTTCATGATTAAAGGTATTGTGATATTAAGGTCGATTTTGACTTTTTTACAAAAGTCAAGATCTTATCTTGACTTTTGTCAAGATAAGATCTTGACTTTTGTCTTATCTTAATGTCACGTAAACTTTTTTTTTAATACAAATTGTTAATATCATATTAACTTTTCTTTGATATCATATTACTACTTTGTTTTTTTTTACTAATATTATTAACTAGTGCAAGACCCGTGCGTTGCACGGGACTAACAATTAAATAACTTACAAACCATATAAAGAGACTTGTTATTATATACTTAAAAAGAAAAAAATATATATACATCAACATAACAAAAAGATAACGTTTTGGAAGTGGAGATGGTTCTAATTATTTAAAGATGAAGTATAAATTCAAAACCTATCAAAGTACTATAAATGTTTGAAACAGTGACACCCATAAGGTGGAGCTAGAGTGATTAAATTGGAAATGCAAATAATTTTAACAAACATCTAATAATGATAGAATTAGAAAAACAACACACAATGAATACTAAACGCCTTTCTGCTCGAGATTGGGGAAGCACATGGAACCTTGCATGAATCCCAGATACATTTTGTTGCGGTAAACATGAAACTTGGTGTTTTTATTCCTCTTGATGTTGGCCACTGAAAAAACATCAAGCACTTTTATCTTACATATAAATGAGAAATAGCAAATTAATAAGATACATATTAAGTTATACTAGTATTTGATTTTTTCGAGTAAGTAATACATGCATTATTCGTCAATTATGAGTAGAGATTCTCTCAAGTTATTTACAACTTGTTTGATCAAGTTGCAATTATTAACCATTGGCTCAAATCCAATGGCTCAAATCAGACTCAAATCATCTCATATTCTTTTGATTTGAGCCATTGAATTTTATCCAATGGTTGATAATTGCCTTAATTTATCAATCAATCTATAAATAACTTGAGAGGATTTCTTCCCATTCCGTATACCCATCGAGAGCATCACTAAGAATATCATCATCCCAAGAAAAAATGATCTCATCGTCCAAACTTTCATTGTCAACTTTACCTCCCTTTTCTTCTTTTTTTTAGATATGTAATTAACCTCATCAAGCATGGAATTGGTACATAGCTTCACATTGCGGTCTGTCATGTTGTTGTTTAAAGACGGGAAACAACATTAGGCCTTCATATATGAATATGGTTTTGTTGAAAAGCGAAATTGATACAATGTAGAAATGGATATTACCTCTTGCATACCAACACCGACATTGTTCCTAGCTTGCTATGCGAAGAACAAAGGAAATGTTAGGTCTTAATAAAAGTTCTAGAAAATGACGTAACATGTTGAAGTATAAAACTAAAAAAGGGGGACATGAATTTTACCTTGATTCTTCATTGGCCGTCCTTTTCGCAATGCCGGTTAACACGTTTTTTGTTGCCTAGATAGTGAACGCATTGTTTAATTCTTTTCATCTGAGAAAATTCAAGCCATAAAATGTTAAAAGTTAATACTTTGAAATATAATGAATGAAATAGGAAGTACATGACTTATACCCCTCCAGTTTAGTTTCTTGAATAGTTATATTTTTTGTGTTATGAAATGAAAGCATTTGTATTTAATTTATAAGCAAATGCATGGTTTCTTCACCCGCTAAAATCTTTTCATTTAAAAATCAATTTACACAAATATAGGATAATACGGGTTAGTTTGTTGCATCATTTTTAGACTACTATCCAGTTAGTGATAAGATCAAAGTTGCATTCTAAAGTTATTCTATTATATCTTATCTGTAACTCTTTGCAAGTGTACCACCTTTTGCTCTAATTTGTTGATATAGATAATTAGTGAATTTAAATGGTCATGATTAAAAGTTACTTCATCCAACGAATGACATAAATCTGTGTATGGTGCACCGTCGGCAATAGCATAAGAATAAGAATATCACAATTCCTTTTTTAATAAAAAAATGTTAATATCACGGTTACTTTTTACTATCACATGAACTTTTTTTCTTTTTTTAATATAATTGTTAATATCACCGTAACTATCATATATTTTGTTTAATAAAATTGTTAATATCATAGTAACTATCATATGTTTCTTAATATCAAGGTTCATTTTTACATGTAAAAAAACTTAATATCACAGTTGGTTTTATAATATCATCATTTTATAATATCACAGTTTCATAATATCACACTAGTACTCATAATATCGTTAATATCACGGTAGGACTCATAATCAAGAAAACAAAAAGTGTTCAGAAAAATCTGGAAAAATAAAAAAATGAAAGAAGATAACAATAGTAAGGATCGCTCAGAAGGAAAAAAATAAAAAAATCGTTTACATGGTTAGTTGGTACCGTGAAGTTAGCTCAAGTCAAGATCAGATCTGAAATGGGCGGTCCAGATATGTCCGTACGTCCGCACTAAAAATAAAAATCCGCACACGATATATATATATACACACACATGGGGTGTACACTATGTGGTTCAGTTTAGTAGCAAAAAAAACTGCACCACATGATTTACCACCCTATTTTTTTATAACTAAACAAACCAATTTAATAAGGCTTACTGCCACCACCAACACTCCAAGATTTGAGAAGCAGATTAGTATTAGGGGCATGGGAGTCAAATGCTGCAGTATTTAATCAAAGTCCGGAAGTCCAACCCCAAACATCTCGCTATTCCCTCCTAAACCTTTTACACCAAGTGTTAAAAATACTAATGAACTATCAACTCGACTCCTTGTTCTCTCTTTAATCGAGCCAATAGGAATTATAGTAGTTGGAGATCATAATTGTTGCGTAAATGATCTTTTCCAGTTTCAATATGCAACTGATTCAAACAAAAAATTAAGAATCTTACAAAACCTAAACAAACAGTATCAAAGTTAAAGTATACTCTTGCGCTAAAGAAGAAATTGGTACACGTGTCATCATTAACGTTATCATTGGATAGCAATATTGATTATAATTTGGTTCTGACAAGTCATGGATGGATTTTCTTTTATATTGTTGGAAGTGGAAGTAAAACTTTGTTAACGTGTCAAAATGGTAGATTTTAGATGGACTTTTAGCGACAACAAGTGTGTAAAAGAAGCATGAGGTAAAAGGTTTTAGGGTCAGCAAATAGTGTCAAACTATTTGGAGCTGAGTTGTCTCTTTTTGAGGCAATAGGGTGTTTTTATATAATAGTAAGATATGCGCATCCTTTGATTGTTTATCTTTAGCATAGACCTTCCCGGTTCCAGTTCGTACTGTATTCATTATAACCCTGCAAAGATAGAAAGAGAATCAAAAAAGAGAAAACATCATAAAAGTAGCTAAGAAATACCGATTTAGTTGACATTAGCTCGCCAATAAACAACAAATTTTAAAAAGACTTGAGGTATATACTTTGTATGTCCAAATTAGTTTGACATATTTTGATAAGTTTTACAAATCCGTTTAAACATTTACAGCCTAAACTGTTAAATGTACGAAGTAAACTCCAAAGTTTTTAGTTTGCTTTTAAGGAGTATTTCAGTCGAATATATACGTGAGCAAGCAAACTATGAGTTGTGTGGCTCATGATTGACTTTATATTAGATCCTATAATTGAGCATAGAAAAAAAAAAAAAAAAACTAACCTGGATTGTTCAATAGTTGACGTTGACGGTGCTCAATATCATCCTGCATAAATTTCCACGTGTCATTCCAAAACATGGTCTGGTCTTGCAATACTATTAAACGAAATTTGATTGGTAACAGGCACAACAAGTCAAACCATGCGAATTATACCAATACCTTGTTCCATTACTGGCTAAACTTGTTCGATTAGTATAAACCATACTTGGCACCACGAAATAATAATCTAAGCTATATTGCATCTTTTCATACTCGTCACTTCTCGATTAAGGAAAAGCTAGTGAATTTACTAAGTTTGCTCCTTTAAAAGCTTAAATTTGCAGAACATGGCCCTTAAAGCCTAACAAAATCTGATGATTCTTATATTCCTCTAAGACAACTAACCAATTATAAGCAAATATCTAGCCCATAACTTTCAATATATCATAATAACAAAAAATCATTACACATCCATGCTGCCACTACAAGTATATGCCCACTTTACTGTCTTAATTTCATAATAAACAACCAACAAACATTTGCGGAGCATGTGGCCATTATACCAAATCAGTATGCTAAGCAAAAATTTAGAACTTCTTTAAAAACCACTAACCAAGTATGAACCATAAAAAGCCCTTACACCTGCTATGCTATTCCAAATGATGCTCTAATAAAGATGAGGCTAAACTCTCTTTCAAAGTGAAAAAAGATCTGAACAAATTATAAAAAACATTATCTAAAACTACCAATAAGATAATACCAAATTTGAATCAAGTTCTTCACACAATTACAGAAATTAAAATGAAGATGCAATGTAATAAAAACCCCAAAAATTAATCAAATAACACAATCGGATTACCCAAGCCTTAACTTTCCAATCATCCCTAAAAGGAGTCAGTTTAGAAACCTTGGTTAAATTGCTATCCAAATTATTATTAGTTTAACATATGATAAAAATATGTAAAATCTATTATGTGATTTTTTTTGAGAATGCAAACTTTACTTACCATTTTTTTTTGTAACAGCAACACGCGAAGCAATACTGGCAGCAATGCTTAGAGCCAGTGTTTTTGTGTATAATGGCCGCCGGGCCCATGGAATGAACCAGCCCCTCAGATTGAGAATCCACCATCCACCGGCTAACATCCATGGACCGTTTAACCCTCCTACCGAAGTCACTTACAATTATGAGAATACTTTCGAGAATGTGATGGGACAAATAGCTGTTGTGGTCGGACTGCCATTTCGTCAGTGGGTGGCATCATATGAACGGTACTTACCGCCAGACGAGGACTATTTACCCAACGATAGTGAGCAATACTATTTACACAATGATAGTGACTGGCACAATGCAACATCATACTTCGGATGTCTCGATCCTTATATTAGGCGGTTTACATTAACCGTTCACCTTCTGCCACAAGGAGTTGTTTTTGGTGGTGGTGGTGGCGGTGCTTAGTTAGCAATAGTCATTGTATTCAAAAAATAGTGTACTTGTTTCTAATCAAAAGGTGCAATCAAATATAGATGATTGGACTTACTTTTGCAAAACGCAATAATTCATTACTTGGCTAATTTACGAGATTGCCCTCAATTTTATATTTCTTCATCTTCTTTGTTGATTCATACGTTTTTTCTTTGAGAAAAAGAGGTGTGTTTCATGGTTTATTTTTGGACAAATGTGTGTCTTTTTTTTCCGTGCCTGCAACGGTGAGCAGAGAAAGAGGCGATACAATTTTTTTAGACTGTGTTTATTGGTGAGGGTCACCAATCGGTTGAAGTAAAAAATCAAATAAATACTCGATATAATATTAAGTTTGTACAAAGTTGGAAAAGAATGCTACAACCTGGTCACTTGGTGACTTTCATTTTTGTAACCCAATCCGCCACATGTCATGATGTAAATGGCTATACATATTTTCTTTGTAATTAAATTAAATATAAAAGAAGTAATATTATATGTTAGTTTGGGTTGTTGATAAATGATGAAAAAGTTGAGATTGGTTGTATGTATTGGCTGTATAGGTGGAAGAATAAGAAAATAATATTTTAATAAAAGATTGGGTTGTGATAAATTGTTGATAAAGATAGTCTTAGAATATTTGTAAAAAAGTATTGAATGTTACCCTACTTTTACATATATTTTAGAGATGCAAAATTGGCCCAATCTTTGTATAGTGGAGTTAAGAAAATTTTATAAGGCCCAACACAAAATAAATTAGACAAAGGATTAAGTTAATACTTTAAAAAAGTATTTTACACCATAACCTTTTATAATTTCTTAAAATTTTCTTATTTATTAAATTAACATACTTGAAGAAAAATGTCCTCTATAGTCATTTTACGTATAAAAGCATCATATAATTTGGTTTGCCAAACACTCAAAAAAATGATTATATGCTTATTCCGATATCAAACACTAAGTTTCATAACTATGTTTTGTAACCCAAGGTCATATAAACATATAACCATATAATTTTCTCGAAAACTAGAATCCAAATTATCATAGGTTCATTACATCAGTTGATCTGCTAGTAACGAAAGCACATAATAAGGTAATCTGTCGAACAATAATTGGCAAACAATTTCCAATTCCTAGATCATTATGGGATTTATATTTTCCAGCGCTATTGCAAATATAAACATGTTTCATCCGATCTTATGCCTTGAGTCCAGGTCTCACTTCCTACTCAATTTAAGTGTCTAACTTAAAGAACTGCAAATATGTTCATGTAAGGTCTGACTTTATATAAAGATTTACCTCTCCATTACAATCTCGCCAAGTTCTGACATGACGTAAATTGCAACTTCAAGTGTTCCTTTTAATTAGATGGCATATAACTTAATTTATAAGGGTACTAGTTTTGATTTTATGTGGTCAAATCAAATATGTACAAAGATGTCATGCATTCATTTTGTAGCATAAATTTAATAAAAAACTTTTTATTACCAATTCATAAAGATCAAATTATCAAAGTTTTGATTGAGGTATTGGGTTCACCAATCAAGGAATTTAGCGTTAATTATCGTCCATTATACCGTACTTTTGCATAAGTGTAAACACTTAGTGTTTCGGGTAATTACCACCGAAGTGGCGCATGGAATTAAAACTAATTCGCCCTTAAGATGAGTTTGTACATTTATGGCTTACTTAGTTGCTCCAATTTAACTCGCAAGCAAGCGGAGCGTTTAGTCAGAGCTGAAGCAATAACCTCCCTCTTTAGGGTCACAATATTAATGCGCTCCCCTCCTAGTACTTCCCACACAGTCCGTCAAATGGGGTGAGCCGTTCAGACCATTTGTACCAAAATCATCAATTAATTAAACTATTGAAAACTTAACTCTTCAAAAACAAATCAAATTTCACCATTGTTTAGTCCGTATTATTTTTCTATTCAAAATTACCCTTTGCTTAAAACTATCTAACATAATAAACAAACAAGTAAACAAATAAAAAATAAACAACTAAAAATAATGCGCACATAATTAACAATTAATACGTGTAAAAAAGTAGCCACATGCAACTTATTCGATAAAACCCTATTAATAATCAATGTCTAGGTTAATTAATATATATATATATATATATATATATATATATATTAATTAGGGCTTTCATTTTCTCAATTGATACAATGCAAAACACAATAAAGTGTCACAAGTGATACAATCCAAAAAACAACATAATTATATAGTCCAATGCAATATCACAGGAGATAAATAAAATTCTAAATATTCACACACGTCTAATTAAAAATACAAAATATAACAAGAGATACCTTAGATGGAAGCTTTTGCATGATATGCCACATACAAAGCATGTGCTTTGAATTGGGAAGAACTTCAGCTATGGCCTTTCGCATTGCACCATCTTGATCAGTAACGATGATATTTAGAGAATGAACAAATGCTTTCTTGAATGCTTGCAGTAACCATACGTAAGATTCAGTAGTTTCATTTTTAAGAAGCACATAACCAACAGTCACACAACTCAGTGATTATCTATTACAGTAAAAGGCACGAAAACCATCGAGTATCTAAAAAAAGAAGTATCTTAGGTGATAATATATACAAAATGTAGAAAAGCAAATGCAAATATCACAAGAGATATTAAAAAAGGTTCAAAAAACATACTTGTTAGTTTTGTACCATGAACAAGTGTTGACGACCCTTTCAACCCAATATACAAATTATGAGCTTTGGTTGCACCAAGATTATAATTCGAAGCTTTGATTATAAAGAGCTGCTCGGTGTATGTTAGCTTCCTCCCAATCTTGGAAAAATGCTTATACTCAATACGATCTAGTTCATGATTATGTTCCACGTCGAATGTAGTAAGCTTATATTTTCTAGTACCAGGAATCATATGAAAAACTGCACGTGCTTTGCAACCGGTGATTCTAAAGTTCGAAGTCCTTACTTGTTTGTCACCTTTCTTAGGAGCTAGTGTATTCAAATGAATTTTCTTTAGGCACCCTTACCTATTGCATACTAAATACTTCTTTTTATAAAACCATCCCTTAACCTTTTCTGAGTAGACTTTCTAATACCAAATCCTGCCTCTGAAGCATATCTCATATACATACTAATGTAATCCTCAACAGAATCATAAACACTAAACAAAACTGGTAGCACACTAGCAGCAACTCTAGGAACCCAAAAATCCGATCCACCAGGAGCATAAGTGAAATCATGATGAATAAAAGATTTAAGAGTTTTCAAACTACTAGAAGCTGTAAAACAAAGGTGATAAAACACACAGTCAAAAGCATAACACAATAACTTCAAAGTTGTCTTAAATATCACAAGTGATAATATACATCACTTGAAATATCACTGGTGATACTATGCATCAAATATATCACAAGTGATACTAACACAATAACTTGAAATATTACTTGTGATACTATGAATCAAATATATCACCGGTGACAATATCACAGGTGATACTACAAAAGACTAAACTGGAACAAAAATACATCCAATCAAAACTAACTGCTTATTTAAAAGCAAAATCAAACAAACACTATAATGTCTACATTAATATACTTAAGCACTATCATAACAAAAACACAAAAAATGATAGTTACCTTGCTAGTGAAATCTATCATTCAGAATTAAGTAACACATTTCTCACTAAGCAGTCCAATATCGTAAAAATAAGTAGTACATCGTAATGTAAATAAATTGACAAACTGAATCTCTTTACGAATATCGTTAAAATCGTAAAACCGCTTCCCAGACAAACACAAAAACTCTCCAATAAAAGCAAATTACACAAACAGTACCATTATCAATAACAATACTATCACTCTTTTTCAGTCCAATTACCAACACAACCACTCTTCTTCTTAAATATGCAACAAATGCAACACTAACGATCTACACATAGAAATATCGGAACCACGCGGTAAGAAATCACGTCCAACAAGTGCTTCCAAAACACTAGATTTACTACTACTTTGACTACACACCAAACCGCTTCCCAGACAAATGCAAAAACTCTCCATTAAAAGCAAATTACACTAACAGTACCACTATCAGTACCAACACTATCACTCTTCTTCAGTCCAATCACTACCGAACACAATCACTTTAATTCATAATATGCAACAACTGCAACACTAACAGTCTACACATAGAAATATCATAACAACACGATAATAAACCAAGTGCACTAGATTTACCACAAATTTGACTACACAACTTAAATTAGAAGCCAATTACACAAAAACCTTAATTAAAAAGAAAAATCAGACTATCATCAACTTACTGATAAGAATGTTAATAATAATGGAAATGAATGGCAGTCGGTCAATAATAGAAGGAATGTGAGATATGAAAGTGGGAATAGTGGATTTGGTGGTCAAAGGTTTGTTGGTGAAAGTTCGTATAGCAGGGGAGGATTTAGTGGTAGAGGTCGTGGAGGGTTGAATGGTAGGGGTGGTGGTCCTCAGAGGGTAAATAGGAATGATCAAGACCAACAAGCTCAATTTAGGAAGCCAAGTGTGGTGGTTAATGAAACAGCTAAGGTTGCTGATATTAACAACAAAGGTAAGGGCAAGGTTGTTGAAAATGAGGAGATGAATGTTATGAATGGTATGGATAGTGGTTCGGGTTTGAATAATAAGTTCAGTGCATTGGCTAATGAAGACATATTGAAAGACAGTTTTGAATGGGAGGAGATGAAACGAAGAATTGATGTTGCTTGTGATAAGGGTTCGTTTATCAGTTTGGAAGAGAAGAAGAAGTGGCCAAGTGATTTGATGGAGTATTATAAGAAGAAGATTGAGAAGTTTGTCAAAAAAGGGAATGTTGATATGTTAAGACTCAAAATTAAGAACTTGGAAAGGAGCATAAAGACTTGTAATGAAAGTATTGTCATGACATCTAGGCGAAAGGCGGAAAATATTGATAAGTCAGGTTTGTTGGCTAAAGGTTTAACTGAGAACCAAGCTTTTGCCCAGGTTTATGATGAAGTTTACAAAAGTGAGATGGATAATATTGGTAAATTGATTGCTGATAAACAAATTGCGGATGTAGAACTTTTCTTCACTACAGGGGAAGTTTTTACCATTTATGAGTGGGAAACTTGGACTGATGAGATGAAGATTTTCTACAAATCCAAGATTGGTAGTGAGGCGTTTAAGAGAATGGAGGATGGTATCATTGCTGAGCACAGTGTTAATATGGATGAAGAAGTGGCGGATGATGAGTCTGGTTGTGCTCAAGTCTTGGCTCAGAATGTTATGACGGGTGTGGTGGAAAACCAGATCAACCATTTGCAGGGTCCTCCTGCTAATCCTACATCTGTTTAAATGGTGGTAAAATTTGCTTCGTGGAACGTTAAGGGTATGTGTAATTCTTCTAAGCAATCTGATGTTGTTAGGCTGATTAGAGATAATAATATTAATTTTATGGGCATCATTGAAACTCATCTTAGGAAGAAAGTGGTTAATAAAGTTTGTGGGGCGGTTTTTGGTGCTTGGGATTGGGTCTCAAATTCGGTGGATAGTCGTAAAGGGTGTAGGATTGCTGTTGGGTGGGACCCTCATGTTTTAGCTGCTAACTTGCTTGGCCAATCTGACCAGGCTATGCATTTTATTGTCAGAACTCTTAGTGATAATAATCTAATGTATGTGTCTATCATTTATGGGGAAAACCCTCCCATGTATAGGAGAAGTCTTTGGAAAGATCTTTGTGGACACAAGTCCCTGGTTGGTGATAATCCTTGGATCCTTCTTGGGGATTTTAATGTTATTTTGGAAACTTGTGAGAGTTCTAGTGGGCTTAACTTTAATAGGAATGGTATGCAGGAGTTTAGAGATTGTGTGAATAACATTGGTGTTGAAGACATCAAGATGTATGGCATGTTTTATACTTGGGCTAGGAACACGAGGGATTTTGAGTTTGGTGTTTTTAAGAAGTTAGACAGGGTTATGGGTAATGGGTGTTTTATTGAGGCGTACCCTGCTAGTTCGGTGATTTTTCTGCCTTATCTTTCGTCTGATCATTGCCCTGCTATCTTAACCATTAATGGTTTGTCTAATAGAAAGGCTAGAGCTTTTAGATTTATGAATTTTTTAGCTGACAAAAAGGAGTTTTTGGATACTGTGAAGAAGAATTGGGATATTGATGTCAAGGGTTTTGCTATGTTTAGGCTTGCAAAAAGACTTAAGAATATGAAAAAGTACTTGAGGAAGCTGAATCATGATAATGGGAATGTCTTTGATAAGGTGAAATTTCTGAGAACAGAGTTGGCCAGGGTCCAAATGAGCCTCGATAAAGATCCTAGCAACTTAAGTCTTAGAGAAGAAGAGATGGTTTACGCTAATGCTTATAGGGAAGCTATTTCTGATGAGGAAAAACTCTTACTGCAAAAGACCAAAATCCAATGGCTTAGAGAGGGGGATTGCAATAGCTCCTATTTCCATAGCACCGTGAAAGGCAGAATCAGTAAAGGAAGGATTGAGATGGTGTATGATGAGAATGGGGTAGCGTGTTATGGTGCTGATGCTACTAACCTTTTTGTTTCTCATTTTCAGAATTTTTTAGGTACCCAAGATGATGTTTATATGATTGAAGATGCTAGAAGCCTTTTCATAAAGAAGCTGGATATGGATAAAGCGGTTGATCTTATCAAGCCGGTTACTGATGATGAGATAAAGAAGGCTATCTTTAGCATTGATGATAATAAAGCTTCGGGTCCGGACGGGTTTACTTCTAAATTCTTCAAAGCTGCTTGGAATGTGATTGGGAAAGATACGTGTTCTGCCATTAAAGAATTCTTCACAAGTGGAAAGTTACTTGGTGAGTTCAACACTACTCTTATATCTTTGGTCCCTAAGACTAAATCCCCCACTAGAGTCACGGATTATAGACCCATCTCATGTTGTAATGTGGTATATAAAGGAATTAGTAAAGTCATTTCTAATAGGCTTAAACTTGTCCTTAATGAGCTTGTTGATTCCAATCAAAGTGCGTTTATTCCGGGTAGGCAGATTAGTGATAATATCCTTTTGGCTCAGGAGTTTATGATAGGCTATAGTTGGAAAGATAATGCTAGGAACTGTGCGTTTAAGGTTGATATACAAAAAGCATATGATACGGTGAGTTGGGATTTCCTTGAGTCTTGTTTATTGGAGTTTGGGTTCCATCGGGTTATGATCCATTGGATTATGACGTGCATTAGGACTGCTTCTTTTTCTGTATGTATCAATGGAGAGGTTCATGGGTTTTTTAAGGCTAGAAGAGGGTTAAGGCAGGGTGATCCCATATCGCCATACCTGTTCACCCTTGTTATGGAGGTTCTAAACTTAATGGTCAAAAGACAAATCAGCAGGGATAATCGCTTTAGATATCATTCAAGATGTAGTAAGCTTAAGATTACTAGTCTGAGTTTTGCGGATGATTTACTTATGTTGTGTCATGGGGATTTGATTTCTGCATCAATCCTTCGTAGAGGTCTTGATGAATTTAGTATATCCTCTGGATTATACCCTAGTATGAATAAGAGTGAAGCGTTCTTTTGTAGCCTCCCCCCGGATGTTGTTGAAAATATTAAGCTGGTGATGCCATTTAGAGAGGGTACTCTTCCTATTAGATATCTAGGTGTGCCTCTGGTGTCTAGGAGGGTGAACAATGATGATTGTAGGGTCCTTGTTGAGATTGTTCAGAATAGGATAAAGGATTGGAGGAATAGATATCTATCGTTTGCTGGCAGATTGCAGTTGGTTACTTCTGTTTTGTCTACTTTGCAAGTATATTGGTGTTCTATGTTTATTCTTCCTACCCATATCTGTGATACTGTTGATAAGTTATTGAAAAAGTTTCTTTGGGGATGTGGCAATAATAATACTGGTATGATTAGTGTCAGTTGGAAAGAGACATGTAAACCCAAATCTCAGGGAGGTTTAGGCCTTAGGTCGTTTCGTGATTGGAATCATGCCCTTATGGCCAAACATCTTTGGAACATTGCATGTGATAAGGATTCTCTCTGGGTTCGGTGGGTTAAAATATATAGGCTGAAGGGTGGAAATATATGGGATGTTGAGATTGATAAGGGTCGCTCATGGTGTTGGAAACAAATTTTAGGCCTTAGGGACTTTATTAAGGATTTTGTTATTGTTAAAATCGGAAATGGTGAGAATTGTAATTTTTGGTTTGATAAATGGCACTCTAGGGGTCCGTTATGTAGGCTCATAAACCATAGGCTGATTATGGAAGCAGGGTTTAAGCTGGACAGTAAAGTATGTGATATGATTGAGAATGGAGTTTGGATTTGGCCTAGTCATTGGAAGGGTAGGTTTGATGAGGTTCTTAAGGTTCCTGTTCCTTATATTGATAAAAATATTGAGGATAGGATTGTTTGGTGTAATAGAAAGGGTAAGGAGAAGGATTTTAGTGTAGGAGAAGTATGGAAAGTCATTAGAACTATTTCTCCCAAGGTTATCTGGTATAAGCATATATGGTATAACCAATGTATCCCGAGACATGCTTTTATTGCTTGGATGGCGGTTAAGGGTAGACTTAAGACTAGGGATCGTCTTACTAGATGGTTTAACATTCCTGATCTTACTTGTCTGTTGTGCAGATCTGAGGATGAATCCCACAGTCATCTTTTTTTTTTCCTGTACTTATTCTAAGAGGTTGTGGGAAAGGCTCAAGCCATTGGCTTTACTGGAAAATATAAGTAATAATTGGGCTAGTGTGATTTCGGGAATTACGTGTAGACCTGCTATTAATAGAATCTGGAGTGTGATCCAAAGGTTAGTGTTTTCTGCTGCTATTTACTTTATCTGGCAGGAAAGGAACTTTAGAATTTATAGGCAAAGTAACAGACATGAGGACTGCATTTTTGATATTATTTGTGAAACTGTTAGATTCAAGTTGAGAGGTCTTACCCTTAAGCAGTCTAGTGAGGTGATTAGAGCATCTTCTATGTGGAATTTGCCGATTAGTATGAATGTTGGCCATAGGGACATTTTAAGTAACCTGTTTGACAGTGATGATGCTGATATTATTTAAATTTTTTATGTCTGATTGGGTGAGCCTTTTCTTTAGGGGAACGGGTTTCTGGGAGTGTAATAAGACTTATGATAGGGGTGATCCTGGTGATGTTACTAATATCATGATCCTTGGTCTCTTGAAGTATGATGTTAGGGACTCTAGTAGTGGTATGTATGTGTTGAATTTCACCAGGTTATGGAGTTTGGGATATTGCTATTTTGTGTCTACCTTCTTTTGCTGGGATGCTTGCAGCTGTGGTATTTTATACATCATCAGAATGGATAGCTTGGTTTATATGGATTGGGGGAGGTTTAAAGGAGAGTTGCACTCTTTTCCTGCCAAAAGGTTTTTCCCTATGGGTTTTACTTTGGGTAGGTTTTTAAGGAGGCAATCTCCTTTAGACTGCTACTTTAGCACTTCCCTTTACAGGTTGGATGATTGGTACTTGGTGGTTGATGCTGTGGCTATGGATACTTGGATTGTTACCCCTATATTTCCCTGTTTGAGGGACCTAATCAGCCTTGTACCTCAGTGTATGGTGATGGATTAGGGGGCTCTGATTGGCTTCAGTGCTTTCTATGGATTCAGAGTATGCTGGGGTCTCAATGTTGATTAGCCCGCTTTGGTTTCTCATTGTTTTTCTGTTTCTTGTTATGTTATTTTCTTTGTATTTTTTGTTAGGGGTTTCTTGTTGGTATTGTTTTTTGAGCATGGGATTTGTCCATGGCCATGTTATTTTGAGCCAAAACAAGTTAGTTAGGCATGTATCCTAACTTGGTTTTTGTTCTTGTTTTGGGCTCTTTCGTTTCCTTTTGGTGTACTTTATGCCTTTTTTTGGCTTGCTTCTTATTGGATTTACCTTTGAGAAAAAAAAAATTTGACTACACAACTTAAATTAGAAGCCAATTACACAAAAACCTTAATTAAAAAGAAAAATCAGACTATCATCAACTTGAAATACCACTGGTGGTACTACACAAAGTAAACTGAAAAAAATGCATCACATCAAACTAACAGCTTATTTAAAATCAAAATCAAACTAATAGCTTCATTAATAAGCAAAAAAATAACAACAACAGCTGACTATCACAGGTGATACTACACAGAGTAAACTGAAAAAATACATGCAATTAAAATACCAACAACTTAATTAAAAGCTTAATTAATAAACAGCTTATCATAAAAAAGCACAATTAAAAGAAAAACTCATATGATGCATTATCATCAACATTAGAAGCACAAATAGAACTGCTAACAGCTAAATCAATTGAATTATCAACATAACTTCTCCAACAGAAACAGGATGTTCATTAAGATCAAAAATTTCCATCTGCGAAATTGAAGAAGATAATGACGAGAAAGCGATTGTGACCGGTGGGATGAAGTGTACGAGGTGATGGTGGTTGTCCGGTGGTTGTCGTGGTTGTGGTGATTGTGAAGGAGGTTAATCGCGGGAATAACCGCTTGATGGAGGGAAATCAGTTATGAGAAACATACACAGAAAGTGTGTGTGAAAAAACTGTGTGTGAAAATAAAGAGATGAATGAAAAATTAAAGATATATATATATATATATATATATATATATATATATATATATATATATATATATATATAATATATATATTGAGGTTTAAAAAATAGGTTAAAATGTTAAATCTTAGATTAATTTCAACCATTAGATCAATCTTCATAAAAAAGTTTCATTTAACTTCCATTGTAAGCAACCCTTTTCATCACAACGGATAATCCTCCCCTTCCATAGTGATCATCCACAATAACAAGCAAAAATTCATACTTGTTCTTTGGATTAAGTATGATTTCAAATTACACTAACACGTTCATATTTTCCACCTCACAATAGTATTTTGTCAAATTTCTGTTTTATCACCTTTGCAATATCATAAAGATGTGAATTCGTAGGTGGTTATTCATTATGAATATCACAATACTTAATAGAGCACGGATAATGGCTAACTCATTAACAAGTGTATGTGATGTCACATGCTTTGTCCTAGAGATTCTCAATGGATTATCATAACAAGTTTTCAAAAAATGACACAACTTTTTAGCTTTAGTCGAATCATCCGTTGTCGGAACCGAATGGCCTTGTGTCCTAATATGATTACCAAACTCCATGCATTCTATATCATACCTAACAAAACCACCTTCATATACATGAGCCACTTCCAACTAAGGTTGAGCATCAGGACAAAACGACCTGAACCGACCAAAACAATGCCGAACCGAAAATCGATTTTGTGGAAGACATGAATCGAGAACCGAACCGAAGTACTCGTTTTGGTTCGGTTTTGTGTCGGTCCGTTCAATTCAGGTTTATACGGTTTAAGTGTGTGTATGTGTGTGTTTTATTTTTTTTATTCTTTTTTCCGATTTTGGCTCGAACTGAACCAAATCGATCCGAACTGAAATTGAAAATCAAAAATATAAAGACCCGAAAACCAAACTGAATATTGTCGGTTCGGTCTTGGTCGGACTGGTTCGGCTCGATTTTCCCGTTGAATTCGGAAGTTCCAACATATTGTAGGTGGAATTCCAGCTAGTTAGATAATCAAGTAGCAAACTCTTCGGTGTTGTTTGTTTATTAAGAGGCTCTGGATCTGAATTTGATTCACACATCTTAATCTGAATATGTGGCTGAAATGTCTAAATCTGATTACATCGTAATGTGAATAAGAGGCCGAGAAATCTGAATTTGACTCGTATAAAGTGTTTGTTTTTGTAAAACATTATATCAAAAATTGTTAGATTATAATGAATTATTTTCACTCATCACAAAACTCGACTTGATATCAACACAACAATAAAACGGATTATGGTTGTGGTTACATGAGTGGTTGACATGGATAACTCGTTTAATAAGGGGGCAATGTTTGGGTTGACATTCTCAACCCGTCAAAATTGTCATTCATAAGAATTATCATCTTTGATTGGTCCTAAACCAATCATCTTTATATTAGCCAACCACTTGTGAATGGTCAACCATAAAAGTCAAACTAATCTAGGACCAAAGACAATTAAAATCCATGGGAGTATAGAATTATATCCCCGGGTCGTTAAGTCCCAACGAGGTGTGTAAACTGTAATACAACGACTGTATGTGCTAAAATGATTCTGAATATACAAAAAACAGGAATCTGATTGACTAACACTAGGAATGTGAATAGTGATAGCTCTGTCACAGCTATGTCGTTAAAAACGTGCAATCAGAAACCTAAAAACGTAAAAACTATACAAACGTCGTTATGATTCTGCTGAAGTTGAATTTACTCTTCAGCAGATTTACTAAGAATTATTTGCTATTATTAATTACTAGAAACTATTATTGATTTATTATAAACAAGGTTAATGAAAACAAAACTAAACAAACCTAGAATTAAGCAAATTGCAAGGCTTATGGCTTATTCAGTTAAGACAGTCAAGCCATAAACTTGAAATAAGCTTGAAAAAGCTATAAACAGGAATCAAAGGGTAAAATAAGATATATCCAAGTCCAATGGATAAATATAAACAAGAAAATGGACTGAAATGGTGCACAAGTAATATGAACAAGTATAAACAAGCCTTCAGCAGAAATTGAGTGAATTCTGCTGAAGTTGTGTGCTGTAGAGCTGTTGGTAATGGTGTAAGTTCACTGAGTTCTCAGTGATCTGTTATGAGTGGGCAAACAACAAGCTCTAAATTAACTTCTCCAATGAGCTCATGAGAGCTCAACAAACACTGAAACACTGAGTATGATTGGTTAGCCTCACATGAAGCCAAAGATCACAAGCTCAAGGTCAATGAGGAACTTTTCATGAGCTTAGGAGAATCACTCGACCTCCACTGTTTGCTTCAGTGGAAGGAGTTTAGCTGGAACAAAATTAGGGGTGAAAAAGCTATCTAATTTAAGCTACAAACTGAAAAATAAAACATAAACATAACACAGAAGCTACAAGAGATCAGCAGAAATGATTCTGCTGAAACACATAAAACTGTGCACAGGGCACAAACAAGCTAAAATAAACAGAAGAAAAAGCACTTAAACATTGAAACTAAAAATTAACAAGAATTAACTAATGAAGACAAGCAACAAAACATTAAAACTCTAAAATATGGAATATTAAACAGCATAAACATAAAATAAACAAAGATAAACAATAATTAAACAGATATGCAGGATTATTAGATCTAACAACCTCAAAGTTCTCATAATGAGATAGTCAAGTGTCAAATTGACTTTCTACCATGCTAAACCCTTTGGTTAGTATTTCACTGAGTCAAATAAGTTCCATATAGTGTAAGTCAAACAAGAACAACACCATTCACAACCATTTTCACAGTTTCATTATTAAATCCAAACAACCCTTAAATGGACTGTTTTGAGGTTTTCAAAACATAAGACTATGTAAACCAATTTCATCAAATCCAGGGGTCACAATGTGTCAAATCAGACCCTTTTAAGCATAAACAAGTAGTCACAAATGTTCAAACCTAGAATTCTCAAAAACTAGCATATTGACAGTCAAGATGCCAAATCAAACCACAATCCAATCCAGAACATAACAACCTAATATTAAGACATATTATGACTAATAAACAACAAAGAAACATAAAAACTTGAAAATTAAAGCATATAAAAGACTAAAATAGTTAAATGCAAAAATAGGTAAAAATGAGCTTACAAGTGAATCCTGCTGAAAATGAGAACCATGGCCACAGAACACATCCTAAGGCTTTCCACAAAGCTTCTAAACCGAAGGCAATCCACAATTAACCTTGCTCCATGCAGTTTCACCAAGATCACTTCATTATTTTTGGATTTTCATTGTTTTTCTTGATTTTTATCTATTTCTAAATTTTAAAGATCATAACTGTTTTAAGGGTCTCTAGAAGCTTTAAAGCTTTGTCAGGAGCTTATGTGAGCTTATTGAGTCCTTTAAACAACTACTTAACAAGAATTAAAATGATTTGAAATTTAAAGGTAATCAAGCAAAAAGTTGAAACTGAAAGATTACTTGAAATTAAACTGGAAATTAAATGTTTATTACACTACTTAAAGGAAAATTACAACATTAAAACATTAAAAGACATTGAATTTAAAGAAAGCATTTAAATTGTTACACTACGTGACCAAGGCTTGCCCAAGGTATTTACACTACATGACTAAGGCTAGATTAGCCGAAGTAACTTCTTCTCTTGCCTCTCCTCTGATATTTATAGTCATTTGAGTTCCCACCATCTTCCTCGTAAAATCCCACTTTAATTTTTGACCATTGATTGAGCAGAGATGATCCTAGCCTTTGAATTTACTTTTGGCGCCAAAAGTGGTACTAGTTGATTGAGGTAGTTCTGCTGCAATTAATGCTTCTTGTTCACATGTAGAGGTGGAGGAGACATGTTTGGTGGGTTTAGAGGTCAAGTGGTAGCGTTGATAGCAAAAACAGGGTATTGTGAGGTGTGATAAAGTGTTTGTGGTGAGGATGCATTTATTGATTGTGGGCTAGTATAGGTGGAAGGATGGTGGTGAGAGTTGTTAAACAACTGGGGTAGTGAGGTGGGAAGTTGGTAAAGAAAAAGGTGGTAGCAAGTGGCAAAAACCAGGCAAGGTGGAGGAGTAGTTTTGACCAGATATTATTTAGGGACCAGATATTTTAGTGGAAGTATCTGCTGAAACGTATGCCTTCAGCAGAAACCATCAGCGCATTAAAACTTCGGTAGAAACCAATGATTCAGCAGAATCACAATAGGCTTCAGCAGAAACCATCATTATCAGCAGAATCAAACTGTTTCAACTCTTTTTGTACCTGATTCACATAAAAACACATTTTCATGATATTTTTAACATTTATAAAGTCATTTGTGTGTTTTTGGCTGTTTTTGTACAATGTAAAATATATGTGTTTTTAGACACATATCAATCTTGTACATATATTTAACATAAAATATGCAGTGATTTTCTTTAAATGTACTTTCAATAAGAATCGAAAAGTCCAAACAAAACAAAAAGTACATAATGAATAAAAAAAACCAAAAAATACTAATTTATGAGGCATTAAGACTTAAGAGGTGTTAAGACACCCCTTCAATATCTAGTTGTTCACACACAATTATCTGTCACAAAAAACAAAACCCTCTAAGAATCAGCCATCATTTTCGATAATCTGATCTTGTTGTTCACTTTCAAGAGTTGCATTTGGAACAAAGATTTGCTTGTGGGTCATTTGTGTTTGCACACCAACTGTTTGATATAATGTCTCTGTGACTTAAATGCTGTATTTTATTGGGGTTTTTCATTTGGCTATGCTATTGATTGTTATAAGATGAAAAAAAGGTCTCACAAGTGGTTAGCTAAGCTGTTTAGTTGGCCTTTTTTTTTTCATTCATTTCGTGCATTTTGATGATAATTGCATTTTGAAACCTTAAACCAATCCAAACCTTAATGGCACTTACCAAACATTAAGCTCGAAAAAACCAACGTGGGGGAGGAAGTTTTAGACTTAGTTATACCTTATATACACAATGTTGACGACCGAAACTCTGTTTCTCTAGTTTCCAGTAAGTGTTATGCGACTGACGGCATTACACGTAAGCGCGTAACTGTCCATACACTTTACTGCCAAAACCCTGCCTCTTTAAGTAAAAGATTCCCTTTCATCGAGTCGTTAACACTCAAAGGTCCCAAATCAGTTTTTATACGTACATATAATGATATGCCAATCACCCCGTGGATTGAACAATTAGCTCTCAAGTTTAGGTATTTGAAAGAACTTCATATCCGTCATCTTTTGTTTCATGATGAAGATCTCGAGACATTGGCGAGAACACGTGGTAAGGATATAAGGAGTTTGAGAATTAATAAGTGTGAAGGGTATTCAACTGATGGATTAATGCATGTCTCCAAGTATTGTAACCAATTGAGAACTTTGTGTCTGGGAGATTCTGATTATGTTAAAGTGAAAGATGGGAGTTGGTTACATCAATTGGCATTGAATAGCACACTTTTAGAAAGGTTACATGTTATGAATATTGATATTTATGATGCAGAAGATCTTATACTTCTTGAAAAAAACTGTTGTAACTCATTAATATCGTTGAAGATCGCAGCGTGCTATCTAAGTAAACTAAGAGATGCCTTTAGATATGCTGTTAGGTTGGAACAGTTTGGTGGTTGATGCATGTTTTACTGACCAGGTCTTAATATTTATAGTGTCTCGTTATACCTATGGTCTACCCTAATGCACTAACGGGCAGTGTACCCGGTCGTGTGTAGTGTAGTAAATGGTAAAGTCGAGGTCGTCCCAAGAGCTATGTGTGTCGGATAATTACTAAGTCTAATTGTCACAGAATATAAATGGTTTGATATGGTTTTAATTAATTAAACTACTGATGCAGAATGTAAAAGCAATTAAATGGTGGAAAGGAAATCAAAAGAGGAATAGTGGTGCTAACCTAGTTAATCCTCCTAACTAGTTATGTCTACGTCTACCTACTTCCAATTACTTCAGGTGGGGTCAAATTCGAGAGGACAGCATTTGGTCAATTCGCTCTAACCTATCAGCAAAGATGCGACCACAGAAGAAATCAGGCGCACCGTCATAAGTCCTGTTGTTCCTGGTCCCCTAAGCCGAGTCATTAAGTACTGCTACATGCTAGATTCGGAATAGTGAGTGCCCGGCCGTTAGGAACTTAGAAACTACACCCCCCAATTCTTAAGTTCATCCAAACGATAGGTGATCAGTTGGTCAAATCGCACAAGTAGAAAGGGTCGTCAGTTGGTCATATCTTACCCTTCCCGTCTCAGTCCGCTCACCTAGGGTCAGTTGGTCATATCTCCTAGGCAATTGGCCTCTACCACCATTCAAAACTACCAAACCAGGGGTGACTACCAAAGAACTATGCATGCATACACTTAGAAATAATTGTACGGAAGTAAAGGTAAACGCAAACAAAATAATTAAGGAATCATAACCTGGCTAGCACCAAAGGGTGCTTAGCCGCTCATATTAATCATGCACATCAATTCAATATTCAAAGGTACGAAATACATGAATTGAAAGTAAAAGAAATAATAAACGCTAAAGCTTATCGTAATGGTGTGACTTCTCCCTTGGAAACAGCTCCGTATGCTTCCCTATACCTTCCTTGAGTATTTTCCCACGTTCTCAGAGTATTGTGTGTGGAATGGGATGATTAGAAATGCTAGAATTCGTGGGGTATTTATAGGCCAGGTCTGGGTTACGGCGTAACCAAAAGATGAGTTACGCCGTAACCTTCTATTCCGTCATAAAAGCACTAGATCTGCTAGTTACGGCATAACCTTATAAGTGGTTACGCCATCGTCTTCAATAAACCTGGTTACGTCGTAAGTGATGCAGTAGTTACGGCGTAAGTATCAGCAGCGTGGAACCTCTTTTGACCTAATGGAGTTACGTCGTAATCTTTGGAAGGAGTTACGCCGTAACCTCTTGATGAGTTGGACTTCAGGGTCACGCAATAGTTACGGCGTAATGTGAGAGATGAGTTACGCCGTAACCTCTTCAAAATAAGCATACTGTGATAAATCCTTAGTAACGTTTCCATTTCCGCGTCTCTTTAGCTCCAATTCTCGAAATTTACCTGAAAGTGTAAAACAATGGAAAACAAGCGTTAATCCATATAAATGATATAAATAACGAGCATTAACGGGGAAATTGACACTTAATATTCGGGACTATTTGATGTTATCAAATATCCCCCCACTTGAAATCTACTTGCCCTCAAGTACACCTTATTAGATAGATTCCTAAAAAGACATCTTCCAAAACCTGGAAAATATGAGTTTACAAATCCCTTATGCTAGAATAAAACAAAGCCGAACACCTCACGAAAGGGGAACAACCACTAAAATCTCTCAACTATTCTAAGTGTCAATTTCGGGGTGATCACTCAATCGCACAGTCATAGCATGTATTCTATCATAAGCTTGGCGGTTACACAAATCTCCACCACTGGAGTTAAGGACTAAACAATTCTCGAAGGCAGTATGGGTAGACACGACAAAGGTTAAGGGGTGACTCGTCATTACTAACATGTCACGGCGAAGTGGACAAAATCAATGATACATGACCAAATCCATGGCCAAGACACCAAAGATTGCTCGCTGCATCACCTAGACATGCTTCATGACTAAAGGGTAGGATAAGACATGGGATATATAATTGGTGTAAAATAAAAAACAAGCAGGTAGTCTATATCTATAACTAAGTCATCACCACTTACCGTCCGCCCAAAGTTCAAGTTTAGAAGTCTAGAGACCGGATCATGAAATGCAAGGTAGATGTGTCATTAGAGGACGTCGTGATGGGCACACTACCTTTTCTTCTTCAGTTGGTATTACTCCAACTCCAATCTTCAAATGTGACCGTGGTGGCCTCCTCGATACTAAACAATAAAGCTCATTCTATAGTGCTTATAACATTGCACTTTACAAAATCATAACTGAATCAACTTTTTTTTTTCTTTTTTTAAATTATAACTGATAACAAAATATCCCCCCACTTGAGATGAACAATAGGAATTCGGCGGGTCTTCAATGATCTTCATAATTTTTGTCGATGAAAGCGTGATTTCCAAACCTTTTCACTCGAACCTTGAACTTGGGCAAATGATGACTTCCCAATTACAAATAAAGACTACATGGTAGGCTAAGGTGTAAGGGTGTAATGAGACAATATATTGGGGTGACAAAATGAAAGGAATGGCTCAGAAGGGTGTATCTAGGGGTATTTTGCACTAAAGGGGAGTGCAACAAAAGGGTTTCACATGGGGGTCGAAAAGTCGAGGTGACTAATCGATAGACTCACAATGGTAGGCTGTTTGGGTGATAATCCTGTAATACTGCCTTCTAAAACTGAAAAGTCCAAATACATCGAGCTAACTTAACATACCTCGTCTATGGTCTCGAAATGATGCAAAGGCCAAGTTCTAAAGTTTACAAGCTACCGGCACACTCATAATTTGATGGATTTGGGTAAAATATAGGATACGGATAAGGCTAATCTCACCATGTAATATCAAGGGTTGTATGTGCTCGGCTAAGGTCTAATCTAGTTAGGTTCGGAAAAACATGTCAAAATTTTAAAAATTGCGTAATTTTTCAAAATAAACTAGAAAAATGAGGGCGAAACAAAGTTCAAGATATAATTCTACTCCCGTCCCCCCACTTGAATTGTACAAAGTCCCTTTTGTAATAGGCATTAAAATAAAGGTGAAGAGAAAGGTAGAATTAGAGCGAGAACTTCCCTGAAATTTGCTCCAAAAAAGAAGAAGGCCAACGAGAAAGGATCGTGCCTTCGTTAAAGCGTCATGAGCAAACTTCAATCCATGAAATCACAAGACCGACAAGCTTAATTCTAAAAAGAAAAAATAAAATGAAAAAAAAACCTAACTCACTTTCGTAGGAATCACGGTTGCATTTAGCGAATGCAACAATCCTTTTAAACCACTTGGTGTCCCAAGTGGACGAGTGAAGTCTCGTGAGGGTTTACAGGGAACACACCCACAAAGTTCATTTAAAAACTAATACAAGATTACTGTGTTTTAAAATGAAAGAATTAAAGCAGAGGAGAGTTACGTCGTAACTCCAATAAGAGAGTTACGCCGTAACTTGCAAAACCTGGTATGAGCTGAGAAGCGAATGGTTACGGCGTAACCACTGAGATGGTATTACGCCGTAGTTGGTAATGCGTCAATAATTCTCTGCTAAAATGTTGGTTACGGCGTAATCACCAAGATGAGTTACGCCGTAACTCTGTTCAGATCAGCAACTGCAGCAGTAATTACTTCATTGTCTCCTGCAAAAATGGTTAGAAAACACAAAACCCAACAAAAAGGAAATAAAAACAAAAGAAAGGGATAATTCGGGTTGTCTCTGGAAAGAGCACTTTTCTTTATTTACGAGTCTTTAAGTTAGACTCAGAGCCGCGGGGCTCCTATGGGGGCCTCTGAGCGTGTCCCACTTCATCCACGTCTTTCATTAAGTTGCGCCGAACCCATCCGAAATTTGTTGCAGTGCGCAGGTATTCTTTGGTTTCAATTTTCCGTATCTTGAAAAAATTTTCTTCAGGCCCCAAATGGTATCGCGTAAACTCAAATTTTTTAGCTATAATAGGAGGTGGCCTTTTAAATGGGATGCCAAGAAGCTTGCATCTTCGTTTCTCGTGTATCTCATCATCTGGGTCGATGAAACCGTCTTCGCCTTGCAACTCGAGATAATCGAAATCATTATCGGAATCGGTATCTTCAAGTTGGTTGAGAATAAGTCTGCATTTTTCATTGTTTACATAGTCTTTGGTGTCATCAACTGGTTCTTTATCAGGAACTTCATTGTTTGGTTGATTTTTACTCATACAACTTCCCATATTTTCTTTTTGGTCAACGCGTCAATTTTTCCGTATTTGATTTTGATCCACTCGTCGAATCCGAGATCATCTGGCCAAGGCAGTTCTGTTCTTTCAGAATCATTAGTCGAATTCCAGAGGAATTCGTCTCCCTCAGCTCTCTCGATGCTGCTTCCTCCATCACATTCATACTCAAAAGGGTTGCAGGAGGCCCAAACTGTTCCGTTGCTGGTTTTAATTTGCTCGCACCAATGATTCCTAATTCCTTTGCCATAGTCATCTTCAGAAGGAATATCATCGAGGGGTTTAATGGTTTTTCCTCGAAGAAAGTGTTTCTCAAATTTCAGTTCCAAATTCCTGAACATAGTTGAATTAATTATCGCGTCCCGGAACCTAATGGAATACCAATCACTGAATGATAGATTTCCAAAATCAACTTCGTGTATGCCAGACTCGTTTGGGCATATCCATACTTCATTTTTCACATTCCCTCCTCCGTTGCAATAATCACGAAAAGGATTGCACGTAGACCAAGCGTTAGTGGTCTCATCTTCAATGATGAGTAAGGGTTTGCAGTAATGCTTGGTGGGTGGCCCTTCCACTTCGTTAATTGAGAACTTGGCTACCCTTTCTTCGTCATTCAGAGTAGTCCATCTGTATCTGTCGTCCTCAGTTCTTTTCTTATCAACACCACCATCGCAGGTTTTTCGAGGATCACATAAGGCCAACAGACTTTAGCATTCTCCGTCATCAATGGCCATATTTTTACACCAATGATTCCTTCTCATGGGGTTGTTGTTTGTGTCATTGTTAGAATTTGGGTTATGCCGTAATTCTGGAGTGTGATTGCAGCGTAACTCACTTTCGCCATCAGTATCCAACTCATTAGAGCACTTGTTGTTGTCAGAGAATACAGCCTTACATATAGTAGAGTTGCTCTTTTGTTATTCGTTCCTTCTTTGAACCTCGTCGCCAAGCCTTCCAATTAGAGTTTTCAAGTTCTTAAGTGATGTTTCGTGGGACGTGAGGTTTTTGTATGTGTTATCTTGGAAATTCTTAAGCCATTCTTCTTGCTCCTTTTGCCTCTTGGTAGTGTCTACAAGGTATTTGTTGATAATCCCTTCCAGGTTAGCTCTTCTCTCATTACGCTCATAATACGGTGGGGGTCCTCCACGAAACCCATTACGATTATCCCTATAGAAGGGCCTATTCTCCCTGTATTTAGCTTCCTCGATCGTATCTTTCATGTCGTTATTAGGACAGTTTTTAGTCAAATGTCCCCTACCACAGTTTTCGCAGCCGACTTGGATGGCATGAACAGTTTCTTTGATATTTAGCATATCTCTTCCAAGATTTTCAAGTTTACTAGCAATCGCTGCAATTCCGTCGAAACTTCCGGCTAGGTTTCTTTTACTTCCACCGCCGTGCAACTTTTGAGAATGGTCCGCCATTTTTTGAATGGTTTCAATTGCCGTAGTAGGAGTCATATTTGGGATAGGTCCTTGATAATCCAGCATCTTTCTCGTAGTTACATTTATTCCTTTGTAGAAAATATTGACCTTCTGCTGGTTATTAAGGTCATTGGTAGGACATTTGTAAAGAAGATCGTTGTATCTTTCCCAAGCTTGATACAGAGTTTCGTCGTCTTCTTGTTTGAAATTGTGGATCTCCAAGAGTTGATTAGAAATCTTTGATGGTGGGCAATATCTTTGGATAAAGTGTTTCTTAAGTAGCGCGCAAGTATTAACTGCCCCGGCGGGCAATCTTTCGATCCATCTTCTTGCTGCTCCAGTTAGAGTCATAGGGAAGACCCTGAGCATAACTGCATCATGAGACACGCCCGGAATGTTGAAAAGGCTAGGGATGTATAGGACATTTTCAACGTGCTCATATGCGTCTTCGTCCCTGTTTCCTGAAAAAGGGTTAGCACGAAGCTCCCTCATAAATTGGTCTTTAATCTCGAAACGAACATCCGCTCCGATTGCCGGTCTTACGAGACCCGACCCTTGATCAGCTCTAGTCAACGCCAAGTATTCCTCAAGAGTGAGGTCATCAATGTTAACCACTTCCATGGTACCTGAAAACTTGAAATATGATCGTGAGAAAAGTTTAAATATGAAATGAAAGACTTAATATTAATCCTAATATAGCTCCCCGGCAGCGGCGCCAAAAACTTGATGCAGGTTTTACTGACTAGGTCTTAATATTTATAGTGTCTCGCTATACCTATGGTCTAACCTAATGCACTAACGGGAAGTGTACCCGGTCGTGTGTAGTGTAGTAAATGGTAAAGCCGAGGTCGTCCCAAGAGCTATGTGTGTCAGATAATTACTAAGTCTAATTGTCACAGAATATAAATGGTTTGATATGGTTTTAATTAATTAAACTACTGATGCAGAATGTAAAAGCAATTAAATGATGGAAAGGAAACCAAGAGAGGAATAGTGGTGCTAAACTAGTTAATCCTCCTAACTAGTTATGTCTACGTCTACCTACTTCCAATTACTTCAGGTGGGGTCAAATTCGAGAGGACAACATTTGGTCAATTCGCCCTAACCTATCAGCAAAGATACCACCACGGGAGAAATCAGGCGCACCGTCATAAGTCCTGTTGTTCCTGGTCCCCTAAGCCGAGTCATTAAGTACCGCTACATGCTAGATTCTAAATAGTGAGTGCCCGGCCGTTAGGAACTTAGACACTACACCCCCCAATTCTTAAGTTCATCCAAACGATAGGTGATAAGTTGGTCAAATCGCACAAGTAGAAAGGGTCGTCAGTTGGTCATATCTTACCCTTCCCGTCTCAGGCCGCTCACCTAGTGTCAGTTAGTCATATCTCCTAGGCAATTGGCCTCTACCGCCATTCAAAACTACCGAACCAGGGGTGACTACCAAAGAACTATGCATGCATACACTTAGAAATAATTGTACGGAAGTAAAGGTAATGGCAAACAAAACAATTAAGGAATCATAACTAGGCTAGCACCAAAGGGTGCTTAGCCGCTCATATTAATCATGCACATCAATTCAATATTCAAAGGTACGAAATACATGAATTGAAAGTAAAAGAAGTAATAAACGCTAAAGCTTATCGTAATGGTGTGACTTCTCCCTTGGAAACAGCTCCGTATGCTTCCCTAGACCTTCCTTGAGTATTTTCCCACGTTCTCAGAGTATTGTGTGTGGAATGGGATGATTAGAAATGCTGGAACTCGTGGGGTATTTATAGGCCAGGTCTGGGTTACGGCGTAACCAAAAGATGAGTTACGCCGTAACCTTCTATTCCGTCATAAAAGCACTAGATCTGCTAGTTACGGCATAACCTTATAAGTGGTTACGCCGTAGTCTTCAATAAACCTGGTTACGTCGTAAGTGATGCAGTAGTTATGACGTAAGTATCAGCAGCGTGGAACCTCTTTTGACCTAATGGAGTTACGTCGTAATCTTTGGAAGGAGTTACGCCGTAACCTCTTGATGAGTTGGACTTCAGGGTCACGCAATAGTTATGGCGTAATGTGAGAGATGAGTTACGCCGTAACCTCTTCAAAATAAGCATACTGTGATAAATCCTTAGTTACGTTTCCATTTCCGCGTCTCTTTAGCTCCAATGCTCGCAATTTACCTGAAAGTGTAAAACAATGGAAAACAAGCGTAAATCCATATAAATGATATAAATAACGAGCATTAACGGGGGAAATTGACACTTAATATTCAGGACTATTTGATGTTATCAGTGGTGGAGATATTTATGATCGGAAGAGTGAGCTTGCTTGTTTCCATTTCCCCCCAATATACGTTCTTTAAGTAGAATGCAATTGTCTGTAACTCAATGTTCGAGTGTACTTCCTTTTCTGAATCATATAAGGAAATTGAAACTTGCAGGTTATTCATCGGCTCATGAGTGCCAGTGTTTATTATTTGGGAGGTGTCCCAATTTGGAAGTTCTATTTACCAAGGATGTGTGTGGAGACAGGGGATTGCAAGTTATTGCTCAGTTTTGCAAGAAATTGCGCAAACTTAGGCATTTTGGGTTTGCAACCGGGAGGGGACTGATTGCTCTCGCAAAAGGATGTACTAATTTGGAGTATTTAAAGGTTAGCATTGAAGGTATTTCAAATGAAGCTCTCGAGTGTGTAGGAACTCATTTAAAGAATTTGCGTGATTTCCGTATATGGTTGAGTAAAGAAGACGGTACATCAGATTTCCCGCTAGACAATGGGGTCAGAGCTATGCTAATGGGTTGCAACAAACTTGAAAGGCTAGATCTTAGTCTCTAGCATGAAGGATTGACGGATGTGGGTTTGGAATATATCGGGGAGTATGGTGCTAATTTGCGGTCTCTATCACTTACTCATGCAGGAAAGTCTAATGCAGGACTTGTGAAGTTATCGGAAGGGTGCCCAAAATTAAGAAAGCTAATATTGACAGGTTGTCCATTTTGCGAGCAACTTGTTACCCGTTCTTTGTTCAATATACCTTCTCTAAGGTATGTTCGATTTGAGAGTGATCGTACTGTTTTGGCTCTCATTCGTCCAGAGTTTCAACTTTGAAACATTGGTATGTTAGTTCTTTGTTATTTACGTAAAAAATATTGTTCTTTTCCTATTATTATTGCTTTTTATTACTTTCTTTCAATAAGGATGTCTTACTTTCGGAGTTTTTGTAGTCTTGGAATATCGTGATTGTGAAATTCTATCAATTGCATGTTTTCTATCATCTGTTAGCTCGAGTTTGATTTTTTATGAGTTTTCTATTAGACCAAATAAGGGGTTTTGTATATCTCATGAGCCAAGACATATCCAGAGTGAGACCATGTACAAATGAATGCTCAATCCCATTTTCAAATATTCTGGCAACTTGGGACCAAATCCTACATCTAAGAGCAGGGATGGAGCGACGTTTAGGCTCGGGTGGGCCATGGCATACCCAAAATAATTTACAACATCACTAGTATTATGAATGTATATTGGTATCTGTAGATAAAAATGGCATACCCAAAATTGTTTTTGACTTATATTTTGAACAACTGGGTGATTACTTTTAGAGTTAATTACATAATTGGTCCTTAAGATTTACCGGATCTTGCAGAGAATGTCCTTGTGTTTTTTTGACGGGTCATGTCCTCGTGGTTTTGATTTATTACGGGTTTGGTCCTTTGATCAATAATTCTGTTAGTTGACCGTTAACTTGAAGGGTATTTTTGACTTTCCACATGTTTTGGCAAACCACAAGGACGATTTATGTTTTGGCAAACCACTTGAACGGTGCAACCTTTTTGGTCAAGGGACGAACGGCTGCAGTCCACGCAAACCACAAGGACGAACGGTGTAATTTACTCAAAAATTAATAAAAATTAGAGTAAATTACACCATTCGTCCCTATGGTTTGCCCAAAATAACATCGCAAGTCCCTTTGTTTTTATTTTTGCGTCATGAGTCCTTATGGTTTGCCAAAATAACACCATAAGTCCCTATCGCTAACGATCGTTAGCTTTCTCCGTTAACTCCCACATGTGCCTTACATGTGCAGTCCATTTCTAACGACCGTTAGCGTTTTTGCACGTTTTCGTCCGTTTTTCCACGTTTTCGCACGTTTTCATCCGTATTTGCTTGTTTTCGTCCGTGTTTGCATGTTTTTTTCGTTTTTGCACATTTTCGTCCGTTTTTGCACGTTTTCGTCCGTATTTGCTCGTTTTCGTTCGTTTTTGCATACTTTTGTTCGTTTTTCAGGTTTTCGTCCGTCTTTACAAGTTTTCGTCTGTTTTTGCATGTTTTCATCCGTTTTCGCACGTTCTTTTGTCCGTTTTGTACGTTTTCGTCCGTTTTTATACGTTTTCATCCGTTTTTGAACATTTTTGTTCGTTTTTGTACGTTTTCGTCTGTTTTTCACATTTTCATCTATTTTTTAATGTTTTCATTCGTTTTTTCACGTTTTTGTTCATTTTTTTACGTTTTCGTCCATTTTGCACGTTTCGTTCATTTTTTTACGTGAAAAAACAGACAAAAACATGAAGAAACAAACGAAAACGTGCAAAAACGGACGAAAACGTAAAAAATGAAGAAAAACGTGAAAAAAAAGAAACGAAAACATGCAAAAACGGACAAAAACATGAACGAAAACATGAAAAAATAGACGATAACATGAAAACAGACGAAAAGGTACAAAAACGAACAAAAACGTGCAAAAACAGATGAATACGTGTAAAAAAGGACGAAAACGTGCAAAACGGACAAATAACGTATGAAAACGGATGAAAACATGCAAAAGCGGACGGAAACGTGTAAAAACGGGCGAGAACGTGCAAAAACGGATGAAAGCCTGCATAAACGGACGAAAACGTGCAAAAACGAACAAAAACGGACAAAAACGTGCAAACACGGACGAAAACGAGCAAATACGGATGAAAACGTGCAAAAACGGACGAAAACATGCAAAAACGCTAACGATCGTTAGAAATGGACTGCACATGTAAGGCACATGTGGGAGTTAACGAAGAAAGCTAACGATCGTTAGCGATAGGGACTTATGGTGTTATTTTGGCAAACCATAAGGACTCGTGACGCAAAAATAAAAACAAAGGGACTTGCGGTGTTATTTTGGACAAACCATAGGGACGAATGGTGTAATTTACTCTAAAAATTATTTTTCAAGATTATATAGACTATTATACCCTTATCAATAAATGGGACTACACACTTTCATATTTTTGAACCAGTTAAACAATTGAACTAATACTATTATACCATAACAAAAGTCTATTCTTTATGGGGTTTAAGATATTAAATAGCCACGTACTTTCTCAAATGTCCCGATATGGTACCTGTACTTTTTTTGCAACCTGGTTAGGTAGTGTACTTATTTTTCTGTGTCGATATGGTACCTATACTTCATTTTTCCAGCACTTGTCCTACCTGTCACCTACGTGTCTTGCCAAGTCAGTTGTGGGTGTGTGACGTGGCCATTAAACTTGAATTATAACCGTTGCCAACATCATCTACCTTTATATAAACAACAAAACCTACCTTTCCAACCCTAAATTGTACCCCCAAATCAAATTTTATCCCAATTGAATCATGTCTTCATCATCTTCAACCTCCAACTGGCTTAGACCAATTCCCACTCACTGTTTCTGTGACTTGCCTGTGGCTGAGAGAACCTCGCGCACCCCTGCCAACCCTGCTAGAAGATTTCTTTGCTGCCCTAATCCAAGTGTAAGCAAAAAGCATTCATCTTTTGGTTATTTACATTGTGTTTATGCTAATTTTTGTGTTTATAGGATTCTGGCAACCAATGCCGATTTTACTTTTTTCTTGATCCTGAGCTTCGTTATGGTTACTATAGAACTGAGATGCATAGTCTCTACACTCAAGTCCAACAGCTAAGGCGAGAAATGCAAGTGCAAGAATTCACATATAGGTCAAGAATTCGTGAACTGGAGGTGGAACTCAATGAGAGAACTAGCACTGGTGAATGCTACAAAAAAGCAGTGATTTTCTTTACTATTGTTGTTTTTGTTATGTATTTCCTAACTTAATGATGATAAGGTTTGCTGGTATGGCTTTATCTAGCTGTTAGGATTGTGTCTTAAGCATGTCAAGGGTAGGCTTTTGTGAATCTAGATGTTAGGATTGTGTAATGGATGTAGTTAATATTGTATCAATGACAATGCAGTTGGCTTTTGTGAATCTTGTGATAATGCTTTTGTGTTTTGTTAGTTATGTGCTATGTAATGGGTCAAAAGTGAGGGTCAAAGATATTTTACTGTTATGGGTCATAAGTGAGGGTCAATGCAAGTCAAACGTAGATAACCAAATCAGCATTCAATTACATTTACATTGTAGGTGAGACATTAATACATTGGGTAGTTTCTTTGCCATTTATATCCACACTATAACACACCTCATATTTTCAGAATTAAGAAAGTCAAACAAGTGATTAACCCTTTTTAATCCACCTTAACAATGAGCTCCAAACCTGATGAATCTGTGATATACATTTCATCTGATTCTGCTGATGAATCTGAATCAAGTGCTGAACTGATGAAAAGTCAACTGCTGATGAATCTGCCACTAGCTATTGAAGCCAAAAAGTCAACTGATGAAAAAGGTCAAAAGTCAGAAGCTAGTGGCCCAAGTGCAGGTAAAAGAATTATAGTGCTAGGACTAGCTGCTAATCAGACTTGGGAGGATATCAAAGGTAAGAAATTTGGAATCAAAAAGCCATCTGAACCAGTTGCAGACAAAAAGGGCAAACGAAAGAAACATGCTGCCTAGTTGTTCAGCATGTGGTATGCAAGGTCTCTTTTGTTGGTAGTTTATGTTTCATGTCAATGAATCTATTCTAGTTGCTTCTGTATGGGTTAACACCCAAAGACTATGTGTGTAATGACTATCTATGTGTGTAATGACTGTTTATGTAATTACTATGTATGTGTAATGACTATCTCTTTTGTTGGTAGTTTATGTCCATGTTTATGTATGTAATGCCATGCAATATTCATCAATTAAAGCAAAACAAAAGACATGCCATGCAATATAAAGATACTGTCTGCATTACTAGGTCCCAAAACATATTGTTTTAAGTGGTACCATCCACATGCCACAATTAAAGTGGTCCAAGGAAACATGTCACTTCTAGGATAGATAAAAAAAAACATACAATTAAAGTGGTCCAAGATACCCACTACTTGGTGTCTAACAAAAGATATATTTAAAGAACATTTGGGTCTTCTTCCTTTTCCGGTCTTCAATCTGAATCTGATACACCAAGTGCAGTATCTGGGGTGTGTCCAGGAGCATTGGGGTCTTCCTTCCTCTTTTGATTCCTGATCCTTTCAGATGGTCCCCTAAGTCCTCTCTTTCTAATTAGTCCAAGTCTTGCTAGGTCTAGATCCTTTTGATGATATTGTCTGTTGGCCTCTCTTTTTGCAGTTTCTTCTGCTTCAGTTATCTCAGCAAGCCTCATAACTTCTGCATCTGCCTATAACTAATAGTTGGATTCCTAATAACCTCCAATGCAAACTGTTTAGCTAGCCACCTGTAAGTAACCAATGACCCAAGAGCAAAATTCCTTGCGCATGAGTGCTTAGGAATCAATGTTTTGATCTGGAAAGTTGTCTCACCTTGCATCCATCCTGCCCATAATTTAAATGAACAACCTTTCTGTGAAGTGTTACCTAAATCAGGTGTCTTACACTTGGACTTAGACTTAGACTTAGACTTAGGTGAACAAACAATGATTTCCTTACACTTAGACTTACTTGTGTCCTCATCCACCTTCCTTTTACCTCTCTGGCTAGAACACCTACCCTCTTTCACATCTCTTCCACACAACACAGCTAAACTTCTATAGTCATTCCTTCTATACCATAACTGATAACCATGGGCAACCCCATAGTTAATCAAACACTCTTTCAGCTGCTCTGGGTGTTCAAATCTCATACCCAAGGATGGTTTCATCTCATTCCATGGTATGTTAGGATCAAAAACAGGATATGAAAACCCCTCTTTCACCTTATATCTGTCATCAATCTCTCTTTGCTCAGCTTCATGTTCCTGTCCATTAACTGAAGAGCTTGTACCTAAATTGGGTTTAGGCTGTCTAGCATCATCTTTAATGAACTTACCATCAACAAGCTTACTTAGAAAACTATCCTTAATGTCAAACTTTGGAATAACCACATCATCTTCACCTACATGTTCTGGACCTACATATTCTGCTACATTTTCAAAATCAATTTCATTATCACATTCATCCTCTTCATCTACCTCAGTACTAACATCTACACCCTCTGCTATAACATCATATCCATGATGTTCAACATAGAGTTCTACCTTGCATCGATTATCAAAAGCTAATTTGATAAAATTTGCTAAGTCACTATCATTCCTTAAATATTTCAAATGTTTACCCAACTCTTGTTTAGGAGCACAGTAGTACATACCTTCAACCGGAAACATACAACACTCTTTGACAATTTTTAAAAGCCTCGCATGGTTGCATTTACCCAAATCCGCATTCTCTACAACATCAACATCACCTTCGCTGTAGCACAGGGGATCGTAGGTAAATGTACCTTCGTGATGAATAACAAGTGATATCTTCTTCATGGATTATGTCAATTTTTTGATTATTATGATTACATAATTAGGGTTCATGTGGTGAAAAAGGGGGGAAAGTGAAGCGGGGTAAAGTGAGGAATGGTTTTATTGGCATGCGTTAAAAAAAAGAAAAACAAGAAAAATTCCACGTGAGGTTCAATCTATTTATTTGATATGCCACGTAGGAAGTTTGTGACCATATCGACACAGAAACAAAAGTACACTACCTAACCAGGTTGCAAAAAAAGTACAGGTACCATATCGGGACATTTGAGAAAGTACATGGCTATTTAATAGCTTAAACCCTTCTTTATGTAATGATTCTACCAAAAAGTTTGATTAAATATATATACTCCGTAGTAAATATCAATGCACCAGCAGGTTGGTTCCATTTTCATATAGTATCACAAGTCAACAATTCCCTTGTTTCGCCTTTAAAATTAGCAGCAAGACTTTGTATATTTGCCCAAGCTTGTGCCATTTATCATCTATTACGACAATTTGCCAACAAAATAGAATGAAAATGTTATTTATATGAGTTTTGGTTGGGTAAATATGGCATTATAAGGTTTAAGTTGAGGAGCGAATGTAAAGGCCCAATATCTCAATAGCACCTTTCTCTAAAGCTTCCAAAACTGGAACTCCGTTGTACATTTTGCAATTCATACTTGAAAGACTTGTAGACCGAGATATTAATAATGTCACTCGAAAAACACCAACTAATACAAATGCAATATTAAGTATGTTAACCGTGCCTAGCGGCTTAGCTTTGAGCCTTTGGACAAGACCAACCCAGCTCGAACTCTAATGACTAATATTGAGCCTGTTTAGACCTTTAAAGCCAGACCATGAGACCAAGCTCAAGACTTGGGCTAATTTGAGCAAAACCGCACTGGCGCCAGCCATATGTAAGTCTAAGTGTAAATTTTGAATTCAAAATTACGCAAAGAAACTGGTATTTTACAAAGTTGCTTGTACATATCTCCATGGTGGGTACATAAAGAAACCAGATAACAAATCAGTTGTGACAAGCAAAACAAAAAAATCCAACTTCAACCCACTGATCATCAAGCCCGTCCTTTGCTGAGCCTCCACGAATTGGGTTCATTGTAACGATCATAAAGAGGCTCAATCCTTTCTTGTCTTTTATGCTTGCTCATCTTGGTAGGATCGGACACCTTAAAGAACCTTGGTGCCAATTCATCTAGCCATTTTGGATCTACAACAGTAACCTCACGCATGTATTCCTTTGTTGTCATAACCACTTAATTACAAGCTGCCCATTTGATAAGTTAGCCAAAAATGTAACCCAAATCAACCGATTCGCCATAAATGGGTGAAATAGATCACTATAGAGGACAATAATAAAACTAGTTGAGCAGATTTACATCATTAGATTCAGGTTTGAACATAGACTCAGAAAACAAATAAAGCAACCTGGGCCAGAACACAAGGGGAGTTCGCATAATCACATTTCAGAAAACAAGAGAAGGATGGCAAAATGGCAGGTTAGCAGGTCAAAACGAGTTACTTAAAAACAGGTCATGTCGGGTTGGGACCCACAAACATTTTGTTTTGTCTCTTCTATTCTTGAACTACAAAAGTACAGATACTTGATGTTTCAAATACGACTACTATGATAAAAGCATTCCGAAACCTTAAGCATTTTAAAAGACTTTCAAACCAATAGGCCTGTTAAACCCGCTTCCAACCTAACCAATCAACCCGTTTACCACAAATGATATTGCCGAAACCAATCAACCAATAGGCCTGTTCGACTGCATTTCACTAGGTAGTGCACTATAAACCGGTAATATAATCAATTCAGGCACGTTTTTACCTAACCCTTTCATCCGCTCAAACAAACACTGACAAGCATGATCGATTTCCTCTTGACCGGTCAAAAACATGAGTATATCACCTTCAGGTTCTGTCAAGTGAATCTGCATAACAGTAATCAAAGCTGCATCGACATAATCACTTTCCGGCTGTTTAGTGTAAAGTATTTCAACAGGAAACGTTCTTCCGGGAATTGTGAAAATATTACAAGTAAAGAAATACCCTGAAAATTTCTCGGCGTCTAATGTAGCGGAAGTGACAATCAAACGAAGGTCGGGCCTTTGTTTTATCACGCCTTCTAATAACCCGAAAAGAACATCAGTACTCATTGTTCTCTCGTGAGCTTCGTCAAGCATAATAACAGAATACTGAGATAGATTCTCGTCGACCAAAATTTCCCTTAAGAGCATACCATCAGTCATGTACTTAATTACAGTTTCGGGACCCGTACAATCCTCAAAGCGAATTGAGTAACCAACTTCTTGAACCAATAACAACCAATTCCTTCTTACCAGACCCCGTCTCACCAATAACAACCAACACCTGGTTATCGTTCACAGCTTGAACCAATTCCTTCTTCAGTTTATATATCGGGCATATCGTATGCTGAAAACCCGACTCCTCTTGACTCCTGTGCTAAATGCCGCTCGCCGTTTTCTGGCATAGGGTCTTCCCAAGAACGATCAAGATCCTTTGGGATGGAATCAAGCATTGTTCTCTGCTGCTGGTCCCTCACTTCTCTCCGTTCCTTAATCAAAGCAGACTGCAAAGCCGCTGCACGGCTCAACGAGCCTTCGGGATTTTTGAAAATCTTAACAGGTGACATATCCATCGAGTAATGACTCTGTCCTTTCAAAAACGCAGGCTCGCCTTCGTTTAACTCAACCTCAAGCTCCTCGTCACCACCTTCTTCCTGATAAACCATCCCGTCATTCGTTTCCTCATCATACATCGGATAATCCTTACCACTCAAAACCCCCGACACAATCAGCTGATTCGCCTCCCACCTCTCGGGCGAACTCATCTTCTTCAAAGGCCGTCTAGACGAAACACCAACATCCTCATCAGTAAGCTTAATCCCCGACAACCCAATCCTCAACTTATACCTGACCCAACATTCACCCGACCACCATCACCATCCTCCTCACTCTTCTTCAACGGCAACAAATCCTTCCTGGTATTCTGATCCACATCCCTCATCGAAAGCGAAACCTTCCCAGTACTAACCGATATTACCTTCACAAAAACCTCTTAGGTCACGCTTAACCACATCTTTCGCGTTCGCCACTCTCCTGGTCGCCAACTGCGAAACATGCACCAACCCTTCCTTGCGTTTTACATCCAAAATATCCACAAAGCACCCGTTCTCCGTTGTCCTCGTCACTCTCCCTCTATAAACTTGATACAAATCCAACTCGAAACGATTTATTACGTGAAACACGTGGCCTACCAGGCCCCCCTCCCCCCCCCCCCCTCCCCCCCCTTCCTGGTGGGAGCATTGTTGGTATTGATTCACAGGTCTAAACTCAAGCCAATTTCTCTTCATAACTTCTTTGTAATTAACCATGATTTGTGTGTGTAAATGGAACTGAGTTTGTAGAAACAAAATAATGCAAACACTGAATACTGTTATATTGATATGAATATTTGGGACTTGTCTACATTGACTCGACTAAAACGTATTTATACTTTGTGAAACGACATGATTGAAGCCACATGAAGCATTGTGTCGTTTCACTAAAACTACTAACTGTCAAATACGACCCATAAATACTTAAACATAAAGTAAATTGTTCTTTTATCATTCTAAGACATTATATAGGTTACAAGCATCACAACCAAACATTACGAGAACCACGTGGCCTACCACGCCCCCTCTTGGCGGGAGCATCAGGGGCAGGATCATCAGGAGAACGCTCCCTACGACGATTACTAGGACCAGGATCACTAGAACCAGAACCACGGTCCCTGGGAGGCTTACGAGCACGAGGAGGAGGAGGAGGAGGAGCAGGCACCCTAGGATGATTACGCGAACCACTTGGCCTACCAGCCTTCCTCCTGGGATGGTCAGGGTCGTCTCCATCTACAACTCTAGATGCTGCAACTGCCATATTATTAATAAGATGAATGGTCATTGTAGCCCGACCCACTTGAGCTGCTGCCCTCAATCCAAACATGTGCAAAGTTGCATGATCCCAGTCTCTGTCGTTGCGTAAATACTCTAGTGGAAGATTTTCGTCCCGGTCGATCAGTTAGTTGTATGATGCGATCCATTCACCAAATGGCATCCCGACATCTTGAGCAAGTTGGTCCATTACTTGCTGAAACGTGTCACGGTCATTGTACATTCTTAGAACGGGCCCGCGATATGGCGAAAGAAAGACTTTGAAGTAGATCTCAAGCTGCCTCATTCTGTCTAACAGCTGACGCATTTCAACTGTTAAAAAAAAAAAAAAAAAAAAAAAAAAAAAAAAAAAATCAGCAACAATGTAAAATAAAATAAGAAAAATACATATATATTCTTACTATGATTGTCAGTCGCCAATTGTTCAAGAGTCATATTCCCATTGTTATGTTTTTGTAAGTATTGGACATCGATGTTATTGACAGCCGCCATCTAATTCAAGTAAAAGTCAAGACCAATTTTTCATCGATATTAGGGTTTGTGTTTTCAACTTGGGGTTTTATTCATTCATTCACGGGTATTTACTTTTATACCCTCCAATTTTTCATTTTTACATTCGATCCTCCCTCAAAAGTCAAGACCAATCCAAGTTGTTACATAGTACTAGTAGTTTATGTTGACCTTTTTGTATTGAGAGAATTCACATTTCCAAGTAGATCATGTGGTGTCGACTGAAAATTTCCGTGGTACCTTATTAAGCAGCGACGCTGTGAGCCAACTTCGAAATGTGGTTGGGCCGGTGGAAGCACACCGGAATTCACTCAAACATGCCGGTCGAAGTAAGCCGACAGCGAGTGGAAGAGAATTAGACAGGATGTTCTAGAAGTTAGGAGGCGGTGGTGGCCGGAAGTTGGAGTCACTATTAATAATAATGGGTTTTCATTCTTTTTTGTTTTGGTAAACGGGGCTTTGAAGTTTGTTGACGGCATATTTGTCTACTCACATAAGATTTCCGTGTATGAATCAAAATTCTCCGTGAAATTATCAATTCCCTTAGAGGCGACGTAGGTAGGTGCTGATTTTAGGGAACCCTAAACTCTTTAATGCAAAGAAAATACGGTAAAGAAATTTAATGGCCCGCTTATGTTATTAAGCTTCTTTTAGATATTATTAGTTTTAATACCCGTGCATGCACGGGTCTTAGATATAAAATTTTAATGAAGCATTAATTTTGGTATTAAGTTTTTGATCAAAGTTTTTGTCAATTTTAAAGGATGATGAGCGAGCTAGAGTTAATTGTTTCACAGTAAAATAACGACATACAAAACATCAAAAGTTAACGGAACTTATTTATACATATCCATTCAATAAATACGCAAAAATGTAAAACCGCATACAAAACTACAAAGATTCAAAGTCCGTGAAGGACTTGTTTATATACAAAGTTGTTTGTACAGCCATCTTTAACTTGAAATTTATGTAGCAAGAACTCACTATCGTCTAAAGAAACGAAAAACATAAATAAATTAAAACATCTGTCAAACACTCTCTTTAGGGGTGTCACTCTATATATAAATCCTTAAAATCATTGGTATTTGTCACACTTCCAAACGCTAGCTCATTTATTGAAGCTTATTATTGGTGCATGAGACATAATCATTTACAATGTCGGACACCCTTAAATGCAGGAGCTCCATCTAGCAATCTTTATCTGTGGCCAAACTCAAATATTGTCATTGTTGTGGCTTTCCGCGTAGATATCAAATTAATCTCCAAAGTTCTCCCAGCAGGGCGTATCATGTTCCTACACCAAGGCAACGTGCAGCAAGATCAAACGTCACCCAGACAGTTAATTGGCCTTCTTAGCAATGGGTAACCGAAAATTTTAGCAGTTCATTTTAGCAATGGGTAACTGAGGTAAATATGGCATTAGGGACACGCAATTTTTTTACTCCAAAAACCTGGTATGTCAGAACTTCATAGTCAAATCCAAACTGATTTAAAACTTCAGCATATTGATCCCTTATGCCAGCTTTGACAACAATTATGCCAATATTAACCTCTATTAATTGTCAACGAAATAACTCAAAAATGAAAATTCGAAGCAAGATAAAAGCCAGATTTGTAAAATAGAAAAAAAAAAAATATATATATATAATAATTACTATCACCAAATAGATGTTGTGCACAAAAGAAATAGTAAGTTCCTTACCCATGAAAATACTGAGCTAGAGGAAATTGAATATCATCACTCAATCAATCGCTCCTTAACATTAAATCAGTGACAATAGCCTGCAAATAATATAGATTTATAAACACGTAAATAGAATTGCGTGTTTGCATTACATAAATAGAAGTTGCTTTCTAAAACATGGATGTACTTTTTAACAGTCCACACCTAACTACAGCAAACTCGGTAAACACATTATCATATTTGCAAACGCGTACAAATTAGCCAAACGCTTACAAATTAGCCCCGCCTTTTCATAAAGTAAGTTATACCTTTATTTTCATCAACAACTAAATGGAATAGCCTCATCAATGTGATATGAATGAAATTTTTTGTAACATAAGTTCCTGTTTAAAGCTTTACGGCACTAATTTCTCTCTTTGAAAGCTTTACGGCACTAATTTATCCACTTCACTTAAAAACATGTACGTTAATCCCTGTGCATAAGCTCAAATATATATACTTTGCAAAAAGTATAATGTAAGGAAACTTTTACCTTAGTATTTACTCGATTGACCTTTATTGTAGTTGGTAGGCACGTATTCATTTTGACCCCTAACTTACTAAGCACATATACAAAAACCCCATGAAATCGAGTCCACTGACATATTATTTAAACAGTCACTGTAAGTTGTTAACATCAATATAACTGAAGAACTAGCTCAAAGCTATTCATAGTTTCATACTACAAATATCCATAAAAAAAGTAAGTAACATAATCAGGTGGTTAAAAATCTAGTTAACGTAGAAAGTGATTTGTACATATATGAGAATTAGTACTCTAATAGACACTTACAATGATCATGGTAAATGAAAAACTATCTATTTACTGCTAACTTTAAGTACTAGCTTATGGATTTCATGATTTTAGTTATTTAAAGCGACTTATGGATCCTTTTCGCTAAAAAGAGTGCCTAGTAGCTCAATCTTTTATAAATTTAGGATAAGCTTCATCATCACTATTTAAAGTTGGTTTCACTTTAGGTGCAGACTAGCAACATATATATTTTGAAAACCAATCAAATGGTGTCCAATATTAGACCATTTAGACACTACTATGCGACGCCACTTATGATATCCTTTTAACCTAAAGTCGAGCATCTAATCAGGTTCACTATTAATAGATGAAATCAGCCTAACTATTAATTTAGTAAGCCCTTTACGTATAGAGAATGAATCAATATCTTTACTAAATCCCCATTGATTATCTCTTTTAAGAAACATCACAGTTAGTTAACAAAATTTGTGATTATGAACCTAATCGACTTATAATTTCAACAACATGGAACTTTATAAGAAATATGCGAAACCTGTTTGAGCTCTCCATTCTTTCCACCAATAGTAGTTGATAAAATGCCACCAACTTGATTTTCATTCCCACCAGCTGCTTAGTAGTTGATATAATATACCTCTCATGTCAAAACAATGTAGGAGATAATGAAAAAAAATGAATCTTATGTCCCTAATCTCTACTACTTATGAAGAGTGTATCACTTTTCTTAAAACTTGAAGATTCAATCTTAAAACTTAAACTAATGTAGTTTGCCTAAATTACCACTAAGTACTCTTTAAACTTGACAACTTAAAATATCTTTTATTTATCAATTCTAAACTTGGCAACTTTTCAAAAACACACACTATATTAATTTTAGAAAAACACAAACTTTGCATCAGTGGGCGAACTAGAATAACGATTTTGTAACTATTATATTTGTCACTATACACCGTCGCTTTGCACGAGTATTCTTATGATGTTTATTAACGAAGGGATATAGATATCCCAAAACACAAATGTAAATAAACCACATGATGTATGTTTTGAGTTTACTCCTATATATTGAATTACCTCTAACTTTTACGATTTAATTTTGACTATATAATACTTTGACGTTTTGATTTATAAACTTACAACCCGAGGACAAGCGGGTCAACTCGAATCCGTGTTAGCCAAACAATTTCAACCTGATACCCGGACCTTATATAGTAAGGTTATTCCAAATTCTGTCTATGACCAAAGTAACCCGAATTCCGTCTTTGAGCAAAGTAACTCGACCCGAATAGATTTACAACCCGAGGACAAAAAGCAATATAGTTTCAATATAATCTCGTTTAGTGGTTCTATATAATTTGGGAGGTGGGTACCAAACACTACAAGAATCAATGGAATCCCAGGGGGACATATTGGGACTTTCGTCGGAGACATGTCCCCTGCGAAACCTTTTCTTGGGACATGTCCCCGGCGAAAGTCCCCCGCCAATACCCTCTCGGGAATACTTTCCCCGGGGACATAAGTCTACTTTTCCCGGGGACATGTGGGTCCCGCAGCCATTTTACGCCGGTCAAACATGTCCGACGTGGCACTCCTTTTTGCCGGGGACAAGTCCCCGGGGAAAGTATTTTCAAATAATTAGCTAAATAGCTAATTACATGATTAAAATAATTAATCGGGACTTTCGCCGGGGACATGTCCCCGGGGAAAGTGAGGTAATAAATTTATGGATTATACTTTCGCCGGGGACATGTCACCGGGGAAAGCTTCTGACCCATTTTGCATCAATTACCCATTTTGCAGCAAATTGCTGCAAAATGGGTAATTTCTAGATTTTTTCCGGAAAAAATCTACAATGTAACAACCTATTTTCAGAACTTGTTTTATGCTACAACAACATAAATTCGCTAAACATAATATCATACATAACCATCAATCGCTAACATAATCATAAGTTTCCAAATTCGCCAAAAAGGTTCAAAAACCGTGAACACATGATCATCTACAAAACTATACACAAGCTAGCTATCCTCAAAGAGAATTAAACTATGATTTCACTGGACAAAGAAAAAAGGAACCTAGCGAGCACTAGTACTTGAGCTGTAATAGCATGCAGACGAGAATTAGCATAAGCAGCAGCTGATTCGATTAGCTCCAACCTCCAGTAAAGAGTGTCTTTGGGTAATATTTTGGCCACCACCTATCCAAAAACAAATTATAAATTGAGAACCTAGATGATTGGAACCAAACAAATATCATGATAATGAATATTATATCAAAGAGACTAACAATTTACATGGCAGAAAAAAAAATGTTGGAGTTACTAAACGAGAGATACATGGCAGAAAAAAAAGGTCCCAAAATTACATACTATTGTCTATCAAAAGTGGAAATTGGACAAGAACTATCAGTAATACAACTAGAATTATCAGTAACACAACTAGAACTAACTAAGCAAACGGTAAAATCCTTAAGTTTTTAACAGAGGTAAACTTAAATTTATTTTGGCAATTAGTTTTTAACAACAACTCCTTATGTAGTTTTCTAATGAGCACATACTTTGACTCCGAACAATCAACAACAAAATTATGTCTAAACTGGAGCATTCGGGCTAGTTGTAGAACAGGTCAAAACGACCAAGTATGGTTGAAATGTGTCAGGTCGGGTTTTGTTGACCCGCATTACATTTTGTCCAGTTACATAGCTTTCTATAGATAGGTAACATGCCAAAGATGATTACATTTTTAATATTAAGCTTAGTCCATTAACTACATGATTGAAAAGGTTTTCGGCATTAAATACATTTTGGGTGACTTTCAACCCGTGCAACACATTTGACTTCCTTTTAAGCCAAATTTTGTTTATCTACATGTTTAACCCCGTTAGAGATAAAACCCAACCCCAATGCAACCGCTGCATATTATCATTTGAATTGTACACATGCAACTAAAAAATTAAAAATAAAAATAAATAAATTATCATGTTTAAAGTCAACAGCATACGTGAAACTATGTTGAAAGGGAATTGAGCTAACCTACATGGTAATTCTAAAGACTAGAAAAGTGAGATGCACCAGTAAACAAACTCAAAGGTAATTATAATATTATAATTAAATGCAAATAAACTTAAAGGTAATTCTAAGAGGCTTAGGTACAATTGCGTTGTAAAAAGTAGAAAAGTAAGACGCACCAGTAAAACTTATCCATCCGCCCATCACGACCCAATGGAGCATATAATGTTGAGAAATCATTTCTTGTAACAATGACAGGAACTCTATTTGTGATATCTGATTCTCGCCAATCTTGTCCAATACTAACTTTTGTAGGATTATCAGACAAATTCATTAATGTACCAACAACTATTTGATTGTTGACAGTCATTTGAGTGTTCCCTGAACAAAACATAAACGAAAATAGGTTCATTAACGAAACCATAGCAACATACCCATTTGATCAAATGGTGAGTACAAGAGTGAAATGGAAGCTAACTGTTAAATTTTGGGGTGATAATATGTGGCAAACATATCATTCTATCAATTGCTAATGGCTTTCAAGTTATGGTTCATTGCAGGATTAATTACAGGGGTTAAACTTGGACAAAGGATTAAAGATTTAAAGTTCCAAGATGTTCATTTCTGCTGAAGCTTTCATCGTTTCTGCTGATGAGTCATTTATAGCCGTTAGAGGGGTCTTAGTGAAACTTAATCTCCAATTTAATAAGTCCCTTAATCTAGGGTTACACACACTTGAGTGTGCAGTCTTTTGTATCACTCTCTTCTCTTCTTTCAGATCATTTAACTGATATTGTCTTGTCTTTACATTTACATGATTATTGTCTCATTGACATTAATCTAATCTTGTAACATTTGGTTACTATTGTAAACTTAATCTAAGCTGACTATTGCAGCTTAGATCTGAATAAAGGTTCTATTGTTCATCTTGTGTTGCCTATACTTTCGTACATGGTATCAGAGCTTCAGGCTCATTGATTCTCTTTGGCAACAAATTGGTGGTTTGGGGTTATTGCTACTGGCGTAATCACTGGTTATCTTCTACTTACAATTAGCCCTAGACTAAGTGAATCTAGGGTAATTGTGACTTGTTCTTCCGCTGCATATTTCTCTGTAAGTCTAAGTCTTATCCTTTCTTCAAACATACAGTACTTTAGTCCTTGTAGGTGCAAACGGGTAGACTAACATCTTGATCTGCCATCTTTGAGTGGTACGAATACCTGCTCTGGTTTACCCTACTCCACAGGCTTGGTGCTTGTTGTTTCTTATATTCAAGGTCTTATTTCTTTGTCTATTTGGTCTTATTATTATCTCTGTCTGAAATTCTTTGTCTGTCTTATTATATCTGTCTGTCTTATTGCTTGATTTATGGATATTGGTGATGATAATATTGGTGGCTCCTCCACTGAGAAAAGCTTATCATTTGGTGATGCTTTGTATTTGCATCCTAACAATACCAATGGTACTCCCATTATTTCTATTAAACTCACTGGAACTGAAAATTATAAAATATGGAATATGGCCATGACTTTTGCTTTAAGGAACCATAATAAGTTAGGGTTTATTGATGGTACTTGCATAAGAGATGATTTGAACCCTAGTCTTGCTAATCAATGGGATACCTGTAACTCTGTTGTGGTTACTTGGATTCTTAATTCTCTCAGCCCTGAACTATTTGCTGGTGCTATATATGCTAAAACTGCTTATGAAATGTGGAATGATCTTAAAGATACCTATGATAAGGTTGATGGTTCAGCTATTTTTAACTTGCATAAAAATATAAACTCTCTTGCTGATTATTATAACAATCTTAACTCTTTATGGAAACAATTTGATTGTATGATCAGCCTGTCTCCCTGCACTTGTGAGGCTGCAAAACATTTTGAAAAACATAATCAGCTGATCAAGTTAATGCAATTTCTTATGGGTCTTGATGACTCCTATGTCCCCATCAGAAGCAATATTTTAACCAGAGATCCTTACCTAATGTCAAAACTGCTTTTTCTGTTGTCTCTGGAGAAGAATCTCACAGAAATGTTTCATCTGGGAATAGCTCTGCTAAACCCAATGCTACAGCCTTTGCTGCAAAAACGTCTGATGGTGGAAAATTTTTTGATAACAAAAGAGGTTTTAACAACAAAGGTTCTGGTTTTAATAATGGTAACAGCTCAAATAGCAGAGGACCAAACATGAATCTCAAATGTACTAATTGCAAAAAACCTGGTCACACTGTTGACAGATGTTATGATCTTATTGGTTACCCTGCTGGATATGTTAAAAGGAATTTTAATGGTAAACCTTTCAGCAGTAACAATGTTTCTGCTGAAACTAATCATGTCACTGATAATAGTGCTAGCAACTCTCCTGTTTCCTTGTCTATTGAACAGCTCTCCAGACTTATGAGTCTTCTCAATGACAACAATGTGTCATCTGCTAATGCCAACTTGGCAGGTAAAAAATTTTCAGGAACCTTATTTAATGGCAGTGTCAAGTTTAATGTAAAATTTAATAAATTTTTTAACAACAACACAAAATCTCTATCTGGAAACATCAGTCTTGGTTGGATTGTTGATTCTGGTGCAAATCAGCACATGACTGTGTCTGAATTTTTTTTAATCAATGTTGTTAACATTTCAAATCTTGGCTTAACTGTTGGACATCCCAACGGTACTCAGGCCTTAATTACTAAAATTGGTGATTTAAAGGTCAATAATGACCTAACTCTCTTTGATGTACTTGTTGTTCCTGAGTACAATGTTAGTCTGGTATCTGTTCATAAAATTGCTAGAGACAATAAGATGTTTGTTGGGTTTAATGAATCTAATTGCTATATACAGGATTTACATCAAAAAAGGATTGTGGGGATTGGTGAACAATACAATGGGTTATATATGTTTGATATTGATTCTACATGTAAGATTATTTCTAATAACTGCATATCTGTTTGTCATGTTTCTAAAAATATTTGGCATCAAAGACTTGGTCATCCCTCTGACCAAGTCCTACACATACTTAAACCCACTCTTAAATTTGATAGTACATCTGAAACTGATCATCTCTGTGATACTTGTAATAAAGCTAAACAAACCAGAGAACCATTCCCTCTAAGTGAACATAAATCAACTAAAATTGGTCAACTTGTCCATCTTGATGTATGGGGACCATATAAAGTCACTAGCAGAGATGGTTACAAATATTTTTTAACAGTTGTTGATGACTATTCCAGGGCAGTGTGGGTTTATATGCTTAAGGGGAAGGATGATGTTTATGTTTCCATTGTTAACTTTACTCATATGCTATCAAATCAATTTGAACACAATGTCAAGATTTTTAGAAGTGATAAGGGGACAGAATTTGTCAATAATAAACTTCAACATTTTTTCCATGAAAAAGGAATTTTACATCAAACCTCTTGTGTCTACACACCACAACAAAATGGTATAGCAGAAAGGAAACATAGGCATCTCCTTAATGTAGCTAGATCCCTTATGTTTCAGGGGGAATTACCTCTAAATCTTTGGTCTGAATGTGTTCTAACTGCTGCCTATGTCATAAACAGGTTACCATCTTCAGTTCTGTCTGGCAAGTCCCCCTTCTTCCTTGTGTATGGGCATGACCCTTCACTCTCTCTCCTTAGAGTCTTTGGCTGCTTATGCTATGCCACCATTCTCAACATCTCTGATAAATTTGGTAGTAGGTCTGAAAAAAGTGTCCTTATTGGTTACTCAAATGAGAAGAAAGGCTATAAACTCTTGAGCCTAGAAACGAAAAATATCTTTTACTCCAGAGATGTCAAATTTTATGAAACTATTTTTCCCTTCAAAATGAAAAATACTTTGTCAAAACCTTTTGTTGAAACTTTTGTACCAAAAGATTTAAATCACAAAAATTTCTTTGACTCACAAATAAGTCCCAATGATGAAGGGAGAGTGACATCCTATGATGATGGCACAGTGGTAAGTCATCCAACTAGGACTGACAAACCAGTTGCAACATCTATAGATGATAATACACACCCCGAGGGCACCATATCACATGAATCACATCCTACTAACGCATCTTTTGATTCTGCTGATACTACACCTGATTCTGCTGAACAAGAAAGAGGCTTGCCAGCCACTACTGCTAGAAGGTCAACCAGAGTCTCTAAGTTGCCCAGTAATCTTAACGACTTTATTGTAGAAGGAAAAGTCAAATATGATGTTGAAAAGGTTGTTAATTACTCTAATCTTAACAAAGATAATTACTGCTTTGCATCTAGTCTTAATAAAAGTATTGAACCTACCTGTTATGAAGAAGCTATCCTTGATAGTAATTGGGTTGATGCTATGAACTCTGAAATTGAGGCCTTAAATGAAAACCATGCTTGGGATATAACTGATCTACCTCCTAATAGAACTCCTATTGGGTACAAATGGATCTTTAAAATCAAGTATAAAGCCAATGGTGAAGTTGATAGATACAAGGCTAGATTAGTTGTTAAAGGCTATAACCAAAGGGAAGGAATAGACTATGATGAAACTTTTTCCCCTGTTGTGAAAATGTCTACTGTTAGATGTCTTATTGCCTTAGCTGTAAAAAACAAATGGCCTCTTTTTCAACTTGATGTTAACAATGCTTTCTTGTATGGAGATCTTGATGAGGATATCTATATGACCATCCCCAAGGGGTTCTGTAATGAGAACAATAAAAATAAAGTTTGTAAACTTGTCAAGTCTCTATACGGCCTAAAACAAGCTCCCAGGAAATGGAATGAAAAACTTGTCAGTGTTTTAAAAGAAAATAACTTTGTTCAGTCTGTTAATGATCACTCCTTGTTCACCAAAACAGAGAATAACAAGTTTATTGCTCTGCTTGTTTATGTGGATGATATTGTTCTTACTGGAAACTGTATTGATGAGATAAATATTTTTAAAGAGTTTCTAAAATCCAAATTTCATATCAAAGACTTGGGAAATCTAAAATATTTCCTTGGCATTGAGGTTTTAAAAACTGGGAATGACATTTGCCTTTCTCAAAGAAAATACTGTCTTGAACTCCTCAAAGAATTTGGTCTTCTTGGGTGCAAACCTGTGTCCACTCCTATGGAACCCAACTCTGTGCTTCCATACATTCCCACTGCTGATGACCCCTTGCTTGTCAACATCACTGGTTATCAGAAGTTACTTGGGAAACTTATCTATCTCACCCATACAAGACCTGACATCTCATACTCAGTTCATTGTCTGGCACAATATATGCATTCTCCCTTAAAATCTCATCTGTGTTCTGAGATATCTAAAAGGAGCTCCAGGAAAAGGTCTAAGGTACATTTTCAGCAACTCTAAAAATCATCTTGAAGGATATAGTGATGCTGATTGGGCGAAATGCAAGAAAACCAGAAAATCTGTCACAGGTTATTGTGTTTTCTTCAATGACTGTTTAATCTCATGGAAAAGTAGAAAACAAAACACTCTTTCAAAATCCTCCACAGAAGCAGAGTATAGATCTATGTCTACTGCTGCCTGTGAAATCATTTGGATTCAAAAAATACTAAAAGATCTAAAAGTTGATATCAATCTTCCTGTCAATCTTTTCTGTGACAACAAATCTGCTTTACAACTTGTTGTCAACCCTGTTTTCCATGAAAGATCAAAACACTTTGAAATTGATGTTCACTTCGTCAGGGGAAAAATTGTTAGAGGTGTTATAAATGCTAAAAAGATTGGCTCTTCAAACCAAACTGCAGGCATACTCACAAAGAACCTCCCTGTCTATCAGCATAAATTTTTGTGTGAAAAATTGATATTGTTTGATATGTTTGCTCATCAGATTAAGGGGGAATGTTAAATTTTGGGGTGATAATATGTGGCAAACATATCATTCTATCAATTGCTAATGGCTTTCAAGTTATGGTTCATTGCAGGATTAATTACAGGGGTTAAACTTGGACAAAGGATTAAAGATTTAAAGTTCCAAGATATTCATTTCTGCTGAAGCTTTCATCGTTTCTGCTGATGAGTCATTTATAGCCGTTAGAGGGGTCTTAGTGAAACTTAATCTCCTATTTAATAAGTCCCTTAATCTAGGGTAACACACACTTGAGTGTGCAGTCTTTTGTATCACTCTCTTCTCTTCTTTCAGATCATTTAACTGATATTGTCTTGTCTTTACATTTACATGATTATTGTCTCATTGACATTAATCTAATCTTGTAACATTTGGTTACTATTGTAAACTTAATCTAAGCTGACTATTGCAGTTTAGATCTGAATAAAGGTTCTATTGTTCATCTTGTGTTGCCTATACTTTCGTACACTAACGTTAGCTCACCAAATCTACCAAGACCTGCATCAATATCATTAATAACCAAACAACTCATTTTCCCCTGAAGAATCAAAGGAAAAGAGAGGATAAGGCATCTCTTAAATGTGAAGAAAATATACTTTTAGCTAGACACTCTAAAGTCAAATTTGATAGATGGACAGACAGATGCTATCAAAGAGTTGAAGATTCAAACCTGATTTTGAACCACATGAGATGTTGTACCGTACCGATCACGTATCTTTCTTCCCGGTTCTCCTGTAAACGAGTAACAACACATTAATGAAGCACATTACAACTTTAACTATAACTTGAAAAAATGTGAAATGCAAACAAATCACTTGCTAAAACATCAATGAAGCACATTACAACACATGTTGTACGGAAAGAGATGATATATCCACCTATCAAACTATTAACAGTTGGAAAATCACATATCATAAATCGCTCTTGATCAATTTTCATAATAAGTTATAAATGGAGAACCTAGATGATTGGAACCAAACAAATATCATGATAATGAATATAATATCAAAGAGACTAACAATTTACATGGCATAAAAAAAATGTTGACTAAACGAGAGATACATGGCAGAAAAACAATGACTTGTGAGATTTTAATCATTTATAAATCAAATGAAACTAACTTTCCAAGAGCTTTCTCATGTACGGCAAGGCCAACTCCAGTTCTATCGCATCCTATTGACATTCATCACACCCAATAAGAACATAAGTTACATAACAAGCGGTCTTTTAGGAGCAACGCACCAAATAAATAACTATAAGCATAGAAAGCTAATTAGGTACACCACATTAGTACACTTTAATAATTTTTTGTAAATTTATGTAGCTTCTACACACAAAAACCTCAATTACCAGGTAAATACAAAAGAACCGGTGAACCTTTTAGAGGTTTGCCACAAGCAACAGGGCAAAACTGTTGAAATAACAATCTTATGAAAGGAAAAGGACTAGTTTGGTAAATATTTTATATTAGTTTTCTTAACACTTAATGTTTTTGCCAGTATTGTTTAGTTTATATTGTGCAGGGGTTAAAGTGAAACATCTGAGGCTATAAAAGGATCTTATCTCTCTAGGGTTTCATAACTTTGCACACATCTCTGGTTTTCATCTCTTTCTAGTTTCTCTAGCGATTATTATCTTGATATTGGTTTATGGTTTATTGTTTCACTAGTTTGTAATTGTTAGTCTGGTTTTGTATTAAGATCCTCTTGATCTTGGTTAGTAGTTTGTTTCAGTTTCTGGGCTGTATTGGGTTCAGGTTTAGTGTGTGAGTTTTGTAGACAACACCTTATAGAGGGACTGTCATATTGTTTTAGTTGTATTGTTTGCTTGCATCCGTGTTGGGGAAAAGCTATCAGTGTTTATTGTTATAATAAAAGATAAATATCACCAAGGGGTGGTTGGTTGGGTGATTACACCTTGTGTTCTTGTTGTTTTGATACCATTTTTACATGGTATCAGAGCCCGGTTCTGATTACGGTTTGATTTGGGGATCTTGATTTGAATCATTCGATTCAAGTCTGTGATTCTTGGATCTGGTTACGGTTGTGGTTAATTGGAGTTCTTGAGGTTTAATTCAAGAATTAGGTTTTTCTCTTGAAACCCTAATTTTTGGGGGGTTTTGATTCTCGTGGTTAATTGGAGCAATTGCTGGTGATTTGTGGTATTTCTTGAGATCAATTGTTGGTTTCTTGGTTTGATTGGAAAAAACCCTAATTGCTAATTTGGGGGTTTTTGCTGTACTGGGAATTGTGTGGTTCTTGGGCTAATTATTGGTATTTTTTTCCGCTGCTGGTTTTTTTATAAGCACTGTAAGTATATTTTTTCTTCTCTTAGATATTTCTGAGTTAAGTGTAGTGGGCGTAAACGGACTGGTTAACATCTTGATCTACCACCAAGAGTGGTATGAATACCTGCTCTGACCAGTCACAGTCTACGAGCTTGACTTAGGAAGTATCTGGGGTGTGTGTAGTGTTTAGTATAGTTGTTTTTGGTTTTATAGGTCGAAGGAGGATAGGTTTGGTTTGTTGGAAGTTGTGATTGGGATCTTAGCTGTAGCTAGAGTTTAGGGTTTTTGTTTGTTTTCTTGTTTCGTCTGTTTGTTTAGTTTGTTGTTTTGCATCATGGCTATTATGATTAGTAGTTTGGATCAGAGTAATCCTTTTCATCTTCATCCTAATGACTCTAATTGTGCATCTATTGTTACTGTGAAATTGTCTGGTGTTGAGAACTATAGAGTTTGGTCTAGTGCTATTAAATTGGCTATGCAGATTAAAAATAAGATGGGATTTCTTGATGGTACTTATGTTAGAACTGATTATGCTGCTAGTTAATTGTTAGAGGCACAATGGGATAGATGTAATGCTGTTGTGTTTAATTGGTTGTTGAGTTCTTTATCTCAAGATGTGTATCTTGGGCATGTTTTTTCTGATTCTGCTGCATCTGTCTGGAAAGATTTAAAGGATACATATGATAGAATTGATGGTTATGTGGTTTTTAACTTGATACAAAAAGATTAACTCCTTTAAACAAGGACGCTTGCCTGTGTCTGAATATTTTCATAAATTGAACTCCTTGTGGAGGGAGTTTGATACTTTAACAAAGCTTCCTGATTGTGTTTGTGATGCTAGAATAGAGTTAGTTGATCATGCTAAACTGTTAAAACTTATGCAATTTCTGATGGGTTTGGATGATATCTACCAACCTATTAGAAGCTCTATTCTAACTAGGGAAATTTTGCCTGAAGTTAAAGATGCCTTTGTGATTGTTTCTAGAGAAGAATTCCATAGGGGGATTCCTTCTACTTCTGCTAAAACTGAAAAACCTCAAATATCTGCTTTTGTTTCTAGGCCTAATGGTAATAACAGGAACAATTTTAATAATAATAGGTCTGGAAATAATAATGGTAATAGAGGGAATTATGACAATTTGTTGTGTAAAAATTGTGGTTTGAAGGGGCATACTATTGAAAGGTGTTTTGAGTTGATTGGTTATCCTCCTGGTTTTAAAAAGAATCCTAACTTGAAACCTTCAACTGGTTTTAATGTTGGTAAAACAAATAATTCTGAGGTTAAGTGTATGCCTATTCTAAATGGTGATGTTAAGAATACATGAACTGTTTCTTTCACTAATGAGCAGGTTATGAAGTTGATGAATCTTTTGAATGATAAAACCTGTTCTGCTGCTCATACTAGTATGGCAGGTAGTGGTTCTTGTTCCTTTTTTTAACCGCAATGTGTTTTTTAACCAACATTTTTATCAATTTTTCTGTGCTAAGATCAATGTTAAGGGTGTGACTTATCATTTGGGATGGATCATAGATTCAGGGGCTAATCAACATATGACTAATAATACTGATAACATGTTTGGCTTACTTGATATATCTGATCTAAGTTTAACAGTTGGTTATCCTAATGGTACTCTTGCTAAAATTACACATGTTGGTAATCTAAGACTTAACAATAATGTTGTGTTATTTGATGTATTGGTTGTTCCTGAGTATAGTGTTAGTCTCTTGTCTGTGCATAAACTGATTAAGGACAGTAAGTTAACTGTTGGGTTTGATGAGACTAAATGTTATATTCAGGATTTGAAAAAGCATAGTGTTCTAGGGACTGGTAGTGAGTTTGGTGGTTTATATCTGTTTGATAGAGATTATGATAAGTCCTATGTGGTTAATTAAAGTGAGTTTTTTGCTTGTCATGTTTCTAAAGAAGTTTGGCATAATAGGCTAGGACATCTTGCTAACCAGGTTTTGAAAATGCTTAATCAGTCTTTAAAATTAACTAATGTTGATCATGAAGGGCCTTGTGAGGTTTGTCATAAGGCAAATCAAACAAGGGACTCTTTTCCATTAAGTGAAAACAAATCTGTGGTTTTGGACAACTCATTCATCTTGATGTCTGGGGTCCTTATAAAGTGGTTAGCAGAGAAGGTTTTAGATATTTCTTAACTATTGTGGATGACTATAGTAGGTCTGTTTGGGTGTATATGCTTAAAACTAAAGATGAAGTTTTTTCCATGTTTGTGAGTTTCTATAATTTGGTGCTTACTCAGTTTGATAAAAAGATTAAAATGATAAGGTCTGATAATGGCACTGAGTTTTTGAATAATAGAATGTCAGATTTTTTAAATACTATGGGAATTGTACATCAAATAACTTGTGCATATACACCTCAGCAGAATGGTATAGCTGAGAGGAAACATAGAAATCTGCTGAATGTTGTTAGAAGTCTTATGTTTCAGGGGGGAATTCCTCTTGTCTATTGGCCTGATTGTGTTCTTACTGCTACTTATTTGATTAACAGGCTTCCTTCCTCTATTTTAAAGGGTAAGTCACCTTTTTCTCTGGTCTATAATAGGGAACCAAATTTGTCTCATCTTAGGAGTTCTATTTTGCACAAACTTCTTCCAAAACACTTAAAGATCAATAAATTCTACAACTTTAAGCTTACCAACACGTAAAAATCAAAACTTTATGCAAAAAAGCCCACGTTTATAGGAAAAAACGCAACTTTCTTTGTAAAGCTTTAATAAAAAATGTAACACAATACTCCTAAACCATTGTTAGGCGATTGATACCAATTGTATGACCTTAAATATATCAACCTTATCACTTTACCAAGCTAACCAAACACGTTATGCGTAGAACACATTAAACACAAACACAAACTATGCGTAAAAGATGAAGAAAGATTAAGAGAAAGATGGTGACTTGATGTTATAAACCGTGTATGTGCAGAGAGAGAGATGAACACAAGATGTTGTATATTCCAAAGAAAACACACACACACACACACACTCAAGCACACCCCTCAAATGAGACTTTGAGGGGTTTATATAGTACAAGCACTAGATGCCCTAAAAGGCTTTCCATGGGCCTCGTGGATGGGCTTGGATTGGATTGGGTTAAATGAACTTATTCAAGGCTAGCTTAACTAAACTAATACCCATTTAGCTTAGCCCAATCTACGAGCCCATTGACTATTCTATCACTATATCTAACACACGTTACAAAGTTCCTAAATGTGAATGACCATCACTTCCAATAAAAACTATTAAGGCTAACAGAATTAGACGATTGACCATACTTCATCCTACTTCTCAACATATCTCCATGATCGGGTTCATCGCTAATGCTGGTTATCCTTTGCCTTTTGCCTAATGTTGACGAAGTAGAAGATGGAGCATGAATTCACACATATTCTTCATGAAAAATTTGCATTTCACTTTCAATGTAAGCAAAATAAATTAAAACTAAAAATTGTCTCGTAATCATTAGATGTACAAGACGTGCCTACGGTTCAAGCCTTGTTGTGTTTATGTCTACTTGGCATGTCCATATCAGTCTAAGCCACTGAGAAAAAAATAGTTATCCTTGTTAGTCCGAACCATAAAGGAAAAAGATTGTTACAATGCTCACTCTGTCTTGATTTCTATCTTTCATTAGCAAACGGAATCTTATATTTGATGATTTAGAAGAAAAATATTTCCCTCTATGTATACCAATCTGGTATCTTACGTGCTTTTGGACTTGTGGTCATCAGTTTGCGGACGATCAACACTAGCTGATTGAATAAGTAGAAAAACGATTATGCCACTCACCAACAATTAAGTTAATTATAATACATTTTAGACACACTATTGTCATGCATATCTACCTTCGGTTTTCAAATAAAATGAACAGCTTACCAAACATACTATCTACTGTTACTTGACTTTTGAGGTCAAGTTTGCTTAAATTCATCTGCGAAATTGCTTTTTCTCATGAAAAATGATTATCAAACTAAAACTCATAACAAGAAAGCTGATGAACATATAAAATTTGGTGGTTCTTGCAGTCTAAACCTTCTGTATTTTGCAGATACTGGTTATCAGTTGGTGTGCAACCATCAGATCCTGTTCAACGTCTTGTATTCAGAGCAGGGTTGCTACCACGTCCAGTAGACGCATGTAGTAGTCGTGTCTTGATGTCTGAAGAACCAGCTAAAGCTGCCACCGAATCTTTAGATGTTTAAGATAGTAAACTGTCGGTTTGGTCTTTCTGGAAAAAGCTAGAGCTTTTCCGCATAATTTCACTACTTGACTAGAAAATTATCAGCTGTGATCGTTGGTATTGAAGCAAAGTCGTATCTTGTTTTGGGTACGTTATTAACATTGCAGCATTTGTTATTACCTTTTAAATCAAATAACTTTCTTGGTCTTTTAACATATCAAATTATGTTGCTGATTATGGTTTGGGTTGGTTTAAACAACATTTTTCATCTTTGTTATATGTTAGTTTGCCAACCGAAAAAATGTGTGTGTCATTTTAGAGTGTACTTAAGAAATTAAGATCCTTGGTAAGCCAAACTACAAGTTTATATTTCATCAAAAGACATGTTTGACATAAGCAACTACTGAATGAGCTTACACAGGATCAAACCCATATAAAACAACAAGGGATAATTAGAGTTAATTACATAAATGGTCACTGTGGTTTGGTCATTTTTTCACTTTCAGTCACTAAAGATTTTTTTTGACTAATTCAGTCACTGTGGTTTGCATATGTTACAGATCCAGTCCATAACCGATAAAAATGACCAAAAAGTCCTTGTCATCTTCTTTTTCAAATCTTTTCACATTTCAGTAACGGTCGTTAGTCCTTTATGCTAACGGTCGTTAGTCCTTTATACGTTTTCATCCGTATTTACACGTTTTCGTACGTATTTACACGTTTTCGTCCGTTTTTACACGTTTTCATCCGTATTTACACGTTTTCATCTGTTTTTACACGTTTTCGTCCGTATTTACACGTTTTCGTCCGTTTTACACGTTTTTGTCTGTTTTTACACGTTTTCATCCGTATTTACACGTTTTCGTGTTTTTACACGTTTTCATCTGTTTTTACATGATTTTGCCTGTTTGTACACTTTTTCATCGGTATTTACACGTTTTCGTCCGTTTTCACACGTTTTAGTATGTTTTTACACGTTTTCATCCGTATCTACATGTTTTCATCTATTTTTGCACGTTTTCATCCATAATTACACGTTTTCGTCCGTTTTTACGCGTTTTCACCCGTATTTACATGTTTTCGCCCGTTTTACACGTTTTCGTCTCGTTTTACACGTTTTCGTCAGTATTTGCACGTTTTCATCCGTATTTACACGTTTTCGTCCGTTTTTACACTTTTTCATCTGTATTTACACGTTTTCGCCCGTTTTTACACGTTTTCATCCGTATTTACACGTTTTTGTCCGTTTTACACGTTTTCGTCTGTATTTACACAATTTCGTCGGTTTTTTACACGTTTTCGTTCGTATTTACACGTTTTCGTCCGTTTTTACATGTTTTCGTCTGTATTTACATGTTCTTGTTTGTTTTTACACGTTTTCAAGCGAATTTACACATTTTTGTTGATTTTTACACTTTTTTGTCCGTATTTACACTTTTTTTTTTCTGTAAACGGATGAATATGTGTAAAAACAGACGAAAACATGTAAATACGGATGAAAATGTGTCAACATAGATGAAAACGTGTAAAAATGGATGAAAATGTGTAAATACAGATGAAAACATGTAGATACGGATGAAAACGTGTAAAAATTGACGAAAACGTGTTATTACGGATGAAAACGTGTAAAAACGAATGAAAACATGTAAATACGGACGAAAACGTGTAAAACGGATGAAAATGTGTCAAAAGAGATGAAAACTTGTAAAAATGGATGAAAATGTGTAAATACGGTTGAAAACATATAAATACGGATGAAAACGTGTAAAAATTGACGAAAACGTGTTACTACGGATGAAAACGTGTAAAAACGGACGAAAATGTGTAAATACGGATGAAAACGTGTAAAAACTGACAAAAACGTGTAAATACATATGAAAACGTGTAAAAACAGACGAAAACGTGTAAAAACGGATGAATACGTGTAAATACGGATGAAAACGTGTAAAAACAGACGAAAATGTGTGAAAATGGACGAAAACGTGTAATTACGGATGAAAACACGTAAATATGGATGAAAACTTGTACAAACGGACGAAAACGTGTAATTACAGATGGAAACGTGTAAAAACGGATGAAATCCTGTAAATACGCATGAACACGTGTAAAAATAGACGAAAACATGTAACTACAAACGAAAACGTGTGAAAACCGACGAAAACGTGGAAATACGGACGAAAACGTTTAAAAACTGACGAAAACGTGTAAATGCGGATGAAAATGTGTAAAATGAGACGAAAACGTGTAAAAACGGACGAAAACGTGTAATTACGGATGAAAACGTGTAAAAACGGACGAAAACGTGTAGATACAGATGAAACCGTGTAAAAACAGACAAAAATGTAAAAAAACGGACGAAAACGTGTAAAAACGTACGAAAACGTGTAAAAACATACGAAAACGTGTAAATATGGATAAAAACGTGTAAAAACAGTCGAAAACGTGTAAAAACGGACGAAAACGTGTAAATATGGACGAAAACGTGTAAATGGAGACGAAAACGTGTAAAAACAGACAAAAAGGTATAAAAACGGACGAAAACGTGTATATACGGATGAAAACGTGTAAAAACGGACGAAAACGTGTAAAAACGGACGAAAACGTGTATATACGGATGAAAACGTATAAAGAACTAACGACCGTTAGTCCTTTATACTAACGGTCGTTAGTTAATTGTGAAAAGATTTTAAAAAGAAGATGACAAGGACTTTTTGGTCATTTTATTCGGATATGGACCGGATCTGTAACATATACAAACCACAGTGACTGAACTAGTCAAAATAAAACTTTAGTGACTGAAAGTGAAAAATGGCCAAACCACAGTGACCATTTATGTAATTAACTCGGATAATTATATTGCCATATTTACCCAAATCAAAACTCATAATAACATATATATACCCACTTTAAATAACAATTTGTCATATTTACCCATATTACTAGTTTAATCATTTTTGAGATCTATAAAATTAATAAAAATTATTTTTCAAGATTATATAGACTATTATACCCTTATCAATAAATGGGAGTATGGGACTACACAAATTTATCATCTTTTATATTTTTGAACCAGTTAAACAATTGAACTAATACCATAACAAAAGTCTATTCTTTATGTAATGATTCTACCAAAAAGTTTGATTAAATATATACACTCCGTAGTAAATATCAATGCACCAGCAGGTTGGTTCCATTTTCATATAGTATCACAAGTCAACAATTCCCTTGTTTCGCCTTTAAAATTAGCAGCAAGACTTTGTATATTTGCCCAAGCTTGTGCCATTTATCATGTATTACGACAATTTGCCAACAAAATAGAATAAAAATGTTATTTGTATGAGTTTTGGTTGGGTAAATATGGCATTATAAGGTTTAAGTTGAGGAGCGAATGTAAAGGCCCAATATCTCAATGGCACATTTCTCTAAAGCTTCGAAACTGGAACTCCTTTGTACATTTTGCAACTCATACTTGAAAGACTTGTAGACCGAGATATTAATAATGTCACTCGAAAAACACCAACTAATACAAATGCAATATTAAGTACGTTAACCGTGCCTAGCGGCTTAGCTTTGAGCCTTTGGACAAGACCAACCCAGCTCGGACTCTAATGACTAATATTGAGCCTCTTTAGGCCTTTAAAGCCAGACCATGAGACCAAGCTCAAGACTTGGGCTAATTTGAGCAAAACCGCACTGGCGCCAGCCATATGTAAGTCTAAGTGTAAATTTTGAATTCAAAATTACGCAAAGAAACTGGTATTTTACAAAGTTGCTTGTACATATCTCCATGGTGGGTGCATAAAGAAACCAGATAACAAATCAGTTGTGACAAGCAAAACAAAAAAATCCACTGGTCATCAAGCCCGTCGTTTGCTGAGCCTCCACGAATTGGGTTCATTGTAACGATCATAAAGAGGCTTAATCCTTTCTTGTCTTTTACGCTTGCTCATCTTGGTAGGATCGGACACCTTAAAGAACCTTGGTGCCAATTCGACTAGCCATTTTTGATCTACAACAGTAACCTCACGCATGTATTCCTTTGTTGTCATAACCAGCTCGTGGTAGATGACCCAATCCGGTTGTCTTTGGAAAAGCGCGCTACTTGGGTGTACGTACACGGGCTGGTTCTCCACGATAGTTTTGTATCCTTCTTGTGGGTCTTTACGGGCAGCATGAAAGAAAAAGCCAGCAATTATCGCCTTTCGTATCTTTGTAAAGTTCTTCCCAGCACTCAGAATATCCAATTTGTACCTGAATAGAAGAAAACGAGCATATCGTATGCTGACAACCCGACTCCTCTTAACTCCTGTGCTAAATGCCGCTCGCCGTTTTCTGGCATAGGGTCTTCCCAAGAACGATCAAGATCCTTTGGGATGGAATCAAGCATTGATCTCTGATGCTGGTCCCTCACTTCTCGCTGTTCCTTAATCAAAGCAGACTGCAAAGCCGCTGCACGGCTCAACGAGCCTTCGGGATTTTTGAAAATCTTAACAGGTGACATATCCATCGAGTAATGACTCTGTCCTTTCAAAAACGCAGGCTCGCCTTCGTTTAACTCAACCTCAAGCTCCTCGTCACCACCTTCTTGCTGATAAACCATCCCGTCATTCGTTTCCTCATCATACATCGGATAATCCTTAACACTCAAAACCCCCGACACAATCAGCTGATTCGCCTCCCACCTCTCGGGCGAACTCATCTTCTTCAAAGGCCGTCTAGACGAAACACCAACATCCTCATCAGTAAGCTTAATCCACGACAACCCAATCCTCGACTTATACCTGACCCAGCATTCACCCGACCACCATCACCATCCTCCTCACTCTTCTTCAACGGCAACAAATCCTTGCCGGTATTCTGATCCACATCCCTCATCGAAAGCGAAACCTTCCCAGTACTTACCGATATCACCTTCACAAAAACCTCTTAGGTCACGCTTACCCACATCTTTTGCGTTCGCCACTCTCCTGGTCGCCAACTGCGAAACGTGCACCAACCCTTCCTTCCGTTTTACATCCAAAATATCCACAAAGCACCCGTTCTCCATTGTCCTCGTCACTCTCCCTCTATAAACTTAATACAACTCCAACTCGAAACGATTTATTACGTGAACCACGTGGCCTACCAGGCCCCCTCCCCCCCTCCTGGTGGGAGCATTGTTGGTACTGATTCACAGGTCTAAACTCAAGCCAATTTCTCTTCATAACTTCTTTGTAATTAACCATAATTTGTGTGTGTAAATGGAACTGGGTTTTGTAGAAACGAAATAATGCAAACACTGAATACTGTTATATTGATATGAATATTTGGGACTTGTCTACATTGACTCGACTAAAACCTATTTATACTTTGTGAAACGACATGATTGAAGCCACATGAAGCATTGTGTCGTTTCACTAAAACTACTAACTGTCAAATACGACCCATAAATACTTAAACATAAAGTAAATTGTTCTTTTATCATTCTAAGACATTATATAGGTTACAAGCATCACAACCAAACATTACGAGAACCACGTGGCCTACCACGCCCCCTCTTGGCGGGAGCATCAGGGGCAGGATCATCAGGAGAACGCTCCCTACGACGATCACTAGGACCAGGATCACTAGAACCAGAACCACGGTCCCTGGGAGGTTTACGAGCACAAGGAGGAGGAGGAGGAGGAGGAGCAGGCACCCTAGGATGATTACGCGAACCACTTGGCCTACCAGCCTTCCTCCTGGGATGGTCAAGGTCGTCTCCATCTACAACTCTAGCTGCTGCAACTGCCATATTATTAATAAGATGAATGGTCATTGTAGCCCAACCCACTTGAGCTGCTTCTCTCCATCCAAACATGTGCAAAGTTGCATTGTCCCAGTCTCTGTCGTTGCGTAAATACTCTAGAGGAAGATTTTCGTCCCGGCAGATCAGTTGGTTGTATGATGCGATCCATTCACCAAATGGCATCCCGACATCTTGAGCAAGTTGGTCCATTACTTGCTGAAACGTGTCACTGTCATTGTACATTCGTAGAACGGGCCCGTGATATGGCGGAAGAAAGACTTTGAAGTAGATCTCAAGTCTCTCACCATGGGCTCTACGATTATTCCAGACGAAGAATTCAAGCTGCCTCATTCTGTCTAACAGCTGACGCATTTCAACTGTTACAAAAAAATAAATAATAATAATTAAAAAAAAAAAAAAAAAAAAAAAAAAATCGGCAACAATGTAAATTAAAATAAAAGAAAAAAATAAATATATTCTTACTATGATTGTCAGCCGCCAATTGTTCAAGAGTCATATTCCCATTGTTATGTTTTTGTAAGTATTGGACATCGATGTTATTGACAGCCGCCATCTAATTCAAGTAAAAGTCAAGACCAATTTTTCATCGATATTAGGGTTTGTGTTTTCAACTTGGGGTTTTATTCATTCATTCACGGGTATTTACTTTTATACCCTCCAATTTTTCATTTTTACATTCGATCCTCCCTCAAAAGTCAAGACCATCTTTAACTTGAAATTTATGTTGCAAGAACCCACTATCGTCTAAAGAAACGAAAAACATAAATAAATTAAAACATCTGTCAAACACTCTCTTTAGGGGTGTCACTCTATGTATAAATCCTTAAAATCATTGGTATTTGTCACACGTCCAAACGCTAGCTCATTTATTGAAGCTTATTATTGGTACATGAGACATAATCATTTACAATGTCGGACACCCTTAAATGCAGGAGCTCCATCTAGCAATCTTTATCTGTGGCCAAACTTAAATATTGTCATTGTTGTGGCTTTCCGCGTAGATGTCAAATTAATCTCCAAAGTTCTCCCAGCGGGGCGTATCATGTTCCTACACCAAGGCAACGTGCAGCAAGATCAAACGTCACCCAGACAGTTAATTGGCCTTCTTAGCAATGGGTAACCGAAAATTTTAGCAGTTCATTTTAGCAATGGGTAACTGAGGTAAATATGGCATTAGGGACACGCAATTTTTTTACTCCAAAAACCTGGTATGTCAGAACTTCATAGTCAAATCCAAACTGATTTACAACTTCAGCATATTGATCCCTTATGCCAATATTAACCTCTATTAATTGTCAACGAAATAACTCAAAAATGAAAATTCGAAGCAAGATAAAAGCCAGATTTGTAAAATATATATATAATAATTACTATCACCAAATAGATGTTGTGCACAAAAGAAATAGTAAGTTCCTTACCCATGAAAATACTGAGCGAGAGGAAATTGAAGATCATCACTCAATCAATCGCTCCTTAACATTAAATCAGTGACAATAGCCTGCAAATAATATAGATTTATAAACACGTAAATAGAATTGCGTGTTTGCATTACATAAATAGAAGTTGCTTTCTAAAACATGGATGTACTTTTTAACAGTCCACACCTAACTACAGCAAACTCGGTAAACACATTATCATATTTGCAAACGCTTACAAATTAGCCTCGCCTTTTCATAAAGTAAGTTAGACCTTTATTTTCATCAACAACTAAATGGAATAGCCTCATCAATGTGATATGAATGAAATTTTTTCTAACATAAGTTCCTGTTTAAAGCTTTACGGCACTAATTTCTTTTTGAAAGCTTTACGGCACTAATTTATCCACTTCACTTAAAAACATGTACGTTAATCCCTGTGCATAAGCTCAAATATATATACTTAGCAAAAAGTATAATGTAAGGAAACTTTTACCTTAGTATTTACTCGATTGACCTTTATTGTAGTTGGTAGGCACGTATTCATTTTGACCCCTAACTTACTAAGCACATATACAAAAACCCCATGAAATCGAGTCCACTGACATATTATTTAAACAGTCACTGTAAGTTGTTAACATCATAATATAACTGAAGAACTAACTCAAAGCTATTCATAGTTTCATACTACAAATATCCATAAAGAAAGTAAATAACATAATCAGGTGGTTAAGAATCTAGTTAACGTAGAAAGTGATTTGTACATATATGAGAATTAGTACTCTAATAGACACTTACAATGATCATGGTAAATGCAAAACTATCTATTTACTGCTAACTTTAAGTACTAGCTTATGGATTTCATGATTTTAGTTATTTAAAGCGACTTATGGATCCTTTTCGCTAAAAAGAGTGCCTAGTTGCTCAATCTTTTATAAATTTAGGATAAGCTTCATCATCACTATTTAAAGTTGGTTTCACTTTAGGTGCAGACTAGCAACATATATATTTTGAAAACCAATCACATGATGTCCAATATTAGACCATTTAGACACTACTATGCGACGCCACTTATGATATGCTTTTAACCTAAAGTCGAGCATCTAATCAGGTTCACTATTAATAGATGAAATCAGCCTAACTATTAATTTAGTAAGCCCTTTACGTATAGAGAATGAATCAATATCTTTACTAAATCCCCATTGATTATCGCTTTTAAGAAACATCTGTTAAAATTTGGGGTATTAATCTGTGGCAAACATGTCATTCTATCAATTGCTAATGGCTTTCAAGTTATGTTCAGTGCAGGATTATTACAGGGGTTAATCATGGACAAAGAATAAAAGGTTTAAAGTTCCAAGATGCTCGTTTCTGCTGAAGCTATTCTCATTTATGCTGATGAGTTATTTATAGCCGTTAGAGGGGTCTTAGTGTAACTTAATCTCCTATTTAATAAGTCCCTTAATCTTGGGTTAGACACAACTTGAGTGTGCAGTCATTTTCTCACACTCTTTTCTTCTCTTAGATCATTTCACTGATCTTGTCTCTTCTTTGTATTTGTATGATTATTGTCTCATTGACATTAATCTAATCTTGTAACATTCTGGATACTATCATTGATATAATCTAAGCCGACTATTGAGGCTTAGGTTTGAATAAAAGTTCTTATGTTTACTTGTTGTTGTTGATACTTTCGTACATGGTATCAGAGCTTCAGGCTCATAAACACTATTGATTCTACATCCAAGGGTTTCTTTGTGGAAACTTGGGGACATCTCTTCAGCAACAACTTGGTAGTTTGTGGTTATTGCTGTTGGTATAATCACTGGTTATTTCTTATTGTGATTTGTTCTTTCCGCTGCATATTGCTCTGTAAGTCTAAGTCTAATCTCTTCCTCAAACAAACAGTACTTAAGTCTTTGTGGGTGCAAACGGGTAAACTAACATCTTGATCTGCCACCTCTGAGTGGTATGAATACCTGCTCTGGTTTACCCCAGTCCACAGGCTTGGTGCTTGTTGTTTCTTAATTACAAAGTCTTATTTGTCTCTGTCTATCTGCTCTTGCTATTATTTCTGTCTGTGTTTTTTATCTGTCTTATTATATTTATCTGTCTTATTGTTTGTATTATGGCGATTGGTGATGATAATATTGGTGGTGGTGGTTCTTCCCTTGAGAAAAGCTTATCCTTTGGTGATGCTTTGTATTTACATCCCAATAACACTAATGGTACTCCTATTATTTCTATCAAACTCACTGGAACTGAAAATTATAAAATATGGAATATGGCCATGACCTTTGCCTTAAAGAATCATAATAAGTTAGGGTTTATTGATGGTACTTGCATAAGAGATGACTCAAACCCTAGTCTTGCTAATCAATGGGATACTTGTAACTCGGTTGTTGTTACCTGGATTCTTAACTCTCTCAGTCCTGAACTATTTGCTGGTGCTATCTATGCTAAAACTGCTTATGAAATGTGGAATGACCTTAAAGATACTTATGATAAAGTTGATGGTTCAGCTATTTTTAATTTGCATAAAAATATAAACTCTCTTGGTCAAAATGGGTCTTCTCTTGCTGATTATTACAACAACCTCAATTCTTTGTGGAAACAATTTGATTGCATGATTAGCTTGCCTCCATGTACTTGTGAGGCTACAAAACATTTTGAAAAACATAATCAGCTAATCAAATTAATGCAATTTCTTATGGGTCTTGATGATACTTATGTTCCTATCAGAAGTAATATTTTAACCAGAGACCCTTTGCCTAATGTCAAAACTGCTTTCTCTGTTGTCTCTGGAGAAGAATCTCACATAAATGTGTCATCTGGGAATAGCTCTGCTAAACCCAATGCCACAGCCTTTGCTGCAAAAACTTTTGATAGTGGAAAATTTTTTGATAACAAAAAAGGATCATTCAACAACAATTTCAACAAAGGGTCTGGTTTTAATACTGGTAACAGTTCAAATAACAGAGGACCAAACATGAATCTCAAATGTACTAATTGCAAAAAACCTGGTCACACTGTTGATAGATGTTATGATCTTGTTGGTTATCCTGCTGGATATGTTAAAAAGAACTTTAATGGTAAACCTTTCAGCAGAAACATTTGTTTCTGCTGATACTAATCGTACCACTGATAATAGTGCTAGCAACTCTCCTGTCTCTTTGTCTAATGAACAGCTCTCCAGACTTATGAGTCTTCTTAATGACAACAATGTGTCTTCTGCTAATGCCAACATGGCAGGTAAAAAATTTTCAGGAACCTTCTTTAATGGCAGTGTTAAGTTTAACATAAACTTCAACAAATTTTTCAACAACAACTCAAAAACCTTATCTGGAAACATCAGTCTTGGTTGGATTGTTGACTCTGGTGCAAATCAGCACATGACTGTTTCTGCTAAATTTTTAATTAATGTTGTTGACATTTCAAATCTTGGTCTAACTGTTGGACATCCCAATGGTACTCAGGCCTTAATCACTAAAATTGGTGACTTAAAAGTTAATAAAGACCTAACTCTCTTTGATGTTCTGGTTGTTCCTGAGTACAATGTTAGTCTGCTGTCTGTTCATAAGATTGCTTGAGACAATAAGATGTTTGTTGGGTTTAATGAATCTAATTGCTATATACAGGATTTACATCAAAAAAGGATTGTGGGGATTGGTGAACAATGCAATGGGTTATATATGCTTGATATTGATTCTACATATAAGATTACTTCTAATAACTGCATTTCTGTTTGTCATGTTTCTAGAAATCTCTGGCATCAAAGACTTGGTCATCCCTCTGACCAAGTCCTACATATACTTAAATCCACCCTTAAACTTGATAGCTCATCTGAATTTGACCATCTTTGTGATACTTGCAACAAAGCTAAACAAACCAGGGAACCATTCCCTCTAAGTGAACATAAATCAACTAAAATTGGTCAACTTGTTCATCTAGATGTATGGGGACCATATAAAGTCACTAGTAGAGATGGTTACAAATATTTTTTAACTGTTGTTGATGACTATTCTAGGGCAGTGTGGGTTTATATGCTTAAGGGAAAGGATGATGTTTATGTTTCCATTGTTAATTTCACTCATATGCTATCAAATCAATTTGAACACAATGTAAAGATTTTCAGAAGTGATAATGGGACAGAATTTGTTAATAATAAACTTCAACACTTCTTTCATGAAAAAGAAATTCTACATCAAACCTCTTGTGTTTATACACCACAACAAAATGGTATTGCAGAAAGGAAACATAGGCATCTCCTTAATGTAGCTAGATCCCTTATGTTTCAGGGGGAATTACCTTTATATCTTTGGCCTGAATGTGTTCTAACTGCTGCCTATGTCATAAACAGGTTACCCTCTTCAGTTCTGTCTGGCAAGTCCCCTTTCTCCCTTGTGTATGGGCATGACCCTTCACTCTCTCTCCTTAGAGTCTTTGGCTGCTTATGCTATGCCACCATTCTCAACATCTCTGATAAATTTGGTAGTAGGTATGAGAAAAGTGTCTTTATTGGTTATTCAAATGAGAAAAAAGGTTATAAACTTTTGAGCTTAGAAACAAAAAATATCTTTTATTCCAGAGATGTCAAATTTTATGAAACTGTTTTTCCTTTCAAAATGAAAAATACTTTGTCAAAACCTTTTGTTGAAACGTATGTGCCTAAAGATTTAAATCATTAAAATTTCTTTGACTCACAAACAAGTCCCAATGATGAAGGGAGAGTGACATCTTATGATGATGGCACAGTGTTGAGTCATCCTTCTAGGGATGATGAACCTGTTGCAACGTCTATAGATGACAATACACACCCTGAGGGCACCATATTACATGAATCATATCCTGCTGATGCATCTTTTGATTCTGCTGATACATCTTCTGATTCAAATCAGAACTCTGAACAAGAAAGAGGCTTGCCAGCCACCACTGCTAGAAGGTCAACTAGAGTTTCTAAGTTGCCCAGTAATCTTAATGACTTTATTATAGAAGGGAAAGTCAAATATGGTGTTGAAAAGGTTGTTAATTGCTCTAATTTAAATAAAGATAATTACTGCTTTGCTTCTAGTCTTAATAAAAGTATTGAACCTACCTGTTATGAAGAAGCTATCCTTGATAGTAATTGGGTTGATGCTATGAACTCTGAAATTGAGGCCTTAAATGAAAATCATGCTTGGGATATAACTGATCTCCCACCTAATAGAACTCCCATTGGTTACAAATGGATCTTTAAAATCAAATATAAAGCCAATGGTGAAGTTGATAGATACAAGGCTAGATTAGTTGTTAAAGGTTATAATCAAAGGGAAGGAATAGACTATGATGAAACCTTCTCTCCTGTTGTGAAAATGTCTACTGTTAGATGTCTTATTGCTTTAGCTGTGAAAAAAAAAATGGCCTATTTTCCAACTTGATGTTAACAATGCTTTCTTGTATGGAGATCTTGATGAGGATATCTATATGACCATCCTAAGGGGTTCTGTAATGAGAACAATAAAAATAAAGTTTGCAAACTTGTCAAGTCCCTATATGGCCTAAAACAAGCTCCCAGGAAATGGAATGAAAAACTTGTTAGTGTTTTAAAGGAAAATAATTTTGTTCAGTCTGTCAAGGATCATTCTTTGTTTACCAAAACATAGAATAACAAGTTTATTGCTCTGCTTGTTTATGTGGATGATATAGTCCTCACTGGAAACTGTATTGATGAGATAAACCTATTCAAAGAGTTTCTAAAATCAAAATTTCATATCAAAGACCTGGGAAACTTAAAATATTTTCTTGGTATTGAGGTTTTAAAAACTGGGAATGACATTTGTCTCTCCCAAAGAAAATACTGTCTTGAACTCCTCAAAGAATTTGGTCTTCTTGGGTGCAAACCTGTGTCAACTCCTATGGAACCCAACTCTGTCCTTCCATACATTCCCACCGCTGATGATCCCCTACTTGTCAACATCACTGGTTATCAGAAATTACTTGGGAAACTTATCTATCTCACCCATACAAGACCTGACATCTCATACTCAGTTCATTGTCTGGCACAATATATGCATTCTCCATTAAAATCTCATCTAGAATGTGCCCTCAATGTTCTGAGATATCTAAAAGGAGCTCCAGGAAAAGGTCTAAGGTACAATTTCAGCAACTCTGAAAATCATCTTGAAGGATATAGTGATGCAGATTGGGCCAAATGCAAGAAAACCAGAAAATCTGTCACAGGTTATTGTGTTTTCTTTAATGATTGTTTGATCTCATGGAAAAGTAAAAAACAAAACACTCTTTCAAAATCTTCCACAGAAGCAGAGTATAGATCTATGTCTACTGCTGCCTGTGAAATCATTTGGATTCAAAAAATCTTAAAGGATCTAAAAGTTGATATCAATTTTCTTGTTAATATTTTTTGTGATAACAAATCTGCTTTACAACTTGCTGTCAATCCTATTTTCCATGAAAGATCAAAACACTTTGAAATTGATGTCCACTTCATCAGGGAAAAAATTGCAAGAGGTGTTATAAGTGCCAAAAAGATTGGCTCTTCAAACCAAACTGCAGACATACTTACTAAAAACCTCCCTGTTTATCAACATAAATTCTTGTGTGAAAAATTGATATTGTTTGATATGTTTGCCCATCAGATTAAGGGGGAATGTTAAAATTTGGGGTATTAATCTGTGGCAAACATGTCATTCTATCAATTGCTAATGGCTTTCAAGTTATGTTCAGTGCAGGATTATTACAGGGGTTAATCATGGACAAAGAATAAAAGGTTTAAAGTTCCAAGATGCTCGTTTCTGTTGAAGCTATTCTCATTTCTGCTGATGAGTTATTTATAGCCGTTAGATAGGTCTTAGTGTAACTTAAGCTCCTATTTAATAAGTCCCTTAATCTAGGGTTAGACACAACTTGAGTGTGCAGTCATTTTCTCACACTCTTTTCTTCTCTTAGATCATTTCACTGATCTTGTCTCTTCTTTGTATTTGTATGATTATTGTCTCATTGACATTAATCTAATCTTGTAACATTCTGGATACTATCATTGATATAATCTAAGCCGACTATTGAGGCTTAGGTTTGAATAAAAGTTCTTCTGTTTACTTGTTGTTGTTGATACTTTCGTACAACATCACAGTTAGTTAACAAAATTTGTGATTATGAACCTAATCGACTTATAATTTCAACAAAATGGAACTTTATAAGAAATATGCGAAACCTGTTTGAGCTCTCCATTCTTTCCACCAATAGTAGTTGATAAAATGCCACCAACTTGATTTTCATTCCCACCAGCTGCTTAGTAGTTGATAATATACCTCTCATGTCAAAACAATGTAAGAGATAATGAAAAAAAAAACGAATCTTATGTCCCTTAAGAAGTATTTTATCTAATCTCTACTACTTATGAAGAGTGTATCACTTTTCTTAAAACTTGGAGATTCAATCTTAAAACTTAAACTAATGTAGTTTGCCTAAATTACCACTAAGTACCATTTAAACTTGACAACATAAAATATGTTTTTTATTTATCAATTCTAAACTTGGCAACTTTTCAAAAACACACACTATATTAATTTTAAAAAAACACAAACTTTGCATCAATGGTCGAACTAGAATAACGATTTTGTAACTATTATATTTGTCACTATACACCGTCGCTTTGCACGAGTATTCTTATGATGTTTATTAACGAAGGGATATAGATATCCCAAAACACAAATGTAAATAAACGACATGATGTATGTTTTGAGTTTACTCCTATATATTGAATTACCTCTAACTTTTACGATTTAATTTTGACTATATAATACTTTGACGTTTTGATTTATAAACTTACAACCCGAGGACAAGCGGGTCAACTCGAATCCGAGTTAGCCAAACGATTTCAACCTGATACCCGACCTTATTTAGTAAGGTTATTCCAAATTCTGTCTATGACCAAAGTAACCCGAATTCCGTCTTTGAGCAAAGTAACTCGACCCGAATAGATTTACAACCCGAAGACAAAAATCAATATAGTTTCAATATAATCTCGTTTAGTGGTTCTATATAATTTGGGAGGTGGGTACCAAACTACCAATGCAGACCCCACAATATCTATAATCCTTATAGCATTAGTATTATTCATCAACATTATCTCTAATGCTTCTATATAATCTCTTTTAGTCATTAGTCCGTTTACCTTTTTTCACTTTTTTATCGACTTTTACTGTAGCAAAAGAAGAGCAACCTAGATGAGTGCTACAGCCTACAGGAATTGCTACTGGAAAAGCAATTTTGAACCATTTTGAGCAAAGCCCTGGTTCAGTTTCGAGTGATCTTTAGTACTTACTAAAAAAAGATTTATTTTTTATGTGATAAAGGTTGGATTTTTATTATCTTTTTTGAGGGAAGAAAATAGTTGTGGTGAATAACATGGTGAGAAGCTTATGAGCTTATTGCATGAGACTGGTTCTAGTGAGATTGTTGTATTGTGTCATGGTTTTCAGTCAACAAAGGTATGTTTTTGGTGACTATGTTTTCCGACCTTTTGGCCGATTAATCCACGGGTTTTATTGAGACCTCTCGCATTATAGTGATGATAGTCTCAAGCCTTTTTGCCACTAGGCCACCCCTAAGTGGTTAGTGTAGTTTGAATTAGGAGTAGTTAGTGGTGGTAGTGAGAATGTTTTTGATTTTTTGATTAAGGGTATTGACTTATGAGTTGAGGGTGTTTGAGACTGCAGCAAATAAGTAGTTTTGAGGGTGTATGGGGTTTCTTATCCTAAGTGCTTATATGGTTATAACTGTGAATGAAATAAGCGTGTTAAATAAGATATAGGGTGTTTGGGTAACATGCTTCAGCTTAACACTTTTGAGTATCCAAACTGCTTATGGGGTAACAACGCATAAAAAAGGCTTCCTTATAAGCAATTATGAAGTTGTTTGTCAAAAAAAAGTTCATTACGCTCGTAAACTGGTAAGCTGATTATCATAAGCTCTTTAAAATAAGCTAAAGCAAACACCCCCTCAGCAACAAGAAAGTGTTTAGCTTATCTCAAAAAGTGATAAGGAGTATCTATATGCAATTCTATTAACATCTTTCTCACGCTAAGCCTAATTGAGCCATTGATTTCTAGTAATCTGGTATATTAGGCTAGAAATAAAACAAAAGTAGATTTCTTTGAGTAACTTTTTGATATTTGACATGATCAAGTTCACATTCGTATAATGATCTTGAATTTTTGCGCTTTGACTACTATCTCGTTAATGAATTGTTTCATCAAGGTCCATTCGATATTTGTAAAAATTGTTGTCGCTTGTTAATCTTGATAATTGTTCCGTTGATTTTGTATGCCTGTAGGAAACCAATACCATGGTGAACCTTGCAAATGCATAAAAAAGGAAGGAATCACTGCATTTCGTTTTGATTTTGCTGGAAACGGGTAAGTTTGTCTACTGAATATAAACGGGGGTGTTTGGATGTGCAATTACTCTTATTATTGTGATCTAAATTGAAAAACTAACGAGGAATTAACTCTGTCATTTGGCATATATTTCTATTTAGGGAAAGCGAAGGCACATTTCAGTTGGTAATTATTTTAGAGAGGCTGATGACTTACATTCAGTAATCCAACACATTCATGAAGAAAACTGTGTAACAAGTGCAATCCTTGGACATAGTAAAGGTATTCTAACATATGATTCTATACATCAACGGTTCACTTTTGTTTCTTAAGTTTTTTTGTAACCTGTTCTGGTTCCTTTGTATTATTAACTTGCAGGCGAGAATGTGGTGCTCTTATACGCGTCTAAGTATCATGATGTGCCCCGTGTCATTAACGTGTCTAGACGGTACAAGACAGAGGGGGTGTGCAAGAGCGTTTGGGAAAAGGGTTTTTGCAAAAAGTGAAAGAAGATGTTTCTATAGATGTTAAAGGCAAAACAGGTATTCTTGCTGATCAGTTTTTCAAATTTTCATCCCCAATGCCTTAAAATGCAAAAACTAACTATTAAATGCTCGATGTGTAGGAGAGTTTTTATATCGTGTGAGTGAGGATAGCTTGATGGAGCGTTTGAATACAAATATGCATGAAGCTTGCCTGCAATTTGACAAAGATTGCAGGTATGATAATTAAATTACTTCCCTCAAATGTGTCTCACCCTAAAAAGTCAAATGTGAACTCTACTTTTTCATCCGACTCATTTGTTGTTATTTCAAGACGCATGTCGCTACAACAATTGGATGGACGGGCGAGGAGCTTTTTGCCGGGGACACCATGTCCCCGGCGAAAGTCACTAAACGACAAAATAAAATCTGATGTGGCACATGAATTCGCTGACTTCTTGTGGAAATTTCAACGCACACTTTCACCGGGGACATGTCCCCGGCAAAAGTTAACTGGATTTTGACTGGATAGTCAAAATTCAACGCAATCTTTCTCCGGGGACGAGTCCCCGCTCAAAGTGTATTTTAAGTTCACCAAAGTTTGACCAAAAGTCCAAAGCATGCTAACCGTACGCGGGAAAATTCCCGCCAAACCTTTCCCCGGGGACATGTCCCTGGCAAAAATGATATTTTAAAAAAATACACTTTATTGCAACAATTAATACATTACTAAAACCCCGATGCTTGGATTAACATAAATAACCCAATCGTCAATATATCTCTTTACTCGAGTTCTTGATACCAAACACTATTATATTGTAACATATCTGAACTTATAATAAAAAGTTGATCAAATATTTAAACAAGTTACTACCTTGAGCATAGAGTTGCCATTGATTTCTAGTTCTTTTTCCAACAGGCAAGTTAAAAAAATCCATTATCATCAAACAATGTTGTTTAAGAGTTTGAATTTTTTGAAGTGTTTTTTTGTGATGATCATATGAAATGAACTGTTTTTGAATGAAGAATATGAAGCATCAGTGACAACTGGCTAGTGTGTGTTTTACCGTCAAATAGTTGTAACAATAAAACTCTTCTGTTCACGAACATGGTAATCATGACAAAGTACTCACAAATATAGAGAACGAGTTGGCCATAGCACCTATACTCAGTCGTTTAACATGATACGTATACCATAACACCTATACTCGGTCGTTTAACATGATACGTATACCATAGCACCTATACTCGGTCGTTTAACATGATACGTATACCATAGCACCTATACTCGGTCGTTAAACATGATACGTATACCATAGCACCTATAGTCGGTCGTTTAACATGATACGTATACCATAGCACCTATAGTCGGTCGTTTAACATGATACGTATACCATAGCACCTATACTCGGTCGTTTAACATGATACGTATACCATAGCACCTATAGTCGGTCGTTTAACATGATACGTATACCATAGCACTTATAGTCGGCCGTTTAACATGATACGTATACCATAGCACCTATACTCGGCCGTTTAACATGATACGTATACCATAGCACCTATAGTTGGTCGTTTAACATGATACGTATACCATAGCACCTATAGTCGGTCGTTTAACATGATACGTATACCATAGCACCTATAGTCGGTCATTTAACATGATACGTATACCATAGCACCTATAGTCGGTCGTTTAACATGATACGTATACCATAGCACCTATAGTCGGTCGTTTAACACGATACGTATACCATAGCACCTATAGTCGGTCGTTTAACATGATATCGACCAAAATATATGAAATCTAGGATATTACAGTTTAACTTTTACAAGGCGGTTTACTTCAGAAATACAAAGACAAGTCTAGTTTCTTTCAAAAGTTAATTGTTTAAATATAATTTATAAGATTTGTGCACTGTTTCATGATGCTTCAAAGATGTGATTTGTATGATAATGATACATATTAAGCATGCGACTTTTAAAAGGAAAGAAACTATAAAAATGTTGGAAAATTTAGTGCACTTGTGGGATTAGTTCACACCTGGTAATGGGTCAGGAGGTACGGAGTGTACACCCATAATTTCCCTGAACACCCTAACTCTTTTAGTGGAAAGTACTGCTAGTGGAAAGTACTGCTAGTATTATGAAAGTACTGCTAGTGCTATGTAAGTACTGCTAGTGTTATGAAAGTACTGCTAAGTGGCAGTTTCAACTGCTTAATGACCACGTTTAATTGGTCATGTAACCACTAAACGGCTATAATGGGGATAATTATGAGGAGATTAATGGGCCGATTAATTCTCATAATTCCATTTGACTAGCTAAGAGTAATTTCCTATAAAAAGGATATCAGATTATGCATGAAGGGACACACAGAAAACGATTAACACTTTTAAGCAAAAGGGTTATTGAATTGTGCCTAATTCTATAAGTCTTATCCCAAGTAGATATTCGTGTAACCTAGGCATTAGGGTCGAATAGTTTACTTTGGAAAGTGATCACACGATTCCAAGTGATATCCGGTAACCACATAGTGGCATTGTTGCTGCCTTGATTATCTTACCCTGTTCTGGGACAACACGACCAATAATCAAAGTAAACTATTTTTGTGATAATCAATGGAAACTTCTGCAATGAAACACATGGCTACAAACTTTGCTAAGTTGGATAAGTTTGAAGGGGTGGACTTTAGGAGATGGCAGAAGAAGATGCACTTCTTGCTGTCAAGCATGAGTATGGTCTATGTTCTTACCATACCTATTCCTGATGATGGGGATGATGCTCCTGTGGAGCAGATCAGGAGGAGGAGCAAATGGGAGAATGATGACTACATATGCAGAGGTCTTATTCTGAATGGTATGTCTGATTCTATGTTTGATATTTATCAGAACTTTGAATCTTCCAAAGAATTGTGGGATTCCTTGGATGCCAAATATATGGCTGAGGATGCATCAAGTAAGAAGTTTCTTGTTAGTAATTTCACAAATTACAAAATGACTAATTCAAGACCAGTTATGGAACAATACAATGAACTTCTTGAAATACTTGGAAGGTTTACACAACACAAAATGCACATGGATGAGGCTATTTCAGTCTCTTGTGTCATTGACAAACTCCCTCCTTCTTGGAAAGATTTCAAGCATACCTTGAAACATAAGAAGGAGGAAGTAACTCTGGTTTAGTTGGGCAGTCATTTGCACATTGAGGAATCTCTCAAAGTGTAGGATAATGACAAGCCAAGGAGCAACAATGTTGCTGGTGCATCTGCTGTCAATATGGTGGAGTATAACAACTCCACTAGGTACAATGACAACAAAGGCAAATGCAAATATCATGATAACACAAGGGCAGATCTTAACAAGAAGGCAACACCTACTTGTTGGAAATGTGGCAAGTCTGGTTACATTAAAAGGGACTGCAAAGGTGTTAAAATTGGGGGTAAAGCCAATGGATCAGGCATTAATGGTTAAGGGAGTGGTGGTTCAGCCAACTCACTGAAAGGTCAGAATATGTTTAATAAGTCTTTTCAGATTTATTATGTTACATATGTATCTGAATCTTTTTATGTGCAGGATGATGATGTTGCGTGGTGGGTTGACTCTGGTGCAACAGTTCATGTGTGTAAAGATAGAAGCTGGTTCAAGACTTATGAGTCACTGAATGATGGTTCTATTCTTCACATGGGAAATGAGTCAACAGCCTTGGTGCATGGTCGTGGTTGTGTAGATCTTAGATTTAGTTCTGGAAAGATTGTAACTTTGTTTGATGTTATTCATGTTCCTGATATCAGGAAGAACTTGGTTTCAAGTAGTATTTTGAATAATCATGGTTATAAACAAGTTATTGAGTCTGATAAATTTGTGCTTTCTAAGCATGGTGTTTTTATTGGTTTTGGTTATTTATGTAATCAAATGTTTAGGCTTAATATTGCCACTGATAGTGTTAATTCAGCTTTTGTGACCACCACTGACCAGACTGTCTCTAACCTTTGGCATGCTAGACTTGGCCATGTACACTATAAGAGAATGCAAGATATGTCTAAGGATGGGTTAATCCCAGCATTTGACATGGACACTGAAAAGTGTAAAACTTGCATGTTGACCAAGATAACCAAGAAACCTTTTTAGGGTGTTAGTCGTGAGACTAACCTCTTGGAGCTAATACACAGTGACCTGTGTGATTTGCATGCCAATCCCTCTTTGGGGAATAAGAAGTACTTTGTGACATTTATTGATGATGCTTCTAGGTTTTGTTATGTCTATCTATTACATACCAAGGATGAAGCATTAGATAAATTCAAAGTGTTTAAAACTGAAGTTGAATTACAACTTGGGTCCCTGATCAAAAGATTAAGGACTGATAGGGGAGGTGAGTACATGGATACTCTGTATTTTCAGTCTGTTGGAATTATCCATGAAACGACTGCCCCTTATACTCCTCAGGAAAATGGCATTTCTGAAAGGAAAAATAGGGTGCTGAAGAAGATGGTTAATTCCATGTTGTCCTTTTCAGGTCTGAGTCAAGGGTTCTGGGGTGAAGTTATGTTAACAACTTGCTATTTATTAAATAGGGTTCCCAAAAAAAGGAACAAGGTTACCCCTTATGAACTCTGTACTAAAAGGAAACCCAACCTAAAATATGTCAGGGTTTGGGGTTGTAGGGCTGTTGTAAGACTCCCTGATCCAAAGTTGAAAACTTTGGGTGAAAGAGGCATTGACTACATCTTTGTTGGATATGCTGAGCATTCCAAGGCTTTTAGGTTCTATGTTATTGAACCTAATGAATTTGTTTCAATTAACTCAATAATTGAATCAAGGGATGCTATCTTTGATGAGAATAGATTTTCATCAGTCCCTAGACCAAGTCAAAGGATTTCTAATGATCCTGATGACATTGGTGTTTTAGAGGTCTCTAATGAGGTTGTGGTTCAACAACCTGTGCTCAGAAAGAGCAAAAGGGTCAGGACTCAAAAGTCATTTGGACCTGAGTTTCAACTATACTTAGTAGAAGGAACAAGGGATGAGGTCTCTGACCAATACTACTATTGCTTCATTGTTGAGGATGACCCCAAGACATTTTAAGAAGCAATGAAGTCCCAGGATATTGCTTTCTGGAAAGAAGCAATCAATGATGAGATGGATTCCATCATGGGCAACAACACTTGGGTGTTGGTTGATCTACCTCCAGGTTGCTAACCTTTGGGTTGCAAATGGATTTTCAAAAAGAAAATGAAGGTAGATGGAACTATTGAAAAGTTCAAGGCAAGATTAGTCATTCAGGGCTTTAAACAAAAGTCAGGGATAGACTATTTTGATACTTATGCCCATGTGGCCCGTATCAGTACCATAAGACTGCTGATTGCTTTGGCATCTATTCACAATCTGATTATTCATCAGATGGATGTGAAAACAGCTTTCTTAAATGGTGAATTGGATGAGGAGGTCTATATGAACCAACCTCAGGGCTTCATCATGCCTGGCAATGAAAACAATGTGTGTAAACTGATTAAGTCTCTTTATGGACTAAAGCAGGCACCTAAGCAATGGTATCAAAAATTTGATGAAGTGGTTTTTACTAGTGCTTATGTTCTTAACCAAGCTGACAAATGTGTATATAGCAAATTTGATGAATCTGGTAAAGGAGTCATCATTTGTCTATATATTGATGACATGTTGATCTTTGGCACTGACCAAAATCAGGTTGACTTGACAAAGGAATTTTTGTCATCAAGGTTCTCCATGAAGGACATCGGGGAGGCTGATGTTATCCTTGGTATAAGGATTAAACATGAAAGTAAAATAATTTCTATCTCTCAGTCTCATTATATTGAGAAGGTGTTGAGGAAATTCAATTACTTTAATTGTACTCCAGTGAGTACACCTATGGATACTTGTGAGAAGCTAATGCCTAATAATGGCATGGCTGTATCTCAACTTGAGTATTCTAGGGTAATTGGCTGCTTGTTGTATGCCATGACTTGTACAAGACCTGATATTGGTTTTGCAGTGGGAAAATTGAGCAGGTATACTAGTAATCCTAGTGCTCATCACTGGCAAGCAGTTCAGAGGGTACTGAAGTATTTGAAGAGAAATATGGATTATAGTCTCTCATATACTGGTTACCCATCAGTGTTGGAAGGATACATTGATGCAAGTTGGATCAGTAACACTGAAGACAATTCGTCTACCAGTGGTTGGGTATTCCTACTTGGTGGAGGTGCAATTTCTTGGGCATCCAAGAAGCAAACTTGTTGTACTCCAGTGAGTACACCTATGGATACTTGTGAGAAGCTAATGCCTAATAATGGCAAGACTGTATCTCAACTTGAGTATTCTAGGGTAATTGGCTGCTTGATGTATGCCATGACTTGTACAAGACCTGATATTGGTTTTGCAGTGGGAAAATTGAGCAGGTATACTAGTAATCCTAGTGCTCATCACTGGCAAGCAGTTCAGAAGGTACTGAAGTATTTGAAGAGAACTATGGATTATAGTCTCTCATATACCGGTTACCCATCAGTGTTGGAAGGATACACTGATGCAAGTTGGATCAGTAACACTCAATTCGTCTACCAGTGGTTGGGTATTCCTACTTGGTGGAGGTGCAATTTCTTGGGCATCCAAGAAGCAAACTTGCATCACCAGTTCAACAATGGAATCTGAATTTGTGGCCTTAACAGCTGCTGGTAAAGAAGCTGAATGGTTGAAAAACTTGTTTCTTGAGATTCCATTGTGGCCTAAACCTATAGCACATATTTCTATCCGTTGTGATAGTGCAGCTACATTGGCAAAGGCTTATAGCCAGATGTACAATGGAAAGTCTAGACACTTAGGTGTCAGACATAGCATGATTCGTGAGCTTATCATGAATGGGGTGGTATCTATAGAGTTTGTTAGATCTCAAGAAAATTTAGCTGATCACTTGACGAAGGGTTTGGCTAGAGACTTGGTTATAAAGTCTGCTAAAGGAATGGGTTTAAGTCCAAATTAGTCACTGAATGCTAGGACACCCAACTCCCTCCTAAGGAAACTTGGGAGCTGAGTTCAATGTGGAAAGCTGAACATTCAGTAGACTGGAGCACATGTTTTATTTTACGTCCCAAGGTTGTGCTCAGAACCTGCTGAAAGGAGGATGAAGTCTTTACTTCTTAATGGTTAATTTTCTTTGAAAAAGTGCTTGGTAGGAGCATGAATAAAGAGGAACCACCTATGTGAATGTTGAAGTTTTGCCGCTTCAAGAAGCTTTTGGACTTTAGCTTTTATAACATTTATAAATTTGGATATGGACACATGGCTTGTATAGCGTCAGGAGCTTTTAAGTGTTTGAAAACTTGTGTGTATTTTATCTTCAAATATGCAAATGGGTTGAAGGGTTCAATTCTTAGAACACACTGATTCTCGAATATTTGAACGTGTAATGTACTAAGATGGAAATTCAATCCTCATGATATTTTCGTTTATGCACATGTTTTGTTTAATGTTTGTTTTTCATGCAAAGGAAGTGAACTAAATTTGGGGAGGATTGTTGGAAAATTTAGTGCACTTGTGGGATTAGTTCACACCTGGTAATGGGTCAGGAGGTACGGAGTGTACACCCATAAGGTCCCTGAACACCCTGACTCTTTTAGTGGAAAGTACTGCTAGTATTATGAAAGTACTGCTAGTGTTATGTAAGTACTGCTAGTGTTATGAAAGTACTGCTAAGTGGCAGTTTCAACTGCTTAATGACCACGTTTAATTGGTCATGTAACCACTAAACGGCTATAATGGGGATAATTATGAGGCGATTAATGGGCCGATTAATTCTCATAATTCCATTTGACTAGCTAAGAGTAATTTCCTATAAAAAGGATATCAGATTATGCATGAAGGGACACACAGAAAACGATTAACACTTCTAAGCAAAAGGGTTATTGAATTGTGCCTAATTATATAACTACATTTGGTCTTATCCCAAGTAGATATTCGTGTAACCCAGGCATTAGGGTCGAATAGTTTACTTTGGAAAGTGATCACACGATTCCAAGTGATATCCGGTAACCACATAGTGGCATTGTTGCTGCCTTGATTATCTTACCCTGTTCTGGGACAACACCACCAATAAAAAATGGAGATGCAGAAACAGAATTTGGTTTTGGTTTTTGACTTATTTAAAACGAAGGTGCACATCATGCCCTTAAATATATCTGATTTAGCATTCCAATGACCTAATGAGTGGTTACGTGTTGTTTGCTATTAGGAAGTTGTCCAAATGCTTGGAAGAATACCTATTTATACCGATTAACTAGTGCCATCTATTGAGGTAAATAATTAACTCCAAACAAGTATAAACAATAACATCAATTTTTTTTGTCCCTTTTTCTTTCTATGTTTAGTTGTAGCATGTACTGGAAGGGACTTACGTGTACACGTGAAAGTTTTTGGAATAGACCATTGTGTGTGAATTGTTTGTAGCATGTACCGGAAGTAGCTTATGTATACATGTGAAAGTGTTTTGCGTAGTGCCTTAAATAACAAAATATTATTTTACCGATTTCAGGAATGTTCAGAGCATGGTATCTACACACAATATAAAGCTTTGTAGTTCCTTGAAGCTAGGGCCAGCCCTGGCTATGGCCAGCGCGGGCGACGGCACAGGGCATAAAGCGATTGGGGGGCATCAATTTTTTGGTGTTCTTAATGAGTTCTACATTATAAAGATGGTGTTGTGAGGATAAAACGGACTGTTAACATGTTGGACTAGTTTTAGAAAATGTTTTTGCCCAAAAAAAAAGTTGCAGAGGTAAAAAGAAGAGAGGAGGATGATTACTATTTTGCTCACGTGGGTTATTGAGTAAAAACTAATATATATTTCAGTTTTTTTTTTTTTTTTTTTTTTTTTTTTTTTTTTTTTTTTTTTGTCAAGTACAATAGTACATAGAGTCATAGATAGATCTTTTCGAAAAGGGATTGATATATACACTATTTTATTTGATAAATACATCATCTTATACAAGTTATATAACACATTGTACAACACTATAATGCACAAATTGTGGTGTATGCATAAAAAATATGGCGTATGTATCACCCCTTTTTCAAAAAAGGTACATAGACAGAGAAATTAAAAAATATGGTGTATGCATAAAATATATGGCGTATATATTTTATTTCTTTTTCTGCTTTTCTATTACAACATTTTACCATATGTTGATATCTATTCTATAGTTTCCGTAAGACATTATATTTGAAGTTTTACATATTGATAATCAATTAATTTGAATATATATGAAATGAAGACCATATGAATATTACACAATGTGTTAAATCGTATGTGTTTGTTAGCTAGTATTGGATAAACATTACGTTAATCAAATCTCCTAGTTTATAATACAGTGCAACTTTTCTTTTCTTTTCTTTTCTATCTTAAAAAAGATAGAGCAGTTAGAAAGAAATAAAAGTAAAAGCAACTATAAATATCGTTTTCAGAGGAGTAAAGTTAACATTAGGGATGCACCAAAAATACCCCAAGTTAAATAGTTGTCCAAAGTTTATTAAGTTAAAATGAGGGCTTTATTTGCATGACAAACCATAGATAATGTGTTACTATTATTTAGATAGGGGTATTTTTATACTTTCTCGCCCAGGGCAGCAAAAAGCTCAGGACCGGCTCTGCTTGAAACAAAGGATAGTTTATTCTCCAACTTATACTCAAAAAGAAGGTTACAGGACTTGAGGGTTAACTATGCAGCTGAAATGCGTGCAATTATTGCTGCTGTAGAATCACAGGCTGTGCAAAAGAAATTGAAAGGAAGAGTTGGAGATTATGAGTGTCCAATATGTCGCTGCGACAATATTGTCATGTGCACTTGCTGCTGAGTCTAAAAAAATTAAGTTGAAAGCTGAAGTCTCTAAGTTAAAAACTTCACGTGATCTGCAAGCTTCTTATAACAAAATATTAGTAACAGATAAGAACGCTTTGAATATGGCAAATAAACAAATTTGAAAATCACTTTTGAAAATGTTTGAAGACATGGGAGCAAAGTAAGGCGGACATAGGACAAAAAATCAAAGAGAAGGAATCTTTACTCAGATCGAGCCGCCATATCTAAGCTCGGGTGAGGTCCAATGTACTCTCATTTGTAGTGTTTTATGTAATGATATGCTCTTGTTTGTAGTTGGATCTTTAAACTCTTGAATGAATTAGACCATGCGAGGGATTGGGTGAGAAACTTTACAATGTGGATTTCTAGTAACTGCCATCAAACGTTGCTGATCTTATTTAGAAAAATATTTTGGGTTTGTCGGTTTGTACAGTAAGAAAGGTTCGAACCTGTTTTTGATATCTAACGGTTTTGTTTGTCTAAGTTATTACTTTTATTATCAAAGACTTGGTGCTATAAAATATTTGGAACTCGTGCTTGTACTCTAAAGCTTTATTTTACCCCGAAGTGTATTGATATATTTATTTATTTTGATCTTTTGGTATAATTGCATTTGTGCGTAAGTTTGTGTGTTATGGCCGATTTCTATATGTCAATTGGTCATGGGCTTTGTTAGAGTTTGCCTTGTTACAACTTTTAAAGACTATATACGGTTAGAAAGGTAGCCTATATATCTATCTTGAAACTGCTTATCAAACATTAACTTTCAGTCAAATGTCTTTCTAACTAATTATTAAAGTGACAGATTTTGTCACCCAAAACAAACCAGTTATTTATATACTGCTAATCAGACAATAGTGCAGAACTTCTTCTGCAACGAAATTTCCTTAAGAAGTTGCAAGAGATTTTTGAACGAGCCCGTTTGCAATCTAATCAAGCACGATGCTCGCTGTAGAAAGTATCAAACAACTCCATCTCAATACTTTCATTGAAAAAGGAGAACAAAAACTCGAACACTTCTGAAACATCAGCAAAATGAATAACCCAAAGTGCATGTTCGTCAACATATGACAAAAATATCGACTAGCGGACAAACATAATGCGTAGCTAATACCAGACCAGACGGTAGCGGCAACACATGATGACAATATAATTGACATGGACCGATCGTACAATTATCGCGAAATTATCAAATAACATGTTGACACGCGAAGTTGAATAACTTTTTCGAATATTTTCATAATAGGATATCGTCTTTTTTTTATAGTTAAAGGGGTGTTATGTAATTTAATCAAACTGATATTATAAATACTCAAACGTCACACCCTTCAATTTCTTAACAAAAACGCCGGTTTATTTTTTCTTCAAATTAAGGTAAACAATATTTTGCACACAATTTAATATATTAGATCTTTCGTCTGTTTTTTTTAATGAGAATGTGTATGATCTTATTTGAATATGGATACTGATATATGAGATCTTATCAAGTTATGTAAATCTAAATTGGTTTTCTATGTAATTTTTTGTTAAACAAAAACAGTTGTAGAGTGATCGAGCTAGATCACAATTAAAAGTAGGGATGGTAAAAAAACCCAAATTCGACGGGAAACCTGAAACCCGAACTTTTTTGGGTGGGGCGTGGCATGCTTATCGGGTTGTGGGGCGGGTTTTAGGGCCTTAACGGAGATTCTTAGCGGATTTGGGGCGAGGACGGGGCACAACATCCCCTCCGGCTCCGCCCCGCCCGAAACATATATATACATATACATGTATCTATGTACATAACATATTGTATTAATACTTAAGTAATAAAAATATTATTTTTAATTTTCAATAGTTTTTATCTGTGTAGTATTAAAAATTGTGATCTACTTGTTTTGTGTCATAATATTCTAAAGAAGTTGTGATCTCTTACACGAGTAGGTATCCTTATTTATGTTATTGTTAAGACTTCATAAGGCCAATGATTAAATTTGCTAATTGGTTATCGATTAATCATGTTCTTGCATAAAATCATATTATTAGCATAAGAATTATACTAGTAATAAACAGGGAATGACACTAGTTTTTGGAGCATCGTGCCCAAAGAAGACAACAAAATAAGATTCCAATGGGGAATGGTGTTGGTTTGGGGAGCATCTCGGACCAACGGGGCGTCCCGATAAAATCCCCGATGGGGATTGGGGCGGGTTTGGGGATGATTTTCGTAATCGGGTTTGGGGATGGGGATGGCACTAGAAAATGGTGTTATAGGAGGGAGGGGGTTTAAGGGTGCACGGTGGCACTAGAAAATGGTGTTATAGGAGGGAGAGGGTTTTTGGTGTTGTTATAGTTAGATTCGGACAATGAAACAAATACACATTTACTTGTTTAATCTTATTTATTACCATTATTTATTATAAAAATAATTTATTATTGATATATCTTCCTCTTTTTTAGCAATTAATCTATTTTTACTTTTTCTCCTATTAGATGGCGCAAGCGGAAGCCGTTATTATCACATTCGACGAGTTCCAAGCACATGACAACCAAAATCACACTATCAACCAGTTAATGATTCTCCATAATGGTAAGATTTTTTATTTATTTTCTTTCTCTTTTGCTTAGGTGTTGTTGGCGAATATTTTGTGAGAAGGGGCAAAAATATTTGATTGAAAACTTGAAGAGATGAGTAACTCTTTAATTCTTTAATTCTCAAACTAAACCGAAAACGTACTCTTTAATTCAAACGTGTGCAACTAAATGCATAGTTTGTGCTTATTTATGTTCTCTTGTTTAAGGAAAAAAATAAAAGTAGGGGACGTTTTGTGTGTCACAATTTTATATAATTGATTTTGTGGTCCTTCCAATCAAGGTTTTTTTCAATAACCTTTATTTATTTTGTGGCTATTATTGTTACCTCAACTTTCATCTTATATATGGGGTGAAAATTTCACACAAACAAACAAGATAACTTTCACTCCCTTCCTCTCCATTTCCACCACTTTCACTCTTATAAAATATCATAAGTTCATCATTTTTGGAGGATAGCCTAGCATTTTTATTAAGCTATAGATTGTGATGCAAAAACATTGATACTAACGAAACATGTAAAACAATGACAAACAAAGTAAAACATTGTGTCTATCTAAAAAGACAATCCATACCATTAGTCTCTAGCACATCATTAAGAGCACTTGCACTCTTCGGTGGTCACAAACAGTGACAATATATATATATTACAAGTTCGTACTGTATTCATTATAACCCTGCAAAGATAGAAAGAGAATCAAAAAAGAGAAAACACCATAAAAGTAGCTAAGAAATACCGATTTAGTTGACATTAGCTCGCCAATAAACAACAAATTTTAAAAAGACTTGAGGTATATACTTTGTATGTCCAAATTAGTTTGACATATTTCGATAAGTTTTACAAATCCGTTTAAACATTTACAGCCTAAACTGTTAAATGTACGAAGTAAACTCCAAAGTTTTTAGTTTGCTTTTAAGGAGTATTTCAGTCGAATATATACGTGAGCAAGCAAACTATGAGTTGTGTGGCTCATGATTGACTTTATATTAGATCCTATAATTGAGCATAAAAAAAAAAAAAAAAAAAAAAAAAAAAAAAAAAAAAAAAAAAAAAAAAAAACTAACCTGGATTGTTCAATAGTTGACGTTGACGGTGCTCAATATCATCCTGCATAAATTTCCACGTGTCATTCCAAAACATGGTCTGGTCTTGCAATACTATTAAACGAAATTTGATTGGTGACAGGCACAACAAGTCAAGCCATGCGAATTATACCAATACCTTGTTCCATTACTGGCTAAACTTGTTCGATTAGTATAAACCATACTTGGCACCACGAAATAATAATCTAAGCTATATTGCATCTTTTCATACTCGTCACTTCTCGATTAAGGAAAAGCTAGTGAATTTACTAAGTTTGCTCCTTTAAAAGCTTAAATTTGCAGAACATGGCCCTTAAAGCCTAACAAAATCTGATGATTCTTATATTCCTCTAAGACAACTAACCAATTATAAGCAAATATCTAGCCCATAACTTTCAATATATCATAATAACAAAAAATCATTACACATCCATGCTGCCACTACAAGTATATGCCCACTTTACTGTCTTAATTTCATAATAAACAACCAACAAACATTTGCGGAGCATGTGGCCATTATACCAAATCAGTATGCTAAGCAAAAATTTAGAACTTCTTTATAAACCACTAACCAAATATGAACCATAAAAAGCCCTTACACCTGCTATGCTATTCCAAATGATGCTCTAATAAAGATGAGGCTAAACTCTCTTTCAAAGTGAAAAAAGATCTGAACAAATTATAAAAAACATTATCTAAAACTACCAATAAGATAATACCAAATTTGAATCAAGTTCTTCACACAATTACAGAAATTAAAATGAAGATGCAATGTAATAAAAACACCAAAAATTAATCAAATAACACAATCGGATTACCCAAGCCTTAACTTTCCAATCATCCCTAAAAGGAGTCAGTTTAGAAACCTTGGTTAAATTGCTATCCAAATTATTATTAGTTTAACATATGATAAAAATATGTAAAATCTATTATGTGATTTTTTTTGAGAATGCAAACTTTACCTACCATTTTTTTTTGTAACAGCAACACGCGAAGCAATACTGGCCGCAATGCTTAGAGCCAGTGTTTTTGTGTATAATGGCCGCCGGGCCCATGGAATGAACCAGCCCCTCAGATTGAGAATCCACCATCCACCGGCTAACATCCATGGACCGTTTAACCCTCCTACCGAAGTCACTTACAATTATGAGAATACTTTCGAGAATGTGATGGGACAAATAGCTGTTGTGGTCGGACTGCCATTTCGTCAGTGGGTGGCATCATATGAACGGTACTTACCGCCAGACGAGGACTATTTACCCAACGATAGTGAGCAATACTATTTACACAATGATAGTGACTGGCACAATGCAACATCATACTTCGGATGTCTCGGTCCTTATATTAGGCGGTTTACATTAACCGTTCACCTTCTGCCACAAGGAGTTGTTTTTGGTGGTGGTGGTGGCGGTGCTTAGTTAGCAATAGTCATTGTATTCAAAAAATAGTGTACTTGTTTCTAATCAAAAGGTGCAATCAAATATAGATGATTGGACTTACTTTTGCAAAACGCAATAATTCATTACTTGGCTAATTTACGAGATTGCCCTCAATTTTATATTTCTTCATCTTCTTTGTTGATTCATACGTTTTTTCTTTGAGAAAAAGAGGTGTGTTTTATTGTTTATTTTTGGACAAACGTGTGTGTCTTTTTTTTCCGTGCCTGCAACGGTGAGCAGAGAAAGAGGCGATACAATATTTTTATACTGTGTTTATTGGTGAGGGTCACCAATCGGTTGAAGTACAAAATCAAATAAATACTCGATATAATATTAAGTTTGTATAAAGTTGGAAAAGAATGCTACAACCTGGTCACTTGGAGACTTTCATTTTTGTAACCCAATCTGCCACATGTCATGATGTAAATGGCTATACATATTTTCTTTGTAATTAAATTAAATATAAAAGAAGTAATATTATAAGTTAGGTTGGGTTGTTGATAAATGATGAAAAAATTGAGATTGGTTGTATGTATTGGCTGTATAGGTGGAAGAATAAGAAAATAATATTTTAATAAAAGATTGGGTTGTGATAAATTGTTAATAAAGATAGTCTTATGATATTTGTAAAAAGTATTGAATGTTACCCTACTTTTACATATATTTTACAGATGCAAAATTGGCCCAATCTTTGTATAGTGGAGTTAAGAAAATTTTATAAGGCCCAACACAAAATAAATTAGACGAAGAATTAAGTTAATACTTTAAAAAAGTATTTTACACCATAACCTTTTATAATTTCTTAAAATTTTCTTATTTATTAAATTAACATACTTGAAGAAAAATGTCCTCTATAGTCATTTACGTATAAACGCATCATATAATTTGGTTTGCCAAACACTCAAAAAAATGATTATATGCTTATTCCGATATCAAACACTAAGTTTCATAACTACGTTTTGTAACCCAAGGTCATATAAACATATAACCATATAATTTTCTCGAAAACTAAGATCCAAATTATCATAGGTTCATTACATCAGTTGATCTGCTAGTAACGAAAGCACATAATAAGGTAATCTGTCGAACAATAATTGGCAAACAATTTCCAATTCCTAGATCATTATGGGATTTATATTTTCCAGCGCTATTGCAAATATAAACATGTTTCATCCGATCTTATGCCTTGAGTCCAGGTCTCACTTCCTACTCAATTTAAGTGTCTAACTTAAAGAACTGCAAATGTGTTCATGTAAGGTCTGACTTTATATAAAGATTTACCTCTCCATTACAATCTCGCCAAGTTCTGACATGACGTAAATTGCAACTTCAAGTGTTCCTTTTAATTAGATGGCATATAACTTAATTTATAAGGGTACTAGTTTTGATTTTATGTGGTCAAATCAAATATGTACAAAGATGTCATGCATTCATTTTGTAGCATAAATTTAATAAAAAACTTTTTATTACCAATTCATAAAGATCAAATTATCAAAGTTTTGATTGAGGTATTGGGTTCACCAATCAAGGATTTTAGCGTTAATTATCGTCCATTATACCGTACTTTTGCATAAGTGTAAACACTTAGTGTTTCGGGTAATTACCACCGAAGTGGCGCATGGAATTAAAACTAATTCGCCCTTAAGATGAGTTTGTACATTTATGGCTTACTTAGTAGCTCCAATTTAACTCGCAAGCAAGCGGAGCGTTTAGTCAGCGCTGAAGCAATAACCTCCCTCTTTAGGGTCACAATATTAATGCGCTACCCTCCTAGTACTTCCCACACAGTCCGTCAAATTGGGTGAGCCGTTCAGACCATTTGTACCAAAATCATCAATTAATTAAACTATTGAAAACTTAACTCTTCAAAAACAAATCAAATTTCACCATTGTTTAGTCCGTATTATTTTTCTATTCAAAATTACCCTTTGCTTAAAACTATCTAACATAATAAACAAACAAGTAAACAAATAAAAAATAAACAACTAAAAATAATGCGCACATAATTAACAATTAATACGTGTAAAAAAGTAGCCACATGCAACTTATTCGATAAAACCCTATTAATAATCAATGTCTAGGTTAATTAACATATATATATATATATAGAGGTTGGTTATTGTAAAATGTAGATTAAGGTAGAAAGGATAAGAAGGATTTTTAATCCTTGGATATAGCTAACAAAAATTGATCAATGGATGAGGTTAATAATGGTGTTTTAGTAAATATTGAAATATTAATAGCATTAATACTCATTAATAAAGGGCAAAATTGGTAAATTAAATATTGCTTCTTCGACCAATTTCACATGCTCTATTTTTCTTCATTAGTCCACAATTAATGTCAAAACGTTTTCTCTTTCTTCTTTATTCAAGTTGACCGGTTTCAAATGTTTTATTTTTCTTCCTTTTGGTGAAACACTAATTTCTTATATTTTTTGACGCACTAGGTTTCTTTATGCATGTGTAATGAAACACCAATATATTCTAGCACATTTGTTATTTGTAGTGTCCTTCTAAATACTTTGATACATTTATAGTGACACACAAAAAATTTAATACATTTATAGTGGCACACTATAAAATATTATTACATTTATAGTGACACACTTTGTTCATTTTTATTATATTTTTTGACACACTAAGTTTCTTTATACATACGTAATGAAACACCAATATTTCTAACACATTTGTAGTGTCACTCTAAATATTTTGATACATTTATAGTGACACACCAAAATTTTAATACATTTATAGTGGCACACTACAAAATATTGTTACATTTGTAGTGACACACTTTGTTCATCACACAAATTTTTTGACACATATTAGTGGCACATTTTTTTTATACGTTTGTAGTGACATACTATTTATTATGACACATTTAGTAACAAAAAAGTCTTTTGACACACTATTTCATAATACATTTCTAGTAACACATTAAGTTTTTTTGACATACTTAGTCTTTTAAGTACACGTGTAATGACACACTAATTTCTTAACAAATTTTTATTGGCACACTTAGTTTTTTGATACATTATAATGACACACAATAAAAACTCATTGATCATGTGACATATTAAAAATAAAACATCACCAAATTCAAAGACTAAATAACTAAAAATGAAAAAAAAATGTAGTATTTTGAAACTTACAAGTTTACGATAGGTAATATTGGTCATACATATGAATATATTTTAGTTTATTAGAAACACCCAAAATATAATATATGCAAATTCTTCCTTTGCAGGTGTGATAATTACAAAGAAAGAGGACATGGAAATTCGTATGTGGATTTGCTACTTGAGGTAAAAGTGACATGATTAGCCAAATTCAGACTTAAATGAGTGGTTACAAAGGCTTAAATGAGGAATTGAAAGAGAAATGGTTAAATGGCAATAATACCCTTACCATTCAAGTGATATATTTTACACTTTTAACCTTTTTTATCCTTTTTACCCAACATACTTTTTATTTGAACCAAACTCTATATATATAGGATCAAATAAGAAGATTAATAAAAATAAGAAGGATAGGAAGTAACCACAACCACTCATTCTAGATGCATCTACAAAAATGGATGCATCTTCATTCAAATTTTCCCTCCCATATTAAAATGTGTGGCTAGAATTACTTCTTACCCTTCTCATTTTAATTATTCTTCTTATTGGATCCCTTCCCTATATATATATATATATATATATATATATATATATATATATATATATATATATATATATATATATATATATATATATATATATATATACATTATATATAAGAGGAGGCATGCCACATAAAATGCCACTTGGCATCCCATAATGCCATGTCATATTTCCATGTCATCATTATATTTATGTGGCATTTTTTTTTTAATTTTTTTAATGACATGTGGCGTTTTAATTAATATATGTACAATTTTTTTTTTTTTAATTTTAAAATTCGTTTTTGATTTGTTAAATTTTAATTTTAAAATTACAATTTTTTTTTTTTTAATTTTAAAATTCGTTTTTGATTTGTTAAATTTTAATTTTAAAATTGTTTAATTAAAAAGAAGACATGTATTGGATTTGAACTTGGGTCATTCATGAGTTTTGTAAACAACTTACCACTAGAGTAAATTGTTTTTTGGTTTATATCTTTCAAATTAATATAAATAAGGATATGCTAAAAAAATCTGCAATTTGTATTTTAAGAATCTATATTATGAAGATAACAATTAAAAAAAAATATGATATATATTATTTACAAGATAATTATTCCTTATATATTTTTTACCTAATTTTTTTTTTTATAATTACACCCTATTATATTATTCGAATCATAACAATCCCTAAGAAGTTTTGTCGACTATTTAATTCTACAGGTTTATAATCCCTAATTTTTTTTTCGACTTATGTGTTTAACTAGATATTGGGTTCAATATAGAATTCAGTTTTTCCAGGTTGGTCGTCTTCTTTGTTTAGTTTTGTGTTCGTATATGTTTTTTATGATGAATAGGTTTAGGTTTGATGTGCAACTTTATATGCTTTTTATGATGAATAGGTTCAGGTAATTTGATGTTTAGGTTTGATGGTCGTCTTCTTTGTTTAGTTTTGTGTTCGTATATGCTTTTTATGATGAATAGGTTCAGGTTGGTCGTCTTCTTTGTTTAGTTTTGATGTGCACCTTTATATGGTCAATAAAAGAGGTATATTTTGTTTACAGATTTCAAAAGGTATGTAGGATTTGGACCAAGTTTATCTATTCAATTCACATTAAAATATCACACTATATTACTTGCAGGATTGTGCTAGACACAAGAGTATGATGCACACGTTTGTAGTTGCTGATATCACACATCCACAGTAAAAACCCTAATGATAAATCTTCTCACTCTGCAATCAATGTTCACATATAACTATCATGCTAATATACATCTTTTATTATGTAAACAGAATGAAGTTACATACAAGGGGAAGAAATTCAATGCCATCTGCCACTTTTTTGGCTACCAAGCTCCTGGTTCTTTGCCTTCAAAGTTTGATTGTGACTATGCATATGTAAGTTTTCACACTTTAGCCAATGAATGTAAACAATAGTATTCGCCCACCTAAACTCTTAACAATTCTGCTATAGGTTATTGGACATTGCTGTTACCATATCTTAGCAGCTGGTCTAAATGGTTATATGTCAACTGTCACTAACCTAAAGAGTCCTTCAAACAAATGGCGATGTGGTGCTGCTCCAATAACAGTAGGTTTTCACCTTTTCATTTGCACCAGCTTGTCACTACTAACTTTTTTAACATTATGTACATGATATGGATCATCCATTTTCCATTGATACTTTATTTCATCTGTTTGCCAGAACTTGAGCTACCGATCTCTCACTACTAACTTTTTTACCATCATGAACATGAAATCGAGCATCCATTTTCCATTGATATTAGTCTAGGTTCACCTTTTCATTTTGCGATATTAATGAATATCGACGGTTGACAGGACATATTAGGCTATGATGACTGTAAAGCATTATGGTCGTGGATCAGGCGCACGAGCTACAACAATTGGGAAGCCTGTAGTCCATCCTGCTGCCGTTGATTTGAGAGGCAAAGTATACGAGATGTGAAGTTTCATTTTATTTTCTTTTTATTTGAAAGGTCTTCAATTGAGGGAGCAATCTAACTTATGTGGTAATTGATGGTTTGATTGGTGCAGGTTGCTTAGACAGAATGCAAAAAAAATTCTTGATGGATGATATTTACATAAACCCCGGTCCCCTTCAGTTTGAAGGTCCTGGTGCCGATTCTAAAGCTGTTAGCTTATGCGTTGAGGACCTGGATTACATGGGTCGTATTAATGAATTGAACGATTATCTTGACAAGGTATTACACTGTTCTCTTTTTCTTTTTCGGTCTGGTCAATAAGCTTTCGGTTGAAACAAGTTCTTTGTTTTCTAATTTTTAATCAACCGTTATGATGTTAAATACTATTAAAATACACATTCTCGGTGACTTTGACATGATTAACAAATTTGACTCATTTTCTGTTTAGCTGTTACTCATATCGATAATTCTTGCTCATAAGTAAATGAGTTGAAAGTGTGACCTCCAGAGTCTATGTTTCATGTGTTGAACTTCGATTTTCTTTTTTGGGTATCGCATATATGTGACAAAGATATCCAGCATAATAAATTTTTGCATATTCCTTATTTTTTAAGTATCCTACTTTATTGCTAATAATACAGTTAGAACCTTTTGTTATAGAATACTAATCAACACATGGGGAGCGATCAGTCATAATGATTGTACAGACTCAATTGAAATTAATGTTCTTGATGGTGATAATGTTAATAGTCTTGCTTCCAATGTCCTTATTTGTCGATTACTTGAATATCTATAATGTTTTCAGATAGTCCTTTCTAGAGACGTTGTGCCCAAAGTCCCTGCTAAGAGCTCACCATCTGCTGCCAACCAAACTGATACTGTTTCCAGCGTAAGTTTCTCACTTTAGTGAAATTATTTATATTTATGTTATGATAAAAATCGTGTAGTTTCCCACTGTCACAAACATCCAGATGTAACTTCAAATTATAATGGTTATGTTTAATCCAAACGCTCACAAAATTTTCTTGTCTTTATACTGATTTACATATTAACAAGGATTTGGGTTGATAAGAGGGCATTGAATCTGGAATCAGGTTATATGTATAATCAGATATCTGAAATATTAGTTTAAAACGATTAGCCTTAACTCGGTGGTGTTGCATTATAATACTTGCAGGTGTTGTATTTAATGAGATGAAAGGTGTTTACTCTTAGCCTGATAACATATTAGGCCGAACATCTCAACAGGTAAATATGTTGTTAGACTTTTCTTTTACTATGCATGTTTTTTTTCTTGGGCAATCTATATATAGCACATTAACTAATTCCACTAGGCCTCAGACAATGATTTAGAACCTAAAGCTTTAACTTGCAACTTGATTGGGTAGGAAAAGGCTTAAAAGGCTCTAAGTTTTGACCTTGACCATTTAATCTGTATCGTGATCTGTTAGGGAATATGATCAAAGCTCTAAGTTATGACCTTGATCCACCGATAGTAACTGAAGAATCAATGGAGGAATAAAAAATGATCAAACTCGAAACATCCGTCTATGGTAAATATATAACAAAACAGTCGAATCTGAACCTATATCAGTTAATTGTAACAACCCTAATCTGACTTGCCTGTAACTTTAAGTGCAGTTTGAACTTCTACTTTGTTGGGCTTCTAAATTATTATATGTAATTTTGAATATATAATTAGTTTGTGCCTGCAATTGTCATTTTCTGATTTAGATTGAGGTAAGTGCATGCTTTAATCTCTGAACTTGCACAGGGCTGAAAAAAGCTTTCCGTAGTATGAGCAAGTTTGAGAAGTTAATGGAACTTTGGCATGCCGGGCAGCTTTTCTATTTGATGGCAACATGGGGACTTACTCTGGCAGGGTGAGATTTTGCTTATTCTAGGCTTTTTTCCCCATTTGGAGTTAAAGTGGTAGTAATATGGATTTTAAACTGCTTATCTTTATGAACTCGGTGTTCATAGGCCGGGCAAATGGGCTATTTGTGTTTTGGTCGACCACCAATTTACCTAAGAACCAAACCGTAAATTGGGTCACCTGATCCAAATTACCTGAATACGCAGTAATATTTAAGAGTGTTACTTGTGGGATTTGGGTTGATAAGAGGGCATTGAATCTGGAATCAGGTTATATGTATAATCAGATATCTGAAATATCACTAGGCTCAGGAAGTTTTGCACTGAACGCAACTGCAGCCATGGAAGATGTCAAGACCACTCTTTTGAGAGACGGAACTTTTGCAGCTGACTTAAGAACAATGAGCGTCCCCTTAACTGCAGGATCTATGAGTTGTGCCTGATGAAGGATTAGAAAAAACACAGCATTTTACAACATTGTTGACTAAATTTGTATATTTCAGTTTGCAAGAAGAAAATGTACGTGCGGGTCATCAACTGAAAATTGAACAGGAGATGTCGTGTGAAAGACGCGCCATCAATTGCAGCATCGAAAGATCCTTCTTCAGTTAAGGTAGCCTCAAACAACGTTAGCCTTTCTTTTGCTCCATCAAGAGCAACTAGATGTTCTGTCTTTTTAGGATCAGCTGCAACATAACTGAATGAAATCAGTAGCCAATCAGTTGCAAAAGTAGTAACGGTTTATATACCAGTTTAAACTTTTGAGATCAAGTTTACAGTTTCTTAAAGTCGTCACAATATTAAGTACCTGCACTCCTCTATTAGTTAAATTTAATATAGCAGATTAGCTGTTTATCGTAAACATCCCAACAATGCAAGCAACTCATATAGGGCGTAAAATATGCATCAAAAGTGATACATAATCACTTTATATAAAGGCATTAGGTAAACCACACAAAAGAAAATCACACAGCAGACAAGAAACTATGTAACTTAGTAAATCAATATGATTAGCCAGCCTGCATCCACATCTTTGGGTTGTTTCATAATGTATATCTAAAGGGGGTATTTGGGATTACTGTCTTCAAGAAGCAGCTCACAACCAACTAATTTAAAACCGCGTTTCTCTATAAGGAAAACACAAATAGAGGACGTTTGGGGTTGTTTATCATTTCTGCTTATAAATCAAGTGGATCAGGTGGTCAGCATGCAAATACTACAAATAGTGCTGTTAGGATCACCCATATTCCATCTGGCCTCACAGTTGCTATATAAGATGAACGGTCACAACATATGGTAATTTGTCTGTAATAAACTTATTAGTTATTACAATTGTATATATAAACCTTGAAAATTACATTTTACTTTTCATTTGGTTTAAATAGAACAAGGCTAAAGCGTTAAAAGTATTGTGTGCAAGACTATGTGAGATGGAAAGATGTAGAGCTCAAAACAGCATATCAAAGCTACGAATGGAACAGGTATTATTATTAGACATGATTATAGTTTTGCGCAAATATTGGAATTGTTTGTTTAATAACTAAGTTTGACACCTTTAGAAACAGATTGGCAGTGGGGATAGATCTGAACGTATATGAACATAAAACTTTCCACAATGGCGAGTTACAAATCACAGGATCGGCTTCACTCATCATTCTATTAGCGATGTGATGCAGGGAGAAAGTTTAGATTACTTTATTGATGCCCTTCTTTTGCAGCAGTAAGATTAAAATACAGTTTTCATCCATTTGTTAAAAGTTGAGGGTTTCTTCCTTATAGAAATCTTACTATAATTGTTGTCTATAAATAAATTAACTTGAACATGTTTAGTCTGAAGCTGATGATACTTGAAAATGACCAAATACCTGGTCATCTTTGACCTCAAATTCCTTCTTAATTGCTTATTTTTAAATTGAATTTATAACATTCAAAATCCATACTTAAGTTTCATAGACTATAAACAAAATCAGAGTGATTGTTGAAATAAAACTCAATAATTAACTTAAGTCAAAATCAAAACTTCAAACATTTCACCTTCTTCATAAGAATATAGATCAGGACCCACAATCATGTACAAGATTTTATTCATAAGTTGATGGCTAAATGAAGAAACCGATGAAAGAAGCTTGCTTAACATGAAACAAATTAGTATGCACATGTTGATTTTGGACCAACAACATGCAATCTAAAACTAAACACAGGGTAAAGATGGTAGTATAAGATTTGTATGTGATTGAATTGCTACAATAGCTATTGTGGAAATTGTGTAGTGATTTAGATACAATAAACGTGTCATATATATTTTTTATTATGGCAATTACTCTACATTAATAACTTCATTGTTGGTTTGAGAGTGGTTGTTTTATGTTGTGAAAAGAGCAGAAAGTTGGAACCACTATGCACAAAATAAAGAAATTGCAGTAACATATTCCTTCGACCTATGATTTTAGTTTTTAAAACTGGGTTACGGTTTGTGATCTTCTGTCTTGCAGGATTTTGTTGTTGATGTGGCTGGTATCATCTTCTTCGGAGCCACTTTTGGATATTGTGAACAAAATTTGTGAGTCGTGGATCAATATTGCTCTATTTGTGTTTGGAAATTCAAAATAATAATGACAATATTGCCCTTTGTTTGGCAGCTGCAGCTAAGTATATTGAAATGGTTAGAAATTATGCTTAAAAAGAACTCGGTCTGTTGACCATTGTTAGTAACAAATATTTTAATTTTTAATGTTCTCGGAACTTGAGATGGTTAGGTCAATCATCATTGACCAGAAATAGAATCCATCATCCCAGTTATCAACATTTTGGTTCGTTGAAGTGTTTTATTGTGCACAATCTTATTTTATTAGTTGCACGGGTATAATATCGCATATTTATAGAGTAATGTCTTTATGCAAATATGTGTGTGGAACACAACACCTGGTTATGAAAAGCAAACCAATAAACAGTTGCAAATTCCCAGGGGGCGTGTTGTTGCTCCCTCTGCTGATACGCGTGTACAATTTCATCAAGATCAGACACATTTGAGTTCCGTTCGTGTTTCTACTTGATCAGCAACTAATACAGTTATTGCAACGCCAATAGTGAGTTCGGGCCAACTGAAAACCATTGCTAAAGGAAAACAGAAAATATAGGGGAAATTGATTGCTCATTCTCTGACATCCGTGCTGTTGAACCATTACCTGTTAGTGACCCTATTATTTTTCGGGGATTTCATGATGTAATCCCGGTGTTCAACCTTCTGGGTCGACACCGGTCCCTACACCATCTCCAACATCGATATATGTTCAAATGGCGTCTTGTGGTTCTTAATTCATGTGTCTATTGTTGTATTTTTAGTGGCCACTACTTCATGATTTGCCAATAGATAACATCTTTAGATATTATTGTCCAACTTCCAAGACCAAAATTTGGATCAGGAGAGTTATCCGTTGTCAAATAAAAGTTTGCCTTTGGCTAGATTAAGAGATTCTGCTCATTTTAGATCTCAAACAACCATGATAAACTACTTACTTATATTTCTATGCATATTGTTCAAAGGTTTCAATTTTGACTTAGTCACTATGGTGTCCATTTCAAACGGGTCAAATGAACATTATAGCGGGACAAAGGGTAACGAGTACAATGGGTTGAAAGTCAACCATACTCTCTACAAATAAGGAGATGGGCAATGACAGGAAACAGTGTTAATGATGCTCCTGCTTTCAAACTTGCTGATATCAGAATTGCTATGGCAATTATTGGCTTTTATCAGGTAGTAATACCTTATTCCAGAGTTATTTTATAGTTAAAGTATATTGTATTTCATTTGACATGATTTTGTAAACCTTTAGGTAAGAATAATCATCAAATGTTGGGGAACTTATATTCATTTTCATAACTGCTGCACCAGGGATACCAGAATGCTTGATACGTGTGCAACTTCTGTGGGTTAATGTGAAGAAGTAGAGTAACTAAGAAAAAGCCACGAGAGTTCCTAACGGGTGACCAACCTTTATATAGCAACTAAAGCGCTTTAGGTTCATCTTGATTGCAGTTGCTAACATCATTTATACATTTAATCATACAATAACTCCCATCACTGTTTTTATCATTGAATAATGCAATGTTCAAGGGTGAATAAAAATTTATGTTTTTTCTATATTCTTTTCCAACATTACTTTTTGTAACTGACTTCCGCCACACTATCGGGATCTTTGAATTTCATGAAGTGGTAGCTATACCACAAGAGGAATAATCCGGGGAAGCTGTGAAACAGTGGAAGGCAGTTGAGATCAAACCAAAGGCACCAAGTGGAACCAAAGTAAGCATAAATTTAAACTTTTATTAAGCAAGTCCTAACACCCTATAAAGTTGAGATCAAACCAAAGATACCAATTTGACATTTTTATTTTTTATTTTGCAGGCTCGATAGTCAACAAATAATTTAACGCGGTAAAGGTATGCACATTGACTTTTAATTATAGTTTTACTTTATTTGGTATTTTTTTTTTTTACTTATTGTGTCTGTTATCATGAGTTAAAAACCTTATAGCCTAAGGTTCACAGCAAAAATGCATGCGCTTTGCTACTTTTAAATGGGATTTTGGTCACGCTTGATTGCACTTGGGACAAATTTTTGGACAGAAATTCATGACACAAAGCAACTTAAAGATGTCTGGAAAATAAATAGCATCAAACCATATGGTGATGAAAGTAGCCCAAATTCCCTTCGATGGAAAAGAAATAGCAGCAAAGCATATGTTGAAGTTTGGTCAAAACTGGATGAGTAATAAACAATGAAAATTTTGCGCATGGGTTTATTGCTCTTCTTATAATTTGAAGATTTTTTCCTGCTCCTAATAAACTTTTTTCTCTTTACTTTTAATACGTGACTCTATGTACCACCAGTCTATTTTTTTTGGGTATGCCCTATTATGTAGCATAATGTTAGTATTGTTACCAGATATGTTGTTTCATATGTAAAAGTTCATTTTGATGATAATATAATATTTAACAGGTGGTGTACTTTGTAAATTCTGGAACAGAAGCAAATGAGCTGGCAATGCTGACGTCGCGGATATACAATGATAACCTTGAGATGCTTGCCTTGCGAAAGGAACTGCTTATTGACGGCTGTATCATACTATCATACTCTCAAACTCCAGTTAACTATATTTTGTACCTGAATTTTCTTATTTTGTACTTTAATTTTATTTATCCAGTTCTATGATACTTGAGCCTTAGAAACATAATCAGCATACAACTTATATCTAACCCAAAAACTCGTGAAATAAGCAAATCCGTACACTTTCTTCAAATGCTCATCTTTAAGCTGTTTATAAGCACAATAAGACAAAAATAAAAATAAATAAACATCTCAAAAGCGTTCTATATAATGGTAAATTTGTCATGTTTGACATTGTGGATTATAAAACGATGACGATCAATCAGATTATTTGGTTATACGTACACAACAAATATCACAATTATGATCAGAAAGATAATACGCTGGGATGAAATAAACGTTGCAATTACTTCCACACTTACATTTAATTTCTTTTGGAAGATTGAACCATGCATTTCTGTTTAAGATTGAACCCATACCTGTAATATTGCTAAAAAATGTTTTTCTGTTACTGTATTGCAGTATGTGAGCATGCTTATACATTGGCTCAAAATCTAGATCCCAATAGTGAAGGTATGGGTGTGCTACATTTCAAAGCGGGTTTGAAAATAGTTATCAAGGTATGATTTCGTGCTGATGACAGCTTACGTATATCCATTAATTAGTTATGCTTAATGACATGTTTGGTATTTTTTTCTAAAAGTTATTTGGCAGCAAAAATTAGTGAAGAAAAATGGTGCTGATTTTGACCGAAATCAAGATGTAAGTCACTTACGAGAGTTCGATACGCTACGTGAGGAGGAGATGGAACTGAGGTAGTCAAGCACTTTCAGTGGAAACTTTCAAGAGTACCGATCTTATCTTCGTTATCTTATTAAGTCTTTTTTGTATTCATTTTAGATACAGTATTTAGTTTTATACATTTCTATGTTTATAAAAACCAGGTTAGAGCGCAAAACTGTTATGAGAAAAAGGGTTTTTGCAACTCTTAATGTTGGGAACTGTATTAGAGCAGCTTTCTCAAGAGTTTCTCCCGAGGAAGCAGAAAAATTGATTCCCGACGAGGTTTGACTCCTTTTAATAACATATAAGTATAACCCATTTGTATAAATTGTGAACTTATATAATGTTTGGTTCCATGTTTCAGTTGAAACGAGTTATTGAATTCAACGTAGCTATGACAGAAGACTTGATCGCTTATAATATTATACCTCTTGATGCTCCTGGTATGACACTATACATTTGTTCCCTGAGGTTAATGTGTTTTCAACTTTCATTTTATATCATGCTTTTTTCTTTTTTGTACTTCTAGCTAGCCACTATGTTTATTATTATTATTATTATTATTATTATTATTATTATTATTATTATTATTATTATTATTATTATTGAAGATGCGATGAATATATGCTCAGGTCCGCGTTGCAGTAGCATCATTGAAGTATTTTAGAGGTCTTCCTAGGCTACCTTGTACTTTTCCGCTACTATGAGTGCCGATGTTCTCGATTTTTTGCACTATCTACAAACTGGGCTATATTTAGCTCAACCGCGAGTCTTGGTGTTATTCGTCTTGGTGTTATTCATTGTGGCCACAATGAGAAAAGATATTTTAGTGACCTAAAAATAATGTTTCTAAACCAAATGATAATAACATTTACCTCATTTATGCCTTGACAGCATTCATACTACCGCTGAGAATTTGCTCCTCCTAAGGTTCATGGCCAAGATGATGTAATTTTTTTCAATAGTTTTCCTTGAGCTTATTGAAATTTTATTAAACCAGTTTCAATCAGATGCTCATAGTTTCTCTTTACATGTTGTCAAACAGTTTGGAAGTCATGAAAGAGCCTTTGATTTATGTGAAGATGACACATCAGCTATTGTGAAATCAGTGCTAGAGGCATTCCATGAATAGACTTAAAAGTGTGAGACGATGAATAGGGAAATGTATAGTAACTCAAATAGAAAATTACTCTCCCTCATTCATCTTCATCTCATCAAACCCACTAATCCCACCAAACTAAAAACAAAAATTGTAGGTTCATTGCAAAACAAAGCCAAAACTTTTGTAAGTATCCTAACTCTAATCTTTAAAGTTATTTTATTAAAGGTTAGGTTTCTTAATTGTTGTTGTTGAACCCAATTTTCTTTTGATTAGAGAAGGTCAGTTTTGATTTCGGGCTTGTGGGTAATGGACCAAGGTTATAAGGACATAGTGAAAACGTGTATGATGGATGCCAAAAAATGCTTCTTTCCAAGCACCTCACTGACATCCTTAAAGGTCATTGGTGTATTAGTGAAGTTTCTCTATGTTAGATCTATTAAGGTCATGCATTGGAAGATGATAGTAGACGTAACATTGTCACTGATTTTCCTCACAACTATTACTTTGAAGGTGAGTCAACTAACCTATATTTCATGAAAATACTAAACAATCTAGCCTTTGAGATGAAGGTGAACAAAACCTATAACTTGATAACAAAAACAAGAAAGAAATTAAGAACACTTTGTAAATAGGGTTTGAAATTATGAATGAATGATTTGAAAATAATGAGATGATATTGTTTAGAACAAAATGTTAGAAAGTAGTTACCTCCTTTTAGCCGTTTTATGGATTATGGTAACATCAATTATAGTTCTTAACCCTTTAATTTAACTTTTAAGGGATAATTCTATATTTACCCAATATAAATTTTAAAATGTCATATTTACCAAACTTACAAGTGAATAATGCATAATGTGCAATGATTTTGATGCATGTTTGGAGAAATATGGAATTTTGGTATTTTTATTGGGGAAATATGGAATTGCTCCAACTTTTAATAACTTTTTAGGATATATTTGATCTACTAAATCCTAAAAATAAAAACCACAAATCAAAGTACATACCTTCGTTTAGCTGTTTAATAGATTATGGTAACATCAATTATATTTCTTAACCGTTTCATTTAACTTTTAATTACTTTTTAGTTTTTAGTATATAATTGTTCAACTAAGCCCTAAAAATAAAAACCAAAAATCAAAATACTTACCTGTTTTTAGCCGTTTTATGTATTATGCTAACATCAATTATAGATCTTAACCGTTTCATTTAACTTTTAATTACTTTTTAGTATATATTTGTTCTACTAAATCCTAAAAGTAAAAACCACAAGTCATACCCGTCCATCGGACAGGTTTTGCCACTAGTATATATATATATATATATATATATATATATATATATATATATATATATATATATATATATATATATATATATATTAATTAGGGCTTTCACTTTCTCAATTGAAAGTGAGCTACATACATCGACGAATCGATTGCGTAAACCCTTAATTAAAATATACCAAATTGCACATAATTGATTCATTAATATATAATTGGAGTCTTCCCCAATTCAAGATTTATAATAAATAAACATGTGATAACATATCTTAACAATTAAACAATATTCAAGCAATTATCCATGACAAACTTGCATGTATCATCATGAATATATCATAACAATTATTCAATTAGTCACAAGATCGAATATAATAATTCCATGTCACATAACATATTATTCATGAATTAATCACGTAACATATATAATAATTCTAGGTTTCGATAAGGTTAACAAACAATTTTAAAACCCTAAAAATTTAAAGGTGTCGACTAAAAAAATAAAGGGGTACGCCCCATATTAAATAAAAAATGAACACATAAAAAAAAAAAAAAAAAAAAAAAAAAAAAAAAAAAAAAAAAAAAAAACCAAAACACTAGATTAAACATATCAAATAACATACAATTATTTGTTTTTTAACGCGTTTAGTAATTAATTACTCATTAAAACCAATGACTCGTGATGCCACTGTTGGAATTATATATCATGACATTCAATAAGTAAAACACAAAATATCAAAGTATACATGCGGAAACGTATATGAAAGATTAACGAATAATTAATTAACATAAACAAGAATATGCGTACCTTTATTGATTCTAGCCGAACAAGAATCAAATCCACAAAATTAGCAATTGGATGAACCCTAATTAGGGTTTATAGGATTATGTGAATTACCCCTTACCGTTTTGTAATTGAATCCAAGAATACTAACGATAATGTATTAGTACCACTTTCTTGTACACACGTACTATACCGAATTAAAGGAATGATAGTTTTAATCAAACAAATAACTTGAGTTTGGAAAATCAATGTGTCGACACCTATGGTGTAGTTGTCGACCGAATTTAAGCAAAACACACAAAACAATTTAGGTTTTAGCTTAATGAGTACAAGAGATAAATTACAAACACCATTGGTTTTGTATTTATACCCAAACTAACTTGGTGAACAAGTTTGAGTTTGAGTTGGGTTGGGTTTGGGATCCTTGGCCGATCGGTGGTGTTATCCCACAAGGAATTCCAGAACCTTCCCAATATTTACAATCTAGTCCTTTTCAATTACATTTAACGACCGTTATTTCATTACAACTAATTACTTAACGTCCGTTATGTTATTTCGTTTAATTAATAAATAAATATAACTATTATATTTAATTATTAACTTTAATTCTCATACGCAAAGTGTGCAATCCCGTGGTCTCGAGTTCGATCCTAACTCACGTCTACTAATTTATATCCATAAAACCAACATAAGTTTGGAGGGTTGTAACAGAATTACTAGTGCTGGTTTACGTGCTTTTTCTGGTCATCAACACTTAATTGAACTTAGGTTGTTCTCATGTTGCAATATTTCATGGGAAGATGTTAGGTCAATTGCTTTGACGTGCCCAGATTTGAAGTATCTTCAACTTAGCAGGAGTATTAAGAAGCCGATGCCTAAACCAGGTTCTGAGGACTTTTATATTGGTAACAACCGCTATACGATAGTGTGGGAATGACTTTTGTGTCATTACGGAGTTTTTTATGCTTTTGATAAACTCATATGCACTATGCGCTTACAGGTTAGTTGTTTTGGTCTCATTTTGCTTCTTTGATATTGTTTCACTTTATGCTGCTTCTATAATTGTGTTTCTTAATTAAGGATGCATCGTCACCCTCAATTTCGTTTCAAATTCGAGAAATTATAGTTTATTTAAAATCCATATATGTTTATTGAGTCCATTTGTGACATTTTGTCGTGGTAGAAACTAGTGAGCAGTTGTAAATTTGAATCGGGTTCTACTAACAATTACAAAGTCTTTAAAAATGAGTTTCAAAAGGGTGTTGCTATTAACTTTGTGACTTTGGACGACGAAAGGATGCTTGCAGCTAGATATCCAAAAATTTTACAATGTGGTTGTCGAGGAACTTCCGTCAAACGTTGCTGATCTCATTTAGATAAAAATGTTGGGTTTGTGGGTTTGTTCGGTAAGAAGAAAGGTTAGAACATGTTTTTGATATCTATCGGTTTTGTTTGTCTAACTTGTTACTATTATTATCACACACTTGGTGCTATAAGATATTTGCAACTCGTGCTTGTAGTCTTAAAATTTTATTTTCCCTGAAGTGTATGGATTTGTTTATTTATTTTTATCTTCTGGTAGAACTACATTTGTGGGTTAAGTTTTTGTTCTACGTATGGCTGGTTCTGGAGAGGTTTCTATCGTGTGTTTGGTTGTCATGTCCAGTTATTTGTAACAAGTTGGTATCATAACTTATTAAACAATTGTGTTTCATGCATTCTAGTTTATAAAGGTCAAAAGGTAGCTCTTTTTCCTATCAAAAATTGTAAATTACAAATGTAGTATATTTTTGTTAAAATAGTTCAACATTCTAAACATCTGAAAAAATTAATTCTCATGTAATAAGCAAATATGGATTCAAGCTCTTCAATATTAACAATTTTTTGGCTTGGTACAACTTCTGAGAACAAAATTTTCTTGTTTGATTTTTATAAAAAAAAAAAAAAAAAAAAAAAAAAAAAAAAAAAAAAAAAAACTTAAAATAAATTAAAATCTATGGCCTTAGCTCATTATGACGTTGTGTGGCTTCATTATTTATTCAGGTTTGTTGACAAACTGTAATGCTGTATCGATAAAGAAAAATGGTATATGACGAATCTGTTTATACAACAAGTTGAACTGTGTCCGATATGTTTTAGAATACCGTTGCGACGGCCCATACGATTTTAGGTACATTCATATGTTCTTTATTTACATTGTCTTCATGTAGAAAAGCTTTATATACAAAATCGATAATCCAGAAAAAATACGATCATGTAAAAAGAAATAAATTTAACTTTTAATAGTAATAAATGGCGTGAAAATGTAAGATTATATAAATCTGATTTAGAGTCATAAATTCAGACACAACACACTTTGCCCCTACTACACAAACAGCCTAATGCAATGAAAATTTGCAACGGATAATTTTGGTTGCAACTTTGCAACTGTTTTGCAACGAATTTCCAATTGATTACCAACTCCACTACACATTCAACCATTTTTGTTCGTAACATGTCTATATTTATTTAAACCACTTTGAGTTATTTGTTTCACTTTGCGGTCTTTATTGAGGAACTATTGTGTTCATAATGTGTTGAAGTTATTAGTGCAGTTAGAGACGGAGGAATTTAGTACCTTATAAGTACACTGTTTCGAGACAAAGTAACCCCAAGTTAGATAAACCGTTGCTAACTAGTGATTCGATTGCTAAAAAGCGTCTTACAATAGTTTTTTTTAGAATTTATGGGTGTTCACAATCGCTAAAAAGCGTCTTACAATAGTTTTTTATAGAATTTATGGGTGTTCACAATCGCCATTCTTAAGCAGTGTGATTCAAGTCAACCAAGTCAACTAAAAAGCACTTGACCGAGTGGTTACTGTTTTGTGTTTAGTTTGATGTAAAAACAATTAGTAATTCTCTTTAGCTACTTATTAATCCTGATGTCAGATTACGCGTTAAAGTTTCTCGATGTGGAAGTTGTAAACAATGATGATTTCTATTCAGTTATAAGCTTTTGGAAAATGATACTTAAACCTTCTTTTCGGTAATTTTATTCAAGTATCCAAATGTCATTAAAAAATATGCCATCAACAACATAATAGAACTAGATTAGCATTCCCTTTAGCATAAAAATATTTAAAAAAAAAAAGCATAACACAATAACTTCAAAGTGTAAACCCTCATCAAAACTTTTAGACTTGATTGAACATAACCATGAGCCAACAATTATCTCCTTTTGAACAAGAACAAACAACTTACGAGTGTAAACCATTGCTGCATGAATTTCGATTGCTAATAGCCTCAACAAAGCAAGAAATGAGTCAATCGACTGATGATCCAATCTTTCTTGTATGTATCTCTGTTCTTCCATTGCAGACTCATAACATACCATAAAATTTACAAGTGTAGAAGTAGGAGAAGTGAAAAGTGAAAAAAGGAGTTCTCGCTCTCTGACCTAGATGTGGTCCTTATAAATCCACATAGAGGAGAATCAACAAAAAAAAAGGGAATCCATGATGCCCTAATCCTATACATCTTATTCAACCACTTATGATTTAATAGACCAAATTCAACCATTAACTCATTCCGTCTGATCTCAAACTCCTCAGGGCCAATATACATGTTCCAAACAATCTTGTGAAGTTTATTCTTGAAATCGATATCATCATAAATTCTCGATACAATCTGAAAACAATAAAGTATCACAAGTGATAAAAAAGATAATCATTATACATAGCAAATGCAAAAAACAACAAACGTATCACAAGTGATACAATGCAAAAAAAAAAAAAAACAAACGTATCACAAGTGATACAATGCAAAACACAATAAAGTGTCACAAGTGATACAATCCAAAAAACAACATAATTATATAGTCCAATGCAATATCACAGGAGATAAATAAAATTCTAAATATTCACACACGTCTAATTAAAAATACAAAATATAACAAGAGATACCTTAGATGGAAGCTTTTGCATGATATGCCACATACAAAGCATGTGCTTTGAATTGGGAAGAACTTCAGCTATGGCCTTTCGCATTGCACCATCTTGATCAGTAACGATGATATTTAGAGAATGAACAAATGCTTTCTTGAATGCTTGCAGTAACCATACGTAAGATTCAGTAGTTTCATTTTTAAGAAGCACATAACCAACAGTCACACAACTCCTGTGATTATCTATTACAGTAAAAGGCACGAAAACCATCCAGTATCTAAAAAAAGAAGTATCTTAGGTGATAATATATACAAAATGTAGAAAAGAAAATGCAAATATCACAAGAGATATTAAAAAAGGTTCAAAAAACATACTTGTTAGTTTTGTACCATGAACAAGTGTTGACGACCCTTTCAACCCAGTATACAAATTATGAGCTTTGGTTGCACCAAGATTATAATTCGAAGCTTTGATTATAAAGAGCTGCTCGGTGTATGTTAGCTTCCTCCCAATCTTGGAAAAATGCTTATACTCAATACGATCTAGTTCATGATTATGTTCCACGTCGAATGTAGTAAGCTTATATTTTCTAGTACCAGGAATCATATGAAAAACTGCACGTGCTTTGCAACCGGTGATTCTAAAGTTCGAAGTCCTTACTTGTTTGTCACCTTTCTTAGGAGCTAATGTATTCAAATGAATTTTCTTTAGGCACACTTACCTATTGCATACTAAATACTTCTCTTTTATAAAACCATCCCTTAACCTTTTCTGAGTAGACTTTCTAATACCAAATCCTGCCTCTGAAGCATATCTCATATACATACTAATGTAATCCTCAACAGAATCATAAACACTAAACAAAACTGGTAGCACACTAGCAGCAACTCTAGGAACCCAAAAATCCGATCCACCAAGAGTATAAGTGAAATCATGATGAATAAAAGATTTAGGAGTTTTCAAACTACTAGAAGCTGTAAAACGAAGGTGATAAAACACACAGTCAAAAGCATAACACAATAACTTCAAAGTTGTCTTAAATATCACAAGTGATAATATACATCACTTGAAATATCACTGGTGATACTATGCATCAAATATATCACAAGTGATACTAACACAATAACTTAAAATATTACTGGTGATACTATGCATCAAATATATCACTGGTGACAATATCACAGGTGATACTACAAAAGACTAAACTGGAACAAAAATACATCCAATCAAAACTAACTACTTATTTAAAAGCAAAATCAAACAAACAATATATGTCTACATTAATATACTTAAGCACTATCATAACAAAAACACAAAAAATGATAGTTACCTTGCTAGTGAAATCTATAATTCAGAATTAAGTAACACATTTCTCACTAAGCGGTCCAATATCGTAAAAATAAGCAGTATAGCGTAATGTAAATAAATTGACAACCTGAATCTCTTTACGAATATCGTTAAAATCGTAAAACCGCTTCCCAGACAAACACAAAAACTCTCCAATAAAAGCAAATTACACAAACAGTACCATTATCAATAACAATACTATCACTCTTTTTCAGTCCAATTACCAACACAACCACTCTTCTTCTTAAATATGCAACAAATGCAACACTAACGATCTACACATAGAAATATCGGAACCACGCGGTAAGAAATCACGTCCAACAAGTGCTTCCAAAACACTAGATTTACTACTACTTTGACTACACACCAAACCGCTTCCCAGACAAATGCAAAAACTCTCCATTAAAAGCAAATTACACTAACAGTACCACTATAAGTACCAACACTATCACTCTTCTTCAGTCCAATCACTACCAAACACAATCACTTTAATTCATAATATGCAACAACTGCAACACTAACAGTCTACGCATAGAAATATCATAACAACACGATAATAAACCAAGTGCACTAGATTTACCACTAATTTGACTACACAACTTAAATTAGAAGCCAATTACACAAAAACCTTAATTAAAAAGAAAAATCAGACTATCATCAACTTGAAATACCACTGGTGGTACTACACAAAGTAAACTGAAAAAAATGCATCACATCAAACTAACAGCTTATTTAAAATTAAAATCAAACTAACAGCTTCATTAATAAGCAAAAAAATAACAACAACAGCTGACTATCACAAGTGATACTACACAGAGTAAACTGAAAAAATACATGCAATTAAAATACCAACAGCTTAATTAAAAGCTTAATTAATAAACAACTTATCATAAAAAAAAGCACAATTAAAAGAAAAACTCATATGATGCATTATCATCAACATTGGAAGCACAAATAGAACTGCTACAGCTAAATCAATTGAATTATAAACAGAACTTTTCCAACAGAAACAGGATGTTCATTAAGATCAAAAATTTCCATCTGCGAAATTGAAGAAGATAATGACGAGAAAGCGATTGTGACCGGTGGGATGAAGTGTACGAGGTGACGGTAGTTGTTCGGTGGTTGTGGTGGTTGTGGTGATTGTGAAGGAGGTTAATCGCGGGAATAACCGCTTGATGGAGGGAAATCAGTTATGAGAAACATACACAGAAAGTGTGTGTGAAAAAACTGTGTGTGAAAATAAAGAGATGAATGAAAGATTAAAGATATATATATATATATATATATATATATATATATATATATATATATATATATATATATATATATATATATATATATATATTGAGGTTTAAAAAATAGGTTAAAATGTTAAATCTTAAATTAATTTCAACCATTAGATCAATCTTCATAAAAAAGTTTCATTTAACTTCCATTGTAAGCAACCCTTTTCGTCACAACGGATAATCCTCCCCTTCCATAGTGATCATCCACAATAACATGCAAAAAGTCATACTTGTTCTTTGGATTAAGTATGATTTCAAAATACACTAACACGTTCATATTTTCCACCTCACAATAGTATTTTGTCAAATTTCTGTTTTATCACCTTTGCAATATCATAAAGATGTGAATTCGTAGGTGGTTGTTCATTATGAATATCAGAATACTTAATAGAGCACGGATAATGGCTAACTCATTAACAAGTGTATGTGATGTCACATGCTTTGTCCTAGAGATTCTCAATGGATTATCATAATAAGTTTTCAAAAAATGACACAACTTTTTAGCTTTAGTCCAATCATCCGTTGTCGGAACCGAATGACCTTGTGTCCTAATATGATTACCAAACTCCATGCATTCTATATCATATCTAACAAAAGCACCTTCATATACATGAGCCACTTCCAACTAAGGTTGAGCATCAGGACAAAACGACCTGAACCGACCAAAACAATGCCGAATCGAAAATCGATTTTGTGTTAGACATGAATCGAGAACCGAACCGAAGTACTCGTTTTGGTTCGGTTTTGTGTCGGTCCGTTCAATTCGGTTTATACGGTTTAAGTGTGTGTATGTGTGTGTTTTATTTTTTTTATTCTTTTTTCCGATTTTGGCTCGAACTGAACCAAATCGATCCGAACTGAAATTGAAAATCAAAAATATAAAGACCCGAAAACCAAACTGAATATTGTCGGTTCGGTCTTGGTCGGACCGGTTCAGCTCGATTTTCCCGTTGAATTCGGAAGTTCCAACATATTGTAGGTGGAATTGCAGCTAGTTAGATAATCAAGTAGTAAACTCTTCGGTGTTGGGGTGACTCGTCATTACTAACATGGGTAGACACGACAAAGGTTAAGGGGTGACTCGTCATTACTAACATGTCACGGCGAAGTGGACAAAATCAATGATACATGACAAAATCCATGGCCAAGACACCAAAGATTGCTCGCTGCATCACCTAGACATGCTTCATGACTAAAGGGTAGGATAAGACATGGGATATATAATTGGTGTAAAATGAAAAACAAGCAGGTAGTCTATATCTATAACTAAGTCATCACCACTTACCGTCCGCCCAAAGTTCAAGTTTAGAAGTCTAGAGACCGAATCATGAAATGCAAGGTAGATGTGTCATTAGAGGACGTCGTGATTGGCACACTACCTTTTCTTCTTCAGTTGGTATTACTCCAACTCCAATCTTCAAATGTGACCGTGGTGGCCTCCTCGATACTAAACAATAAAGCTCATACTATAGTGCTTATAACATTGCACTTTACAAAATCATAACTGAATCAACTTTTTTTTTTTTTTTTTTTTTTTTTTTTTTTTTTTAAATCATAACTGATAACAAAACATCCCCCCACTTGAGATGAACAATGGGAATTCGGGGGGTCTTCAATGATCTTCATAATTGTTGTCGATGAAAGCGTGATTTCCAAACCTTTTCACTCGAACCTTGAACTTAGGTAAATGATGACTTCCCAATTACAAATAAAGACTACAGGGTAGGCTAAGGTGTAAGGGTGTAATGAGACAATATATTGGGGTGACAAAATGAAAGGAATGGCTCAGAAGGGTGTATCTAGGGGTATTTTGCACTAAAGGGGAGTGCAACAAAAGGGTTTCACATGGGGGTTGAAAAGTCGAGGTGACTAATCGATAGACTCACAATGGTAGGCTGTTTGGGTGATAATCCTATAATACTGCCTTCTAAAACTGAAAAGTCCAAATACATCGAGCTAACTCAATATACCTCGTCTATGGTCTCGAAATGATGCAAAGGCCAAGTTCTAAAGTTTACAAGCTACCGGCACACTCATAATTTGATGGATTCGGGTAAAATATAGGAAACGGATAAGGCTAATCTCACCATGTAATATCAAGGGTTGTATGTGCTCGGCTAAGGTCTAATCTAGTTAGGTTCGGAAAAACATGTCAAAATTTTAAAAATTGCATAATTTTTCAAAATAAACTAGAAAAATGAGGGCGAAACAAAGTTCAAGATATAATTCTACTCCCGTCCCCCCACTTGAATTGTACAAAGTTCGTTTTGTAATAGGCATTAAAATAAAGGTGAAGAGAAAGGTAGAATTAGAGCGAGAACTTCCTTGAAATTTGCTCCAAAAAAGAAGAAGGCCAACGAGAAAGGATCGTGCCTTTGTTAAAGCGTCATGAGCAAACTTCAATCCCTGAAATCACAAGACCGACACGCATAATTCTAAAAAGAAAAAATAAAATGAAAAACAAACCTAACTCACTTTCGTAGGAATCACGGTTGCATTTAGCGAATGCAACAAACCTTTTAAACCACTTGGTGTCCCAAGTGGACGAGTGAAGTCTCGTGAGGGTTTACAGGGAACACACCCAGAAAGTTCATTTAAAAACTAATACAAGATTACTGTGTTTTAAAATGAAAGAATTAAAGCAGAGGAGAGTTACGTCGTAACTCCAATAAGAGAGTTACGCCTTAACTTGCAAAACCTAGTATGAGCTGAGAAGCGAATGGTTACGGCGTAACCACTGAGATGGTATTACGCCGTAGTTGGTAATGCGTCAATAATTCTGCTGCTAAAATGTTGGTTACGGCGTAATCACCAAGATGAGTTACGCCGTAACTCTGTTCAGATCAGCAACTGCAGTAGTAATTACTTCATTGTCTCCTGCAAAAATGGTTAGAAAACACAAAACCCAACAAAAAGGAAATAAAAACAAAAGAAAGAGATAATTCGGGTTGTCTCCCGAAAGAGCACTTTTCTTTATTTACGAGTCTTTAAGTTAGACTCAGAGCCGCGGGGCTCCTATGGGGGCCTCTGAGCTTGTCCCACTTCATCCACGTCTTTCATTAAGTTGCGTCGAACCCATCCGACATTTTTTGCAGTGCGCAGGTATTCTTTGGTTTCAATTTTCCGTATCTTGAAAAAAATTTCTTCAGGCCCCAAATGGTATCGCGTAAACTCAAATTTTTTAGCTATAATAAGAGGTGGCCTTTTAAATGGGATGCCAAGAAGCTTGCATCTTCATTTCTCGTGTATCTCATCATCTGGGTCGATGAAACCGTCTTCGCCTTGCAACTCGAGATAATCGAAATCATTATCGGAATCGGTATCTTCAAGTTGGTTGAGAATAAGTCTGCATTTTTCATTGTTTACAGAGTCTTTGGTGTCATCAACTGGTTCTTTATCAGGAACTTAATTGTTTGGTTGATTTTTACTCATACAACTTCCCATATTTTCTTTTTGGTCAACGCGTCAATTTTTCCATATTTGATTTTGATCCACTCGTCGAATCGAGATCATCTGGCCAAGGCAGTTCTGTTTTTTCAGAATCATTAGTAGAATTCCAGAGGAATTCGTCTCCCCTAGCTCTCTCGATGCTGCTTCCTCCATCACATTCATACTCAAAAGGGTTGCAGGAGGCCCAAACTGTTCCGTTGCTGGTTTTAATTTGCTCGCACCAATGATTCCTAACTCCTTTGCCATAGTCATCTTCAGAAGGAATATCATCGAGGGGGGTTTAACGGTTTTTCCTCGAAGAAAGTGTTTCTCAAATTTCAGTTCCAAATTCCTGAACATAGTTGAATTAATTATCGCGTCCCGGAACCTAATGGAATACCAATCACTGAATGATAGATTTCCAAAATCAACGTCGTGTATGCCAGACTCGTTTGGGCAGATCCATACTTCATTTTTCACATTCCCTCCTCCGTTGCAATAATCACGAAAAGGATTGCACGTAGACCAAGCGTTAGTGGTCTCATCTTCAATGATGAGTAAGGGTTTGCAGTAATGCTTGGTGGGTGGCCTTTCCACTTCGTTAATTGAGAACTTGGCTACCCTTTCTTCGCCATTCAGAGTAGTCCATCTGTATCTGTCGTCCTCAATTCTTTTCTTATCAACACCACCATCGCAGGTTTTCCGAGGATCACATGAGGCCCACAGACTGTAGCATTCTCCGTCATCAATTGCAATATTTTTACACCAATGATTCCTTCTCATGGGGTTGTTGTTTGTGTCATTGTTAGAATTTGGGTTATGCCGTAATTCTGGAGTGTGATTGCAGCGTAACTCACTTTCGCCATCAGTATCCGACTCATTAGAGCACATGTTGTTGTCAGAGAATACAGCCTTACATATAGTAGAGTTGTTCTTTTGTTATTCGTTCCTTCTTTGAACCTCGTCGCCAAGCCTTCCAATTAGAGTTTCCAAGTTCTTAAGTGATGTTTCGTGGGACGTGAGGTTTTTGTATGTGTTATCTTGGAAATTATTAAGCCATTCTTCTTGCTCCTTTTGCCTCTTGGTACTGTCTACAAGGTATTTGTTGATAATCCCTTCCAGGTTAGCTCTTCTCTCATTACGCTCATAATACGGTGGGGGTCCTCCACGAAACCCATTACGATTATCCCCGTAGAAGGGCCTATTCTCCCCGTATTTAGCTTCCTCGATCGTATCTTTCATGTCGTTATTAGGACAGTTTTTAGTCAAATGTACCCTACCACAGTTTTCGCAGCCGACTTGGATGGCATGAACAGTTTCTTTGATATTTAGCATATCTCTTCCAAGATTTTCAAGTTTACTAGCAATCGCTGCAATTCCGTCGGAACATCCGCCTAGGTTTCTTTTACTTCCACCGTCGTGCCACTTTTGAGAATGGTCCGCCATTTTTTGAATGGCTTCAATTGCCGTAGTAGGAGTCATATTTGGGATAGGTCCTTGATAATCCAGCATCTGTCTCGTAGTTACATTTATTCCTTTGTAGAAAATATTGACCTTCTGCTGGTTATTAAGGTCATTGGTAGGACATTTGTAAAGAAGATCGTTGTATCTTTCCCAAGCTTGATACAGAGTTTCGTCGTCTTCTTGTTTGAAATTGTGGATCTCCAAGAGTTGATTAGAAATTTTTGATGGTGGGCAATATCTTTGGATAAAGTGTTTCTTAAGTAGTGCCCAAGTATTAACTGCCCCGGCGGGCAATCTTTCGATCCATCTTCTTGGTGCTCTAGTTAGAGTCATAGGGAAGACCCTGAGCATAACTGCATCATGAGACACGCCCGGAATATTGAAAAGGCTAGCGATGTATAGGACATTTTCAACGTGCTCATATGCGTCTTCGTCCCTGTTTCCTGAAAAAGGGTTAGCACGAAGCTCCCTCATAAATTGGTCTTTAATCTCGAAACGAACATCCGCTCCGATTGACGATCTTACGAGACCCGGCCCTTGATCAGCTCTAGTCAACGCCAAGTATTCCTCAAGAGTGAGGTCATCAATGTTAACCACTTCCATGGTACCTGAAAACTTGAAATATGATCGTGAGAAAAGTTTAAATATGAAATGAAAGACTTAATATTAATCCTAATATAGCTCCCCTGCAGCGGCGCCAAAAACTTGATGCAGGTTTTACTTACTAGGTCTTAATATTTATAGTGTCTCGCTATACTTATGGTCTAACCTAATGCACTAACGGGCAGTGTACCCGGTCGTGTGTAGTGTAGTAAATGGTAAAGCCGAGGTCGTCCCAAGAGCTATGTGTGTCGGATAATTACTAAGTCTAATTGTCACAGAATATAAATGGTTTGATATGGTTTTAATTAATTAAACTACTGATGCATAATGTAAAAGCAATTAAATGGTGGAAAGGAAATCAAGAGAGGAATAGTGGTGCTAAACTAGTTAATCCTCCTAACTAGTTATGTCTACGTCTACCTACTTCCAATTACTTCAGGTGGGGTCAAATTCGAGAGGACAACATTTGGTCAATTCGCCCTAACCTATCAGCAAAGATACCACCACAGGAGAAATCAGGCGCACCGTCATAAGTCCTATTTTTCCTGGTCCCCTAAGCCGAGTCATTAAGTACCGCTACATGCTAGATTCTAAATAGTGAGTGCCCGGCCGTTAGGAACTTAGACACTACACCCCCAATTCTTAAGTTCATCCAAACGATAGGTGACCAGTTGGTCAAATCGCACAAGTAGAAAGGGTCATCAGTTGGTCATATCTTACCCTTCCCATCTCAGTCCGCTCACCTAGGGTCAGTTGGTCATATCTCCTAGGCAATTGGCCTCTACCGCCATTCAAAACTACCGAACCAGGGGTGACTACCAAAGAACTATGCATGCATACACTTAGAAATAATTGTATGGAAGTAAAGGTAAACGCAAACAAAACAATTAAGGAATCATAACTAGGCTAGCACCAAAGGATGCTTAGCCGCTCATATTAATCATGCACATCAATTCAATATTCAAAGGTATGAAATACATGAATTGAAAGTAAAAGAAATAATAAACGCTAAAGCTTATCTTAATGGTGTGACTTCTCCCTTGGAGACAGCTCCGTATGCTTCCCTAGACCTTCCTTGAGTATTTTCCCACGTTCTCGGAGTATTGTGTATGGAATGGGATGATTAGAAATGCTGGAACTCGTGGGGTATTTATAGGCCAGGTCTGGGTTACGGCGTAACCAAAAGATGAGTTACGCCGTAACCTTCTATTCCGTCATAAAAGCACTAGATCTGCTAGTTACGGCATAACCTTATAAGTGGTTACGCCGTAGTCTTCAATAAACCTGGTTACGTCGTAAGTGATGCAGTAGTTACGGCGTAAGTATCAGCGGCGTGGAACCTCTTTTGACCTAATGGAGTTACGTCGTAATCTTTGGAAGGAGTTACGCCATAACCTCTTGATGAGTTGGACTTCAGGGTCACGCAACAGTTACGGCGTAATGTGAGAGATGAGTTACGCCGTAACCTCTTCAAAATAAGCATACTGTGATAAATCCTTAGTTACGTTTCCATTTCCGCGTCTCTTTAGCTCCAATGCTCGCAATTTACCTGAAAGTGTAAAACAATGGAAAACAAGCGTAAATCCATATAAATGATATAAATAACGAGCATTAACGGGGGAAATTGACACTTAATATTCAGGACTATTTGATGTTATCAGTGGTGGAGATATTTATGATCGGAAGAGTGAGCTTGCTGGTTTCCATTTCCCCCCAATATACGTTCTTTAAGTAGAATGCAATTGTCTGTAACTCAATGTTCGAGTGTACTTCCTTTTCTGAATCATACAAGGAAATTGAAACTTGCAGGTTATTCATCGGCTCATGAGTGCCAGTGTTTATTATTTGGGAAGTGTCCCAATTTGGAAGTTCTATTTACCAAGGATGTGTGTGGAGACAGGGGATTGCAAGTTATTGCTCAGTTTTGCAAGAAATTGCGCAAACTTAGGCATTTTGGGTTTGCAACCGGGAGGGGACTGATTGCTCTCGCAAAAGGATGTACTAATTTGGAGTATTTAAAGGTTAGCATTGAAGGTATTTCAAATGAAGCTCTCGAGTGTGTAGGAACTCATTTAAAGAATTTGCGTGATTTCCGTATATGGTTGAGTAAAGAAGACGATACATCAGATTTCCCGATAGATAATGGGGTCAGAGCTATGCTAATGGGTTGCAACAAACTTGAAAGGCTAGATCTTAGTCTCTGGCATGAAGGATTGACGGATGTGGGTTTGGAATATATCGGGGAGTATGGTGCTAATTTGCGGTCTCTATCACTTACTCATGCAGGAAAGTCTAATGCAGGACTTGTGAAGTTATCGGAAGGGTGCCCAAAATTAAGAAAGCCAATATTGACAGGTTGTCCATTTTGCGAGCAACTTGTTACCCGTTCTGTGTTCAATATACCTTCTCTAAGGTATGTTCGATTTGAGAGTGATCGTACTGTTTTGGCTCTCATTCGTCCAGAGTTTCAACTTTGAAACATTGGTATGTTAGTTCTTTGTTATTTACGTAAAAAATATTGTTCTTTTCCTATTATTATTGCTTTTTATTACTTTCTTTCAATAAGGATGTCTTACTTTCGGAGTTTTTGTAGTCTTGGAATATCGTGATTGTGAAATTCTATCAATTGCATGTTTTCTATCATCTGTTAGCTCGAGTTTGATTTTTTATGAGTTTTCTGTTAGACCAAATAAGGGGTTTTGTATATCTCATGAGCCAAGACATATCCAGAGTGAGACCATGTACAAATGAATGCTCCATCCCATTTTCAAATATTCTGGCAACTTGGGACCAAATCCTACATTTAAGAGCAGGGACGGAGCGACGTTTAGGCTCGGGTGGGCCATGGCATACCCAAAATAATTTACAACATCACTAGTATTATGAATGTATATTGGTATCTGTAGATAAAAATGGCATACCCAAAATTGTTTTTGACTTATATTTTGAACAACTAGGTGATTACTTTTAGAGTTAATTACATAATTGGTCCTTAAGATTTACCGGATCTTGCAGAGAATGTCCTTGTGTTTTTTTTGATGGGTCGTGTCCTCATGGTTTTGATTTATTACGGGTTTGGTCCTTTGATCAATAATTCTGTTAGTTGACCGTTAACTTGAAGGGTATTTTTGACTTTCCACATGTTTTGGCAAACCACAAGGACGATTTATGTTTTGGCAAACCATTTGAACGGTGCAACTTTTTTGGTCAAGGGACGAACGGCTGCAGTCAACGCAAACCACAAGGACGAACGGTGTAATTTACTCTAAAATTAATAAAAATTAGAGTAAATTACACCATTCGTCCCTATGGTTTGCCCAAAATAACACCGCAAGTCCATTTGTTTTTATTTTTGCGTATGAGTCCTTATGGTTTGCCAAAATAACACCATAAGTCCCTATCGCTAACGATCGTTAGCTTTCTCCGTTAACTCCCACATGTGCCTTACATGTGCAGTCCATTTCTAACGACCGTTAGCGTTTTTGCACGTTTTTGTCTGTTTTTCCACGTTTTCGCACGTTTTCATCCGTATTTGCTTGTTTTCATCCGTGTTTGCAAGTTTTTTTCGTTTTTGCGCATTTTCGTCCGTTTTTGCACGTTTTCGTCCGTATTTGCTCGTTTTCGTTCATTTTTGCATACTTTTGTTCGTTTTTCAGGTTTTCGTCCGTTTTACAAGTTTTCGTCTATTTTTGCATGTTTTCATCCATTTTCGCACGTTCTTTTGTCCGTTTTGCACGTTTTCGTCCGTTTTTATACGTTTTCATCCGTTTTTGAACATCTTTGTTCGTTTTTGTACGTTTTCGTCTGTTTTTCACGTTTTCATCTACTTTTTCATGTTTTCGTTCGTTTTTTCACGTTTTTGTTCATTTTTTTACGTTTTCGTCCGTTTGTGCACGTTTCGTTCATTTTTTTACGTGAAAAAACAGACAAAAACATGAAGAAATAAACGAAAACGTGCAAAAACGGACAAAAACGTAAAAAAATGAACAAAAACGTGAAAAAAGAAACGAAAACATACAAAAACGGACAAAAACATGAACGAAAACATGAAAAAATAGACGATAACATGAAAACAGACGAAAAGGTACAAAAATGAACAAAAACGTGCAAAAACAGATGAAAACGTGTAAAAAAGGACGAAAACGTGCAAAAACGGACAAATAACGTATGAAAACGGATGAAAACATGCAAAAGCGGACGAAAACGTGTAAAAACGGGCGAGAACGTGCAAAAAAGGATGAAAGCGTGCATAAACGGACGAAAACGAGCAAATACGGATGAAAACGTGCAAAAATGGACGAAAACATGCAAAAACGCTAACGATCGTTAGAAATGGACTGCACATGTAAGGCACATGTGGGAGTTAACGAAGAAAGCTAACGATCGTTAGCGATAGGGACTTATGGTGTTATTTTGGCAAACCATAAGGACTCGTGACGCAAAAATAAAAACAAAGGGACTTGCGGTGTTATTTTGGACAAACCATAGGGACGAATGGTGTAATTTACTCTAAAAATTATTTTTCAAGATTATATAGACTATTATACCCTTATCAATAAATGGGACTACACACTTTTATATTTTTGAACCAGTTAAACAATTGAACTAATACTATTATACCATAACAAAAGTCTATTCTTTATGTAATGATTCTACCAAAAAGTTTGATTAAATATATATACTCCGTAGTAAAAATCAATGCACCAGCAGGTTGGTTCCATTTTCATAGAGTATCACAAGTCAACAATTCCCTTGTTTCGCCTTTAAAATTAGCAGCAAGACTTTGTATATTTGCCCAAGCTTGTGCCATTTATCATGTATTACGACAATTTGCCAACAAAATAGAATGAAAATGTTATTTATATGAGTTTTGGTTGGGTAAATATGGCATTATAAGGTTTAAGTTGAGGAGCGAATGTAAAGGCCCAATATCAGGGCCGGCTCTTGGGGTAGGCAGCCAAGGCCCAAGCCTAGGGCTCAACTTGTATAGGGGCCCAAAAATTGATTATTGACTTTTAATGAATATGAGTACATGTTTAGCACCTTATTAACATTGATTATTGACTTTTATTTAATTTATCAACTTGAATTTTGGGGCCCTATTTTTTCCATTTGCCTCGGGCCTCGTCTTTTTTAGGCATTCTCGGAGACGGCCCTGCCCAATATCTCAATAGCACCTTTCTCTAAAGCTTCGAAACTGGAACTCCTTTGTACATTTTGCAACTCGATCATACTTGAAAGACTTGTAGACCGAGATATTAATAATGTCACTCGAAAAACACCAACTGATACAAATGCAATATTAAGTACGTTAACCATGCCTAGCGGCTTAGCTTTGAGCCTTTGGACAAGACCAACCCAGCTCGAACTCTAATGACTAATATTGAGCCTGTTTAGGCCTTAAAGCCAGACTATGAGACCAAGCTCATGACTTGGGCTAATTTGAGCAAAACCGCACTGGCGCCAGCCATATGTAAGTCTAAGTGTAAATTTTGAATTCAAAATTACGCAAAGAAACTGGTATTTTACAAAGTTGCTTGTACATATCTCCATGGTGGGTATATAAAGAAACCAGATAACAAATCAGTTGTGACAAGCAAAACAAAAAAATCCAACTTCAACCCACTGATCATCAAGCCCGTCGTTTGCTGAGCCTCCACGAATTGGGTTCATTGTAACGATCATAAAGAGGCTCAATCCTTTCTTGTCTTTTACGCTTGCTCATCTTGGTAGGATCGGACACCTTAAAGAACCTTGGTGCCAATTCGACTAGCCATTTTAGATCTACAACAGTAACCTCACGCATGTATTTCTTTGTTGTCATAACCAGCTCGTGGTAGATGACCCAATCCGGTTGTCTTTGGAAAAGCGCGCTACTTGGGTGTACGTACACGGGCTGGTTCTCCACGATAGTTCTGTATCCTTCTTGTGGGTCTTTACGGGCAGCATGAAAGAAAAAGCCAGCAGTTATCGCCTTTCGTATCTTTGTAAAGTTCTTTCCAGCACTCACAATATCCAATTTGTACCTGAATAGAAGAAAACGAGCAAATCAGCAACATGAACCAGAAACACATGCTATTGATCATAATAAGAGGAATTCACCTAATCACATAATCACTTCTTCAGAAAACAAAAAGTGGCAAATTGACGGGTCGGTTAACAAATTAATGACACAAAAACATTTCATACTTCCCTTTTAAGTAATACTCGTTTTATATGTGATAAAAAGCTATGTTACAATGACGATAAATTTGAAACTAGATGAACGTCAATGGTTGAAAAAGTCGTATAAACACATCTACAGAGAACTTCCTGAAACTATTTGCGCAGATCTATGCCATTAGTATCAGTTTAAACACAAAACTGGAAACAATTGTTAAGTATAGTAAGCCGACACAGAGCAGCATGAAGTGACAATCAAACGAAGGTCGGGCCTTCGTTTTATCAACCCTTCTAATAACCCGAAAAGAACATCAGTACTCATTGTTCTCTCGTGAGCTTCGTCAAGCATAATAACAGAATACTGAGATAGATTCTCGTTGGCCAAAATTTCCCTTAAGAGCATACCATCAATCATGTACTTAATTACAGTTTCGGGACCCGTACAATCCTCAAATCGAATCAAGTAACCAACTTCCTCACTCTGCTGCAACCGAACTCCTCAGCCACCCTCTTAGCTACCGACAATGCAGCCACACGACGAGGTTGCCCCGAGTGGTGTAACCAGCTTCTGCTAAATACTGAGTCACCTGAGTTGTCTTACCAGACCCTGTCTCACCAATAACAACCAACACCTGGTTATCGTTCACAGCTTGAACCAATTCCTTCTTCAGTTTATATATCGGGCATATCGTATGCTGACAACCCGACTCCTCTTAACTCCTGTGCTAAATGCCGCTCGCCGTTTTCTGGCATAGGGTCTTCCCAAGAACGATCACGATCCTTTGGGATGGAATCAAGCATTGTTCTCTGCTGCTGGTCCCTCACTTCTCACCGTTCCTTAATCAAAGCAGACTGCAAAGCCGCTGCACAGCTCAACGAGCCTTCGGGATTTTTGAAAATCTTAACAGGTGACATATCCATCGAGTAATGACTCTGTCCTTTCAAAAACGCAGGCTCGCCTTCGTTTAACTCAACCTCAAGCTCCGCGTCACCACCTTCTTCCTGATAAACCATCCCGTCATTCGTTTCCTCATCATACATCGGATAATCCTTAACACTCAAAACCCCCGACACAATCAGCTGATTCGCCTCCCACCTCTCGGGCGAACTCATCTTCTTCAAAGGCCGTCTAGACGAAACACCAACATCCTCAGCAGTAAGCTTAATCCCCGACAACCCAATCCTCGACTTATACCTGACACAACATTCACCCGACCACCATCACCATCCTCCTCACTCTTCTTCAACGGCAACAAATCCTTCCCGGTATTCTGATCCACATCCCTCATCGAAAGCGAAACCTTCCCAGTACTATCCGATATCACCTTCACAAAAACCTCTTAGGTCACGCTTAACCACATCTTTCACGTTCGCCACTCTCCTGGTCGCCAACTGCGAAACGTGCACCAATCCTTCCTTCCGTTTTACATCCAATCCACAAAGCACCCGTTCTCCATTGTCCTCGTCACTCTCCCTCTATAAACTTGATACAACTCCAACTCGAAACCATTTATTACGTGAACCACGTGGCCTACCAGGCCCCCTCCCCCCTCCTGGTGGGGGCATTGTTGGTATTGATTCACAGGTCTAAACTTAAGCCAATTTCTCTTCATAACTTCTTTGTAATTAACCATAATTTGTGTGTGTAAATGGAACTGGGTTTTGTAGAAACAAAATAATGCAAACACTGAATACTGTTATATTGATATGAATATTTGGGACTTGTCTACATTGACTCGACTAAAACCTATTTATACTTTGTGAAACGACATGATTGAAGCCACATGAAGCATTGTGTCGTTTCACTAAAACTACTAACTGTCAAATACGACCCATAAATACTTAAACATAAAGTAAATTGTTCTTTTATCATTCTAAGACATTATATAGGTTACAAGCATCACAACCAAACATTACGAGAACCACGTGGCCTACCACGCCCCCTCTTGGCGGGAGCATCAGGGGCAGGATCATCAGGAGAACGCTCCCTACAACGATTACTAGGACCAGGATCACTAGAACCAGAACCACGGTCCCTGGGAGGCTTACGAGCACGAGGAGGAGGAGGAGGAGCAGGCACCCTAGGATGATTACGCGAACCACTTGGCCTACCAGCCTTCCTCCTGGGATGGTCAGGGTCGTCTCCATCTACAACTCTAGATGCTGCAACTGCCATATTATTAATAAGATGAATGGTCATTGTAGCCCGACCCACTTGAGCTGCTGCCCTCAATCCAAACATGTGCAAAGTTGCATGATCCCAGTCTCTGTCGTTGCGTAAATACTCTAGAGGAAGATTTTCGTCCCGGTCGATCAGTTGGTTGTATGATGCGATCCATTCACCAAATGGCATCCCGACATCTTGAGCAAGTTGGTCCATTACTTGCTGAAACGTGTCACTGTCATTGTACATTCGTAGAACGGGCCCGCGATATGGCGGAAGAAAGACTTTGAAGTAGATCTCAAGTCTCTCACCATGGGCTCTACGATTATTCCAGACGAAGAATTCAAGCTGCCTCATTCTGTCTAACAGCTGACGCATATCAACTGTTACAAAAAAATAAATAATAATAATTAAAAAAAAAATAAAAAAAATCAGCAACAATGTAAATTAAAATAAAAGAAAAAAATAAATATATTCTTACTATGATTGTCAGCCGCCAATTGTTCAAGAGTCATATTCCCATTGTTATGTTTTTGTAAGTATTGGACATCGATGTTATTGACAGCCGCCATCTAATTCAAGTAAAAGTCAAGACCAATTTTTCATCGATATTAGGGTTTGTGTTTTCAACTTGGGGTTTTATTCATTCATTCACGGGTATTTACTTTTATACCCTCCAATTTTTCATTTTTACATTCGATCCTCCCTCAAAAGTCAAGACCATCTTTAACTTGAAATTTATGTTGCAAGAACCCACTATCGTCTAAAGAACGAAAAACATAAATAAATTAAAACATCTGTCAAACACTCTCTTTTGAGGTGTCACTCTATGTATAAATCCTTAAAATCATTGGTATTTGTCACACGACCAAATGCTAGCTCATTTATTGAAGCTTATTATTGGTGCATGAGACATAATCATTTACAATGTCGGACACCCTTAAATGCAGGAGCTCCATCTAGCAATCTTTATCTGTGGCCAAACTCAAATATTGTCATTGTTGTGGCTTTCCGCGTAGATGTCAAATTAATCTCCAAAGTTCTCCCAGCGGGGCGTATCATGTTCCTACACAAAGGCAACGTGCAGCAAGATCAAACGTCACCCAGACAGTTAATTGGCCTTCTTAGCAATGGGTAACCGAAAATTTTAGCAGTTCATTTTAGCAATGGGTAACTGAGGTAAATATGGCATTAGGGACACGCAATTTTTTTACTCCAAAAACCTGGTATGTCAGAACTTCATAGTCAAATCCAAACTGATTTACAACTTCAGCATATTGATCCCTTATGCCAGCTTTGACAACAATTATGCCAATATTAACCTCTATTAATTGTCAACGAAATAACTCAAAAATGAAAATTCGAAGCAAGATAAAAGCCAGATTTGTAAAATAGAAATATATATATATATAATAATTACTATCACCAAATAGATGTTGTGCACAAAAGAAATAGTAAGTTCCTTACCCATGAAAATACTGAGCGAGAGGAAATTGAATATCATCACTCAATCAATCGCTCCTTAACATTAAATCAGTGACAATAGCCTGCAAATAATATAGATTTATAAACACGTAAATAGAATTGCGTGTTTGCATTACATAAATAGAAGTTGCTTTCTAAAACATGGATGTACTTTTTAACAGTCCACACCTAACTACAGCAAACTCGGTAAACACATTATCATATTAGCAAACGCTTACAAATTAGCCAAACGCTTACAAATTAGCCTCACCTTTTCATAAAGTAAGTTATACCTTTATTTTCATCAACAACTAAATGGAATAGCCTCATCAATGTGATATAAATGAAATTTTTTCTAACATAAGTTCCAGTTTAAAGCTTTACGGCACTAATTTCTCTCTTTGAAAGCTTTACGGCACTAATTTATCCACTTCACTTAAAAACATGTACGTTAATCCCTGTGCATAAGCTCAAATATATATACTTTGAAAAAAGTATAATGTAAGGAAACTTTTACCTTAGTATTTACTCGATTGACCTTTATTGTAGTTGGTAGGCACGTATTCATTTTGACCCCTAACTTACTAAGCACATATACAAAAACCCCATGAAATCGAGTCCACTGACATATTATTTAAACAGTCACTGTAAGTTGTTAACATCATAATATAACTGAAGAACTAACTCAAAGCTATTCATAGTTTCATACTACAAATATCCATAAAGAAAGTAAGTAACATAATCAGGTGGTTAAAAATCTAGTTAACGTAGAAAGTGATTTGTACATATATGAGAATTAGTACTCTAATAGACACTTACAATGATCATGGTAAATGCAAAACTATCTATTTACTGCTAACTTTAAGTACTAGCTTATGGATTTCATGATTTTAGTTATTTAAAGCGACTTATGGTTCCTTTTCACTAAAAAGAGTGCCTAGTTGCTCAATCTTTTATAAATTTAGGATAAGCTTCATCATCACTATATATTTTGAAAACCAATATCTTTACTAAATTTAGGATAAGCAACATATATATTTTGAAAACCAATCACATGGTGTCCAATATTAGACCATTTAGACACTACTATGCGACGCCACTTATGATATGCTTTTAACCTAAAGTCGAGCATCTAATCAGGTTCACAATTAATAGATGAAATCAGCCTAACTATTAATTTAGTAAGCCCTTTACGTATAGAGAATGAATCAATATCTTTACTAAATCCCCATTGATTATCTCTTTTAAGAAACATCACAGTTAGTTAACAAAATTTGTGATTATGAACCTAATCGACTTATAATTTCAACAAAATGGAACTTTATAAGAAATATGTGAAACCTGTTTGAGCTCTCCATTCTTTCCACCAATAGTAGTTATTAAAATGCCACCAATTTGATTTTCATTCCCACCAGCTGCTTAGTAGTTGATAATATACCTCTCATGTCAAAACAATGTAAGAGATAATGAAAAAAAATGAATCTTATGTCCCTTAAGAAGTATTTTATCTAATCTCTACTACTTATGAAGAGTGTATCACTTTTCTTAAAACTCGAAGATTCAATCTTAAAACTTAAACTAATGTAGTTTGCCTAAATTACCACTAAGTACCCTTTAAACTTGACAACTTAAAATTTGTCTTTTATTTATCAATTCTAAACTTGGCAACTTTTCAAAAACACACACTATATTAATTTTAAAAAAACACAAACTTTGCATCAATGGTCGAACTAGAATAACGATTTTGTAACTATTATATTTGTCACTATACACCGTCGCTTTGCACGAGTATTCTTATGATGTTTATTAACGAAGGGATATAGTTATCCCAAAACACGAATGTAAATAAACGACATGATGTATGTTTTGAGTTTACTCCTATATATTGAATTACCTCTAACTTTTACGATTTAATTTTGACTATATAATACTTTGACGTTTTGATTTATAAACTTACAACCCGAGGACAAGCGGGTCAACTCGAATCCGAGTTAGCCAAACAATTTCAACCTGATACCCGACCTTATTTAGTAAGGTTATTCCAAATTCTGTCTATGACCAAAGTAACCCGAATTCCGTCTTTGAGCAAAGTAACTCGACCCGAATAGATTTACAACCCGAAGACAAAAAGCAATATAGTTTCAATATAATCTCGTTTAGTGATTCTATATAATTTGGGAGGTGGGTACCAAACTACCAATGCAGACCCCACAATATCTATAATCCTTATAGCATTAGTATTATTCACCAAGATTATCTCTAATGCTTCTATATAATCTCTTTTAGTCATTAGTCCGTTTACCTTTTTTCACTTTTTTATCGACTTTTACTGTAGCAAAAGAAGAGCAACCTAGATGAGTGCTACAGGAATTGCTACTGGAAAAGCAATTTTGAACCATTTTGAGCAAAGCCCTGGTTCAGTTTCGAGTGATCTTTAGTACTTACTAAAAAAAGATTTAATTTTTATGTGATAAAGGTTGGATTTTTATTATCTTTTTTGAGGGAAGAAAATAGTTGTGGTGAATAACATGGTGAGAAGCTTATGGGCTTATTGCATGAGACTGGTTCTAGTGAGATTGTTGTTTTGTGTCATGGTTTTCAGTCAACAAAGGTATTTTTTTGGTGACTATGTTTTCCGACCTTTTGACTGACTAATCCACGGGTTTTATTGAGACCTCTCGCATTATAGTGATGATAGTCTCAAGCCTTTTTGCCACTAGGCCACCCCTAAGTGGTTAGTGTAGTTTGAATTAGGAGTAGTTAGCGGTGGTAGAGAGAATGTTTTTGATTTTTTGATTAAGGGTATTGACTTATGAGTTGAGGGTGTTTGAGACTGCTGCAAATAAGTAGTTTTGAGGGTTTATGGGGTTTCTTATCCTAAGTGCTTATATGGTTATAACTGTGAATGAAATAAGCGTGTTAAATAAGATATAGGGTGTTTGGGTGATTGCACGTGTTACATTAGTTATTATCTCATGCTTATTTAACTGTAGTAATTCCGGAAGACCTTGTACAAATTCAAACAGTTCTGAGATGGGAGAAGAAGGGGAAACAAAGGTATTGACCGGAACAGGGGAAAGGCAAAGGCAAGTATATTTCAAAGATATTTAATATAGGTTTGTTAAATTTGCATAAGAAGTCAAATATTTTTTCTGCATCATTACAGAATGTTGTCTTTCTTAATATAGTGGTGTATTTGTTCATCATTAGTGGTAAACAGGCTGATTGGTTTGGTTGAAAGCGGGGTGTCTTTCAAAATGCTTAAAGGTTTCTGAGTCTATGTTCTAACCTGAGTCTAATGATGTAAATCCACTCAACTCGTTTTAATATGTCCTCTATAGTAATGTATATCTCACCAATTAATGGTAAATCGGTTGATTTGGGTTACATTTTGGCTAACATATCAAATGGGTAGATTGTCAGTGGTTAACATGGAGTCGGTTGAATAGGATAAAACAGTTTGAAAATGAGTAACTGTGGGATATTCGTAAACTGAGAAACTTCAGGACATTCTCATCATATGACAGTAGTTGTATATGTATAAAAACGTTACCTGATTTGTATGGCGCGAGTTTCATTCTCTCTTGTATTAGCTCTTGCGGGGTAGTTCTTTCGTCTTTCCATCTTGGTGACTTTTTGTGCGTCTTAAATTTTTAATGCAGGTAAAATTAACCTTGTAAGATTTGGTCCTGATGCAAGATACTTCAGACGGCTCTACGGATCAAAACCTTCAGTTTTGTCACTTGCTTGGAGAAGATGGAGACATGGAGTTTTGAAAAACTTCTTTCACATTTTGCAAGAACCGGGGTTCACACTTTATATGTAAAACGATGCATTTATCTTTAACTTTATATTGTATCACTTTCAGTTCTTAACGACTAAAAAAAGCCTATCTGGAGTATATGAAAAGATTATTCATGTCCTTTTTCGTAAGATTATAATACAAGTTTATGACCGCAACTTCTTCTTGGCATTTGATTATGTATGGAGTTTGTCGAGTTTTTGTCTTTTTCACAAGATAAAGTTTGTTGTAGAAAGTTTTGTCCAGTAAAATATATATATATATTTTCTTTAATAAAGAAGGGATTTTTATACATTCTTATTTCAAGGTGGTTGACTTTAGGTTTTGTTTAGGAAGTGGCTGGTTCAATAGTATTATACAAATATTATAAAATGATGTGCATGCTAATTCAGCATTATTATTCTGGATTTGATTATTTCTATTTGGGAGAAAATGTGTGTGTTGTTGTATTAACACTAGTTTGTAGAAAGATAGGAGTACAATACAACAACGCTTGCGTGACATGGATATGCTAGCTGTCTTTTAGCTTATGGAGGCGATTAGGGATGAGAACGGTACCGATCTCATACCTAATTAGTGGTACCGATTTTTTCCCAAGCATAAATTAGTGGTACCGGTACCGTACCTAAGAGGATTTGGATACCGGTACCGAGAAATCGGGTTTTTCCCTTTTTTTTCAGGACTTTCTCGATTTGGTACCAGGGTCCCGTACCGAATTAGTGGTCCCGAATTTTTTCACCTTATTTCGTAGTCCCGATACCGTACCGTATATCGAAAACTGGTACGGTTCCGGTTCGATTTCGGAATTCGGATCAAAATTCTCATCTCTAGATACCGTTGTTTGAACGGTTGTGTCAAATGCCAATGGTGGTTAAGCACTAGTATATATTTGGGACTACGAACTGAATCTTGAAACCAAGCTCTAGGGGCCTGTGACAACCCGGAAATTTCCAAAGCTTGATGTAAAACCACATCCGTGGATATATATAATTAATTAGACTTTGCAAAATGAGTTTGGACAGGAAATGAAGTTATGTGTGATTCACAAAGTTAATTGGTGATATATGAGATTAAAGAGTTTAGCATACGTGCAACAGCACGGATACTCGTTTATTAAATGATTATCATTATTATTATTATTATTATTATTATTATTATATTTGATCAAAGATAGTCGTGTGACTACTCATTTTGATAGGAAAAATTATTTTGAGCGCAACGGTGTAATCTATGTGTCTTGAATCGCAAGTTAATTGCGTCCGGAGAACTATTTTGTAAAAGACCACAGACATTACCTCCAAAAGAGCCCCCTACTACTACTCTTCCTTTTGTCAAGTATAAAAGGGATACCCTAAACCCTAACCCTATTTATTTCAGCCCCCTACACCTTTTGCAGATCTGTTCCATCCTGTTCGATTAATATTTATTTGAAGAAAGCTCGTGACTTGATATTGTCGAAGAAACACTAAGGTAATGTGAAGATCTGTTATGAAAACGAGCCTTTGGTTCTTGTATTAACAAGTTTTTAATCTGACCTATATAACGAGTTTTGCAAACTAGTTTATGTTTTACAGTATAAAGACTTCGTCCTAGCTTTTTTATTTTCACAACAGCTTTTACGCCATTCGCCCTTTATTTTACAAGCTTTTAAATAAAATGGTGGTTGTTTCTGTTTTGAGCCTGACTGGTTTTTGTTAACATGATGTAAGTTAGTTCGATCATGGGGGTGGGTTTTGAGTAGTGTGATAATTTTATTGTGAGTCGTTTTTTTGGTTTTGCTTTTTTTGACCCACTTGACTATTGATAAATGGCTCTTGTTATGGACTTGAACCTTGGTTTGATTTTGACTCGAAAAGTAAAACGACTCATGTGACAAAAATGATAATTTTACTAATTGGATTAAAAGAAAAAGAAAAGAGATATCGAATAAAAATTATTTGGCAAAATCAATAATTAAATCTTATAACAAGGTTTAAATAAAGTAAATACTGATTTTGACTTTTGACAAGAACGAATCGCATGATGGTTTGTTGGACTTTTCGAGATACGTGACCATAGTGAACTTTTGATATTCGTTTTAGACTACTACTTGTGAACTTTGATCGCTGAGATTTATCTAAGTTTCGGATTGGTTTGGTGTTAATAGACACAACCAATAGGTTTGTTGGACTTATTTGGTTGACGAGTCTAATAAGAGCCCCACAAGCATATTGGTAGGAATTTATTAGCACATGATCTATCCTAAGGACTTATCTTTTGCTATGACGTTTTAGGTTTGGCTTGGGACTAATAAGCAGACGAATGATCATTAGACTTATGGGTTGACGAATCTAATAAGGATCCAATAATCCGTTCGAGCACCTTATAAAATCTTTATAACTAATTTTTCTAATCTAAATTAATTGAGAAATTGAGATTTCATTAAGTCAATTGACTTGGAAATGTTTAATAAACAAATGAGTCATGCCCAAAGTTTGTAAAAATTTACTATACTTATATTATTTCTAAATTCCTTTAATAAAAACCATAAGTTCAATATTATTCTAAATAAAGACGTATATTGTAAAATGGGTAAGTATGGATATTACCAATTTAACTGATCAATGCCTCGTGTTAGTTTTGCTATTGACTGTGACTACGTTTGTCTATTTTCTCGATTCGAGTTTTCATCGCTGCTCCTTCGACTTCTCCGTTGTCTATTGTTTTGGCGTGAGTATTATGGAGTCTGTGTTCCCTCATTGTACACGATTGATGATGCCAACTCTTTTGAAATACGAGAATGATTTGAAAAAGGAAACGTTTTGACATTGCGAAAAACCTTGCGCATTTAATTAAGTTCTATTGGGATGTATTTTGAGATACATTAATATGTATTAGGTCGTGCCGTTCGTGTATTGCTGTAGAGTATTTCGATGTGACGTGATATCCCTTTTGATTATTCTTGTATTTGCTACTGAGACTGTGGTGAGTCATAGCCCCAATTTTACTCGTATTAATTGCTAATAAATCTTGGGGTAAGAAACATGCAAAATGTTTTATTGGATCTAGAAATGTTTTGTTTTGGTGTGATTAAAGAACGTGGTTAGGCTAAGGTTAGTATCCCAAATTTTGCCCATTCATGAACCGTTAGTTTCTACGGGAAACGTGAATGTTACAGATAGATTTGTCTGGGGTGACGCTCCATCCAAAGTTGGTAGCGCCAACTCGTCGGATGTATAGCATGTCGGATCGGTGTTTAGGGATAGACACCAAGCTTGTTTTGATGGTCGAGTGTCGTGCATGACTTAGCCTGCGTAATAGTTTTTTGTATGAGACACTATATATGTCATAGTGTGAATACGATGATATGGTAAAATGATTGTTTTATAATTAAACCTATGAACTCACCAATTTTTTGCTAATTTTTAGCATGTTTTTATCAGGTAAATGATTTGGAATATGGATGTTTGCTTTGGTTAATAGTAATATAGTAGTTTTCACATACAAGTTTTCGAGGATCCAATATTCGGGAACAAATCCGCCTTGAATATTTTGGACCATACTAGTTTAGTTTAATCAAAAAATTTATTTTAGTTAAATGTGTATTACATGTGTTTAAATAAATTATAAAAAATAAAAGTAAATATGTGGGGTTTAAGGGTGCACGGCGGCACTAGAAAATGGTGTTATAGGAGGGAGGGGGTTTTTGGTGTTGTGATAGTTAGATTCGGACAATGAAACAAATACACCTTTACTTGTTTAATCTTATTTATTACTATTATTTATTATTGATATATCTTCCTCTTTTTTAGCAATTAATCTATTTTTACTTTTTCTCCTATTAGATGGCGCAAGCGGAAGCAGTTATTATCACATTCGACGAGTTCCAAGCACATGACAACCAAAATCACACTATCAACCAGTTAATGATTCTCCATAATGGTAAGATTTTTTATTTTTTTTCTTTCTCTTTTGCTTAGGTGTTGTTGGCGAATATTTTGTGATAAGGGCAAAAAAATGTGAGTGAAAACTTGAAGAGATGAGTAACTCTTTAATTCTTTAATTATCAAACTAAACCGAAAACGTACCTTTTAATTCAAACGTGTGCAACTAAATGCATAGTTTGTGCAACTAAATGCATAGTTTGTGCTTATTTATGTTCTCTAGTTTAAGGAAAAAAGTAAAAGTAGGGACGTATTGTGTGTCACATTTTTATATAATTGGTTTTGTGGTCCTTCCAATCAAGGTTTTTTTGTCAATAACCTTTATTTATTTTGTGGCTATTATTGTTACCTCAACTTTCATCTTATATATGGCGTGAAAATTTCACACAAACAAACAGGATAACTTTCACTTCCTTCCTCTCCATTTCCACCACTTTCACTCTTATAAAATATCATAAGTTCATCATTTTTGGAGGATACCCTAGCATTCTTATTAAGCTATAGATTGTGATGCAAAAACATTGATACTAACGAAACATGTAAAACAATGACAAACAAAGTAAAACATTGTGTCTATCTAAAAAGACAATCCATACCATTAGTCTCTAGCACATCATTAAGAGCACTTGCACTCTTCGGTGGTCACAAATAGTGACAATAAATATATATATATATATATATATACACAACCACTCATTTCAGATGCATCTACAAAAATGGATGCATCTCCCCTTAAAATTCTCCTCCCTATTTGAAATGTGTGGCTAGAAATCCTTCTTATGCTTCTCATTTTAGTTTTTCTTCTTACTGGATCCCTTCCCTATATATATATATATATATATATATATATATATATATATATATATATATACACACACACATGGGGTGTACACTATGTGGTTAAGTTTAGTAGCAAAAAAAACTGCACCACATGATTTACCACACTATTTTTTTATAACTAAACAAACCAATTTAATAAGGCTTACTGCCACCACCAGCACTCCAAGATTTGAGAAGTAGATTAGTATTAGGGGCATGGGAGTCAAATGCTGCAGTATTTAATCAAAGTCCGGAAGTCCAACCCCAAACATCTCGCTATTCCCTCCTAAACCTTTTACACCAAGTGTTAAAAATACTAATGAACTATCAACTCGACTCCTTGTTCTCTCTTTAATCGAGCCAATAGGAATTATAGTAGTTGGAGATCTGATAATTGTTGCGTAAATGATCTTTTCCAGTTTCAATATGTAACTAATTCAAACAAAAAATTAAGAATCTTACAAAACCTAAACAAACAGTATCAAAGTTAAAGTATACACTTGCGCTAAAGAAGAAATTGGTACACGTGTCATCATTAACGTTATCGTTGGATAGCAATATTGATTATAATTTGGTTCTGACAAGTCATGGATGGATTTTCTTTTATATTGTTGGAAGTGGAAGTAAAACTTTGTTAACGGGTCAAAATGGTAGATTTTAGATGGTCGTCAAAACTGTTCTTAGTCGGGTTAAAAGAGTATAGAAACACTTCCTGGCTCATTTTCTTTAAAGTGGGTGAATGATTAATTCATCAAATAAGATCAAATTACTTAGTGGGTGAATGTAATCATATTTTACACACCAATTATTTGTTACATACACGTAAAAACAATTCCTCAAAAAGTGTATACCTCTAGAAAGGAAATTATCATGTATACCTAGGAAAAATTAAGTTTAGTCACCTTAGCATGTCCTGCTCCTTAGTCTTACGCGGTCGAACCTCGTTTGATAAACCGAGTTTCTCCCTCATAGCCTGCTCCTCTTCTTCTTTGATCTTCAGCATCTCTTCTTTAGAAGCCTCCACTAGTGATGTTTTTTGGCCATGCTAAACACGGCCCCATATTGTAAAAAATAACGACATTTAAACATCTATAAACAATTTTCATAACACGTTTTAATGTTAAGTAGTCACGTTGCCTATCAAAATAAAATAGATAGCGACTCACAAAATATCATATCAAAATAATTAACATGATCATCGAGACCGGCCTATACATATTTCTCACTATCACCGCCGGTTGTCGTGCCATATCTAAAAAATATAGTTGGTTGTGTATCGTTCAAGGAGAGTAGATCATATTGATCAAATCACAAAGCTACATGGCTAAAAGATTTGGTTGGATTTGACCAATAATTTTACCTCCTTTCCACGTGATGTGTTCATTTGTCAATAATCCACCTTGTCTAAGTAACTTGAAAAGCCTAATTTCTTATCTTAACCAAATATATCTTTAATTGAGACTGAAACAATTGTGAATGAAATTTATAGGACTTCAAATATGCATTACCCTTTAACGTATTGTTATAGAACACATGCTCTTATGAGCATGACCATCACGATAAATCATCCTTGCCATAGTCCTGGGATCAGGTTGACCTCCGTATATAAATACATATGTTATTAAACAAGTTAGGTGGAATACTATCATAGCTCAAGCAAACATAAAAAAAACATTAGTGTTTTATCTTCTTTCTAGCAACATGACCTGCATATATTATGTTACAAACATATATAGTAGGTAAACCGATCATGATGTCTTTGCAACGTCGATGGTGAACACTTGAAACGGTGGCTGGATAAATATCTTAAGTTCTTAACAGTATTGAAGAATGAGAGTAGTAGTAAAAGAAGAGTTATCGATCAAATTTTGGAAATAAGCTACGTACAAAGAGTAAGGGGAGGAGAGTACATCTACAAAGTACTTGTAATATTTTGGAAAGAATAAGGATTTGGTTATATTATCTCCTTTTCACTTAAACAACCAACACCATACCACTGCTCCCATAAACCCAAGCATCAGGTCCAAAATCCCACCTAATGAGAAAACCAATAAAAGAAAGAAAAAAAATACAATAGGTTATTTCAAAATGGGACCCTATAGATATCATAACAAAGATGTAAATGGAATCCAATTTATAAATCTAAACAAAACTGGCTTGACCGAAATTCATACCTTATAAACTTAAGAAGATTGGTGACGGGTGTAGCTGATAATTAAACAAATGACGACGCTAAAGAATAAAACCGCAACACTTGCAGCAACCTCTTGAAATTTAAGTAAATTAAGATGTGAAGATTTTAAGATATTGAAAGAGATTTGGAGTGTGAAAAAGGAATGGTTAATGAACTTTCAGCGACAACAAGTGTACAAGCATGAGGTCAAAGGTTTTAGGGTCAGCAAATAGTGTCAAACTATTTGGAGCTGAGTTGTCTCTTTTTGAGGCAATAGGGTGTTTTTATATAATAGTAAGATATGTGCATCCTTTGATTGTTTATCTTTAGCATAGACCTTCCCGGTTCAAGTTCGTACCGATTTAGTTGACATTAGCTCGCCAAGAAACAACAAATTTTAAAAAGACTTGAGGTATATACTTTGTATGTCCAAATTAGTTTGACATATTTCGATAAGTTTTACAAATCCGTTTAAACATTTACAGCCTAAACTGTTACATGTAGGAAGTAAACTCCAAAGTTTTTAGTTTGCTTTTAAGGAGTATTTCAGTCGAATATATACGTGAGCAAGCAAACTATGAGTTGTGTGGCTCATGATTGACTCTATATTAGATCCTATAATTGAGCATAGACAAAAATAAATAAATAAATAAAAAATTGTTCAATAGTTAACGTTGACGGTGCTCAATATCATCCTGCATAAATTTCCAAGTGTCATTCCAAAACATGGTCTGGTCTTGCAATACTATTAAACGAAATTTGATTGGTAACAGGCACAACAAGTCAAACCATGCGAATTATACCAATACCTTGTTCCATTACTGGCTAAACTTGTTCGATTAGTATAAACCATACTTGGCAACACGAAATAATAATCTAAGCTATATTGCATCTTTTCATACTCGTCACTTCTCGATTAAGGAAAAGCTAGTGAATTTACTAAGTTTGCTCCTTTAAAAGCTTAAATTTGCAGAACATGGCCCTTAAAGCCTAACAAAATCTGATGATTCTTATATTCCTCTAAGACAACTAACCAATTATAAGCAAATATCTAGCCCATAACTTTCAATATATCATAATAACAAAAAATCAATACACATCCATGCTGCCACTACAAGTATATGCCCACTTTACTGTCTTAATTTCATAATAAACAACCAACAAACATTTGTGGAGCATGTGGCCATTATACCAAATCAGTATGCTAAGCAAAAATTTAGAACTTCTTTATAAACAACTAACCAAATATGAACCATAAAAAGCCCTTACACCTGCTATGCTATTCCAAATGATGCTCTAATAAAGATGAGGCTAAACTCTCTTTCAAAGTGAAAAAAGATCAGAACAAATTTTAAAAAACATTATCTAAAACTACCAATAAGATAATACCAAATTTGAATCAAGTTCTTCACACAATTACAGAAATTAAAATGAAGATGCAATGTAATAAAAACACCAAAAATTAATCAAATAACACAATCGGATTACCCAAGCCTTAACTTTCCAATCATCCCTAAAAGGAGTCAGTTTAGAAACCTTGGTTAAATTGCTATCCAAATTATTATTAGTTTAACATATGATAAAAATATGTAAAATCTATTATGTGATTTTTTTTGAGAATGCAAACTTTACTTACCATTTTTTTGTAACAGCAACACATGAAGCAATACTGGCAGCAATGCTTAGAGCCAGTGTTTTTGTGTATAATGGCCGCCGGGCCCATGGAATGAACCAGCCCCTCAGATTGAGAATCCACCATCCACCGGCTAACATCCATGGACCGTTTAACCCTCCTACCGAAGTCACTTACAATTATGAGAATACTTTCGAGAATGTGATGGGACAAATAGCTGTTGTGGTCGGACTGCCATTTCGTCAGTGGGTGGCATCATATGAACGGTACTTACCGCCAGACGAGGACTATTTACCCAACGATAGTGAGCAATACTATTTACACAATGATAGTGACTGGCACAATGCAACATCATTCTTCCGAAGTCTCGATGCTTATATTAGGCGGTTTACATTAACCGTTCACCTTCTGCCACAAGGAGTTGTTTTTGGTGGTGGTGGTGGCGGTGCTTAGTTAGCAATAGTCATTGTATTCAAAAACTAGTGTACTTGTTTCTAATCAAAAGGTGCAATCAAATATAGATGATTGGACTTACTTTTGCAAAACGCAATAATTCATTACTTGGCTAATTTACGAGATTGCCCTCAATTTTATATTTCTTCATCTTCTTTGTTGATTCATACGTTTATTCTTTGAGAAAAAGAGGTACAAATGTGTGTGCTTTTTTTCCGTGCCTGCAACGGTGAGCAGAGAGAGGCGATACAATTTTTTTAGACTGTGTTTATTGGTGAGGGTTACCAATCGGTTGAAGTACAAAATCAAATAAATACTCGATATAATATTAAGTTTGTACAAAGTTGGAAAAGAGTGCTACAACCTGGTCACTTGGTGACTTTCATTTTTGTAACACAATCTGCCACATGTCATGTTGTAAATGGCTACATATTTTCTTTGTAATTAAATTAAATATAAAAGAAGTAATATTATATGTTAGGTTAGGTTGTTGATAAATGATGAAAAAGTTGAGATTGGTTGTATGTATTGGCTGTATAGGTGGAGGAATAAGAAAATAATATTTTAATATAAGATTTGGTTATGATAAATTGTTGATAAAGATAGTCTTAGGATATTTGTAAAAACTATTGAATGTTACCCTATTTTTACATATATTTTACAGATGCAAAATTGGCCTAATCTTTGTATAGTGGAGTTAAGAAAATTTTATAAGGCCCAACACAAAATAAATTAGACAAAGGATTAATATACTTTAAAAACGTATTTTACACCATAACCTTTTATAATTTCTTAAAATTTTCTTATTTATTAAATTTGCATACTTGAAGAAAAATGTCCTTTATAGTCATTTTACGTATAAAAGCATCATATAATTTGGTTTGCCAAACACTCACAAAAATGATTATATGCTTATTCCGATATCAAACACTAAGTTTCTTAACTACGTTTTGTAACCCAAGGTCATATAAACATATAACCATATAATTTTCTCGAAAACTAGGATCCAAATTATCATAGGTTCATTACATCAGTTGATCTGCTAGTAACGAAAGCATATAATAAGGTAATATGTCGAACAATAATTGGCAAACAATTTCCAATTCCTAGATCATTATGAGATTTATATTTTCCAACTCTATTGCAAATATAAACATGTTTCATCCCATCTTATGCCTTGAGTCCAAGTCTCACTTCCTACTCAATTTAAGTGTCTAACTTAAAGAACTGCAAATATGTTCATGTAAGGTCTGACTTTACATAAAGATTTACCTCTCCATTACAATCTCGCCAAGTTCTGATATGACGTAAATTGCAACTTCAAGTGTTCCTTTTAATTAGATGGCATATAACTTAATTTATAAGGGTACTAGTTTTGATTTTATGTGGTCAAATCAAATATGGACAAAGATGTCATGCATTCATCTTGTAGCATAAATTTAATAAAAAAAAATTTATTACCAATTCATAAAGATCAAATTATCAAAGTTTTGATTGAGGTATTGGGTTCACAAATCAAGGAATTTAGCGTTAATTATCGTCCATTATACCGTACTTTTGCATAAGTGTAAACACTTAGTGTTTCGGGTAATTACCACCAAAGTGGCGCATGGAATTAAAGCTAATTCGCCCTTAAGATGAGTTTGTACATTTATGGCTTACTTAGTAGCTCCAATTTGACTCGCAAGCAAGCAGAGAGTTTGGTCAGCGCTGAAGCAATAACCTCCCCCTTTAGGGTCACAATATTAATGCGCTCTCCTCCTAGTACTTCCCACACAGTCCGTCAAATTGGGTGAGCCGTTCAGACCATTTGTACCAAAATCATCAATTAATTAAACTATTAAATACTTAACTCTTTAAAAGCAAATCAAATTTCACCATTGTTTAGTCCGTATTATTTTTCTATTCAAAATTACCCTTTACTTAAAATTGTCTAACATAATAAACAAACAAGTAAACAAATAAAAAATAAACAACTAAAAACAATGCGCACATAATTAACAATTAATACGTGTAAAAAAGTAGCCACATGCAACTTATTCGATAAAACCCTATTAATAATAAATATCTTGGTTAATTAATATATATATATATATATATATATATATATATATATATATATATATATATATATATATATATATATATATATATATATATATATATATATATATATATTAATTAGGGCTTTCACTTTCTCAATTGAAAGTGATCCACATACATCGACGAATCGATTGCGTAAACCCTTAATTAAAATATACCAAATTGCACATAATTGATTCATTAATATATATAATTGGAGTCTTCCCCTATTCAAGATTTATCATAAATAAACATGTTATAAAATATCTTAAAAATTAAACAATATTCAAGCAACTATCCATGACAAACATGCATGTATCATCATGGATATATCATAACAATTATTCAATTAGTCACAAGATCGCATATAATAATTCCATGTCACATAACATATTATTCATGAATTAATCACGTAACATATATATTAATTCTTAGTTTCGATAAGGTTAACAAACAATTTTAAAACCCTAAAAATTTAAAGGTGTCGACTAAAAAAATAAAGGGGTACGCCCCATATTAAATAAAAAATCGACACATAAAAAAAATAAACCAAAACCCTAGATTAAACATATCAAATAACATACAATTATTCGTTTTTTAACGCGTTTAGTAATTAATTACTCATTAAAATCAATGACTCGTGATGCCACTGTTGGAATTATATATCATGACATTCAATAAGTAAAACACAAAACATCAAAGTATACATGCGGAAGCATATAGGAAAGATTAACAAATAATTAATTAACATAAACAAGAATATGCGTACCTTTATTGATTCTAGCCGAACAAGAATCAAATCCACAAAACTAGCAATTGGACGAACCATAATTAGGGTTTATAGGATTATGTGAATTACCCCTTACCGTTTTGTAATTGAATTCAAGAATACTAACAATAATGTGTTAGTACCACTTTCTTGTACACACGTACTATATCGAATTAAATGAATGCTAGTTTTAATCAAACAAATAACTTGAGTTTGGAAAATCAATGTGTCGACACCTATGGTGTAGTTGTCGACCGAATTTAAGCAAAACACACACAAAACAATTTCGGTTTTAGCTTAATGAGTACAAGAGATAAATTACAAACACCCTTTGTTTTGTATTTATACCTAAACTAACTTGGTGAACAAGTTTGAGTTTGAGTTGGGTTGGGTTTGGGATCCTTGGCCGATCGGTGGTGTTATCCCACAAGGAATTCCGGAACCTTCCTAATATTTACAATCTAGTCATTTCCAATTACATTTAACGACCGTTAGTCTATTACAACTAATTACTTAACGTCCGTTATATTATTTCGTTTAATTTATAAATAAATATAACTATTACATTTAATTATTAACTTTAATTCTCATACGCAAAGTGTGCAATCCCGTGGTCTCGAGTTCGATCCTAACTCACGTCTACTAATTTATATCCATAAAACCAACATAATTTTGGAGGGTTGTAACAGAATTACTAGTGCTGGTTTACGTGCTTTTTCTGGTCATCAACACTTAATTGAACTTAGGTTGTTCTCATGTTGCAATATTTCATGGGAAGATGTTAGGTCAATTGCTTTGACGTGCCCAGATTTGAAGTATCTTCAACTTAGCAGGAGTATTAAGAAGCCGACGCCGAAAGCAGGTTCTGAGGACTTTTATATTGGTAACAACCGCTATACGATAGTGATAGTGTGGGAATGACTTTTGTGTTATTTCGTAGTTTCTTATGCTTTTGTTAAATTCATATGCACTATGCGCTTACAGGTTAGTTGTTTTGGTCTCATTTTGCTTCTTTGATATTGTTTCACTTAATGCTGCTTCTATAATTGTGTTTCTTAATTAAGGAAGCATCGTCACCCTCAATTTTGTTTCAAATTCGAGAAGTTATAGTTTATTTAAAATCCATATATGTTTATTGAGTCCATTTGTGACATTTTGTCGTGGTAGAAACTAGTGAGCAGTTGTAAATTTGAATCGGGTTCTACTAACAATTACAAAGTCTTTAAAAGTGAGTTTCAAAAGGGTGTTGCTATTAACTTTGTGACTTTGGACGACGAAAGGATGCTTGCAGATATCCAAAAATTTTACTATGTGGTTGTCGAGGAACTTCTGTCAAACGTTGTTGTCTCATTTAGATAAAAATGTTGGGTTTGTGGGTTTGTTCAGTAAGAAGAAAGGTTAGAACATGTTTTTGATATCTATCGGTTTTGTTTGTCTAACTTGTTACTATTATTATCAGAGGCTTGGTGCTATAAGATATTGTTCGTTTTCTACGGGTTCCATACTTCACTTTCTCCAGGATCATCAATAATCAAACAAGCATCATGTATGAACCATCATCAAGAATAATATAAGAACAAGAGAATGGGTTTGAACCCTTTAACTAATCTGATATATAATAACGAAGGGTTGAGTTTGATTACAGAATTTCTACTCTATTTATAGGATATGAAACGACACCATGAAGGGTTGTGTCCCTTCATGTTAACCGTCAATAACTACCTTTTAACCGTCCATAACCGTTTCTAACCGTTTGTCGGTTATATAACTAACTTTCTAAACCATAAATAACTAACTATTCGGTTACTAAGTTTTATTCTAACATATCTAGCCCTTAGGTTTTATTCTTAATACTATAACATCCAAACATAATCATTTGATCTAAAACATTAAAGGCTAACATTTTCCCCCCTAATGATTTAGCATCAAATTATCCTGAGTGATCTTCATTGTTTCTTCAAGCAATGTCTTCAAAGTTCATTGCTGTCTTTACTGCTATCATGTTGTCTTCTTCATCATCTTCAAGACTAACACCAAAACGATTCCTACTTGTCTCTATTGCTCCATCCTTCACTGCATTGTGCATCAACATCGATTTACATGCACTATCCTTCTGGCCTGGTGAGTCCTTGGCTGCTTAGTTTCACCCACTTCTATCGGCTTTTCAACCCAAGGCACTTATGCAATTTCATGGCAGATTACAACTAGATCAACAAACTTCTTATAACATGCAGTCGCAACTGCTTCATCAACTTTGGTATCTAGTCCTTGAAGTTTTGCAATCATTCCACACTTGTCACTCAAAACAATTAAACGTGTACCCTTTTCTCTTTTTCTTCTTTGTTTGAATCTGGTCTTCATGTCCCTCTTCTTCTTTTTGTGTCGATTTGAAACAATTCGTGCCCTAGACAACTTTGTTTGTCTCGGCTTTATTTCCAAATAACTCGCAAGTTCTCGGTAAACAACAAGTTGTTATTCTCGTTGTTTCTGGTTTCCAAATCTGTGTGGACTCTCGACTCCTATAAAATATCGCCAGGTGTTCTTGTAACTTCAACCATGGCGGAAAACCAAACTTCAATCTGATTTCTTTTGAATCTTGAGTGATGATCAAAATCATGAATTGTTGTGTTGTTTGATTCCTCGTTGCTCTAATACCATGTTCGTTTTCTACAGGTTCCATACTTCACTTTCTCCAGGATCATCAATAATCAAACAAGCATCATGTATGAACCATCATCAAGAATAATATAAGAACAAGAGAATGTTTGAACCCTTTAACTCATCTGATATATAATAACGAAGGGTTGAGTTTGATTACAGAATTCCTACTTTACTTATAGGATATGAAACGACACCATGAAGGGTTGTGTCCTTTCATGTTAACCGTCAATAACTATCTTTTAACCGTCCATAACCGTTTCTAACCGTTTGGCGGTTATATAACTAACTTTCTAAACCATAAATAACTAACTATTCGGTTACTAAGTTTTATTCAAACATATCTAGCCCTTAGGCTTTATTCTTAATACTATAACATCCAAACATAATCATTTGATCTAAAACATTAAAGGCTAACAGATATTTGCAACTCGTGCTTGTAGTCTTAAAATTTTATTTTCCCTGAAGTGTATGGATTTGTTTATTTATTTTTATCTTCTGGTAGAACTACATTTGTGGGTTAAGTTTTTGTTCTATGTATGGCTGGTTCGGTACCAACAGGAAAACACTTAACGACGAGTGTTTCGATCTATTTGTTGGAGAGGTTGCTATCGTGTGTTTGGTTGTCATGTCCAGTTATTTGTTGCAAACTTATTCAATAATTGTGTTTCATGCATTCTAGTTAATAAAGGTCAAAAGGTAGTTCTTTTTCCTATCAAAAATGTTAAATTGCATATTTAGTATATTTTTGTTAAAATAGTTCAACATTCTAGTTAATAAGCAAATATGGATTCAAGCTCTTCAATATTAAGAATTTTTTGGCTTTGTACAACTTCTGAGAACAAAATTTTTCTTGTTTGATTTTGTATAAAAAACTTAAAATAAATTAAAATCTATGGCCTTAGCTCATTATGACGTTGTGTGGCTTTATTATTTATTCAAGTTGGTTGACAAACTGTAATGCTGTATCGATAAAGAAAATTGGTATATGGCGAATCTGTTTATACAACAAGTTGATTGTGTCCGATATGTTTTAGAAAACCGTTGCGACAGCCCATACGATTTTAGGTACATTCATATGTTCTTTATTTACATTGTCTTCATGTAGAAAAGCTTTAAATAAAAAATGGATAATCCAGAATAAGTACAATCATGTAAAAAGAAATAAATTTTTTAATTTTTAGTAATAATAAATGGCGCAAAAATGTAAGATTATATAAATCTGATTTAGGGTCATAAATTACAAAAATGGGTTCGAACACAACACACTTTGCCAACTCCACTACACATTCAACCATTTTTGTTCACAATCGCCATTCTTAAGCAGTGTGATTCATGTCAACCCCTGGAGTATCGAGTTGGTAACTGAAGCAATGACTCCTTATTCAACCGCAATGAGCTTTACCAATCCACCAGCTCTAAAAGCCAATTGAATACTTTAGTTTGTGGCTTTTATAACAGTAATATGTGAGTTTCTTCTATCCAATTAAACTTTTCCATTTTATGTTAGGGGTAGGTTGGACATATCCAAGAGAAAAAAACATTACTAAGTATACAAAACTTGTAAAATCTCTGTAGAGGTAATAATGGGATCGAATTTTTGTGGTCTATATATACTAATTGGGTCAGATTAAGCATATGTTTTCTTGCTTTCACGGGGTTTGCTACTTTCAAAAACAAAACTGTATGTAGATGTCTGATTTGGCCAGAATGGGCACTAACGAACGGTTTATGCTAATTTTTCCAACCCATTCTCTTGTAGGAAGCTCATAAATATTCGTTGTTTACATTGTCTTCCTTGTAGCAAAGCCTTATATACAAAATTTTCTATTCTTTATTTCCCGCCCTATACAGCTTGGAAGACACTCACTATTGTAATGGTCAACGTAAAAAGGAATACTTAGCGTTAAATGAGAAGAAATCTTAAAATAAGAAGTGTAAGAATTTACTATAACCACACATTAGAGATGCATCGACTTTAATTAGATGTATCCTTAATCTTTAGATGCATCATAATATACTTTTTAGCTCAAAATTATATGCTTATACATATACTAGATGAGTTTCATTAAGTTATGCGAATACTATGTATTTTTTCGTCTACGCATTTTCAATTCAAAATCACTTTTGAAACTGATTGGAATGTATCTAAATGAAAAGAGGTACATCTAATTATAGGCGATGCATATCAAATGTGTGGTTATAGTTAGTTCTCATCTTCATCATTTTAAGTTTCCGTCTTACTGTATCCGGTATCCCTACCAAAAGTCGAAAAATTTAGATATGAATGTTTGTTTTATATATGTGTTTGTTGTAAAAGGCTTGTTTAACCTGGCATTATCATTCAAGTTTGCTAACAACCGGAGCAATAAAGGTATTCACCAACTCTTTTCAAATCTCTTGACTCATGCAATAAATTACACAACAACCTGATCAATAAGTAGTTCTCTTTATAAATGCATAAGTTCCTCTACATAATCTTGCAAGCCAAAGTTGCTAGCTTCTTTTCAAAATAATTTTCAAAATTAGGATATTTGGAGTTTGGATCAACCATCCTTACCACATAATATGAGTTTCATCAATGAAAGTCGTGTGTGGCATGTGCCATGGGGATGATATTGCATTTAATTGTTGAAATAGGTGGTCTCGGAATAATACACTTAAGGAAACATTTCATTTCTTTGTTATATGTTTCAATATATTTCATTTTCAAAGTTATTCATGCACCAAATTTTTATTTTTGCTCTGTTTTGCATAAATCAGACTAGTATAGTACTTGAGGATTTTATAACCTACTATTGCTTAAAAACAACATTGTTAGTGGATGAGGACATCTATATAGTATTTTTCTCAAATGACATTTTGGCCAAAATATTGTTAAGGATGGAAAATAAAATCGTGAAGGATTTGCTAAAGAATGTCGACCCAAATAGACAACCGTAACCAAAAGAAAAAATAGAAACTTTAGCTAACAATGAGTTACTTTTGACAATATATAATTATCTATTGTGAATTTTTATTTCTTTTGTAGGTAGAAGTTTATTATATTAGCAAATCTCTTTCATCCATATGTATTAGGTAAAAGTTGTATATCACATCCTTATTATCGCTTATTTGATCCTCTTAACTACAAAAATAAATAGTGTTATTTGAATAGTTAAGCGTATTTGTTTTGCTACCATTTTAATGAAAACTTAATAAGTCAATAAGTTAAGTGCTTACTAACTCGCTAGATATGGGTTTATATGGGTTTGATTTTTATTTTTTTTAAACAAGATGAAACAAGTTTTGTTTAACATATATGATCCTAAACGTAGGCCACGAGAGGGTTGCTCCTTTATTGGCTTTTGGAGACATGTAAGTTTATGAAAGCTTAGCAACAAGCATTTTTTTGTTATTGGTCTTATATCTAGTACTAAATATTCTCAGCCACTCAGTGAGTCTAACATGGCCCTGGCAAATAAGATTTGGAAAATCGAAGTACGTTGCTTGTATTATAGGAGTGGATGGGAAGGTGGTTATTTAGACTGCATGACTCACATTTCAGGATGTGACTACATAAAGTATCCCATTGTATGGATCTCATGTGGAATCAAATTGGACCATTGTGAAGTGTAGGTACATGCTCACAACTGTGATTTGAATGTAATAAAACGTTCTTTATTTTATATTTTAGCATAAGTTTTCTTATTTTGTTATTGAAATTTGTATTTATTAGGTGATAGGTTGGTTGGCCAACTGAGCATTTGCAAGCCCACGAAACGAGGTTCGGATCTTCTCATCTTTGGTGGTTTTGACGACATCGCTGAAGTAAAGATCCGTTTTTGCTAGCAACGGTGGTTTTTTATGTCACTGAAGACATAGAGAAACCCTAATAGACCCAAACCCACAAACTGGGCTTGGGCCAACTGACCTATCACCTAATAGTATTGTGTTTTTAATTGGCAGGATACAGATGCTTAACGGCTATACGGGACTGATACAGTATTGGATGCTTCATCAACTCGAAAAGACCGATAATTTAAGCAGTAACATCACTTCTGTTTTTAGCTAGGAACTCTTTTCTTCATTTCCAATTCAGGATTAGTCAAACTCCATATTCTTGATATTGACCCACTTTTGACTTTTATTAAGTCAACAACAGTCGCATCAGTAATTGTTTTTTCTTGGGCTTGTATATCATGCATGCACACCTTGTCCCTTGGCCCCCTGTCATTTTTTTTTTAGGGCAAATGACAAAAAAATGTATCATACTTGTCATCATTTGCTTTTGTGAGTAGCGAATAAATTATTTTGCTTTTGTGGGTACTTTTCTTTCAAATTTATTCTTTTTAGGGTATTATTTGACATTTTTGTCCTTGGGGAAAAAAATTTTCTATTATCTAAGAGGGGCAAAAATGTCCAAACATTTTGCAAAATACCTTAAAAAAGATTAATGTGAAAGAAAAGTACTCACAAAAACAAAAAAATTTGTTCGCTACCCACAAAAGCAAATGATAACATACTTTTTTCAATAATTTGACTTTTTTTGTATTATATTCTATTTCGACGAGTAGTAAACGTTTGAAACATAACCATCCCAGCTGCCGGGAACTCATCTGTGCTAGAACTCCGGCATTTCATCGCAAGGCTCTCGACCGCATTCTTGATTCTCATGCACATGTCGCGACTAGCATTTGTGGTCGCGACAGAAACTGTCCCAGGACCAAAAACTTTCACGGCTTTTTTCACCATATCTGCCATATCATCATTATATATTGATCCAACACACTCAAAGCTTGCGTAACTAAAACCGTCTTCTGGGGTCACGTGTATAGTTGAGTAACGATCACCATCAAGTCCATTCATGGAGTATCCGCATGGATCAAATGCGAAATCACATATTTTCGCATTAGGGTTTATACGATTAATACTTGTTATTTCTGTCATCTCCCTTCCAACAGAATCCCCATTTTTACCATCATTTGGATGTCGAAAAAACTTTCGAGCTAGGGTTTGATCAAGATCCGTCATACACACCTCGACAGTGTATAAACCCGATAAATCATCTTCGGTATATTCCTCAGCTCCAGCGGAAAACACATGCCATGAATGTTTAGTATGTTTAGAAGGAATCACCGAAGCCTTTTTGTAACACAAACTTTCGGGTATGCTATCCTCCAAATAAACAACTTCTTCACTAAAGCTAGTATAAGGATGTGGTTGAGCTTGTGGGAAGATAAAGCTTCCACGAGTGTAACGAAGCGCAACGATATGAAGATTCAGGGTTTCAGCTAGATGAATGAAGGGTTGAACCGATTTCAAGAGTTGTGTCGTGCCACAAGTTTTGATTATGATCATAGTAGGGTAAACAAAGAGTGATGATTCAGAAAGTACATAAGAATCAAAGTGTTGGTTGCCAAGTGCGGAAACAACGGTACATTGTACTTCATGAAGTACTTGTTCAATTGACTTAAAGTCGAGTTTTCGAAGACCGACACCGATATCTGGATCTTGGCTAGAGAATTGAAGCTCTAGGCGTTTTTCAAAGCCTTCGAAGCCAGAAATAGCCATTAGAACTATAGATGGTATAAAAGCAATGAGTTGAAGTTGTGTTTGAGATGGGTAGAAGATTTGAGTGAGGATATGTGAATGTTGTATAGAGGTGTTGTTATAGAGAGAGAAATGATGGGGTGAGGAGCATGCGGGTTAGGCAACCAAGAGATATGATTGAGAGCATAATGAATGAATGCAAGGTTTTAGCTTGTGCTCAACAAAGATGATCATAAAGTTGGCATTGGTTCGATTGTGTCTGCTAATGCTATACAACAAAGAGTTGCGATCACAAGTGGAAAAAATTAAAAAGTTTGCAAAGCCACTCACCTAGTGCCATGTGTCCTTCATCCATTCCTTTCTTTTTTTCTTAGTATTTTCAGTTGGAGGGTGTTTTAGTCATTTGATAATTTTTTTTTTTAATTTCACCCTAAACTTCAAACGTAAATAACTTTTAAACGAAAAACTTTTACAAAATACCGATTTCACCATAATTTTTAAAATTTAATTCTCTTTAATTTGGTATGCATTTTGATATACGAATCGCAATTCTTTTTTTCAACTTTTTGAGTGGGTGATGATTTTCTTAAAAAAAAATTTTATTTTCGGCTCTAACTTTATCTTGTTTAAAGGCTGAATTATGCAAAACTTAAAACATGAAAGTTGTAGTTTTTGGCCATGCTTTACCAAGGATTTTGAATCACTCAAATTCGATATTATATGAGTGAGATATCGCATGTTAAAGATGACGTTTTAGTCATATTTAATGCACACAAAGTGTTTGATAAAATGCTTAAAAGTGATTTTTCTTATTAAAGTACATTTAAGTGTACTAATTGGTGTACCAAAATACATCTTTTGTTAGTTTTAGCTTTTTTTTAACTGATGAAAAAACCAACTGATGAAAAATGTGATCATAACTGATGAACAATTCGATGAACAAGATTAACTGATGAACAACACTACAATACCATTCATCAGTTAATATTGTTCATCAGTTAGTGTTGTTCATCAGTGATCAACTGATGAACAATGTGATTATAACTGATGAACAACACTAACTGATGAACAATCCTGTTCATCAGTTAATATTGTTCATCAGTTAGTGTTGTTCATCAGTGATCAACTGATGAACAATGTGATTATAACTGATGAACAACATTAACTGATGAAAAATGCTGTTCATCAGTTGATATTGTTCATCTGTTAGTGTTGTTCATCAGTGATCAACTGATGAACAATGTGATTATAACTGATGAACAAAACTAACTGATGAACAATAGTTAATATTGTTCATCAGTTAGTTTGGTTCATCAGTGATCAACTGATGAACAATGTGATTATAACTGATGAACATTTCCATGAACAAGATTAACTGATGAACAACACTAACTGACTGTTCATCAGTTAGTGTTGTTCATCAGTTAATGTTGTTCATCGACAAACTGATGAACAATACCAACTGATGAATAATAATAACTGATGAACAAAATGTACATTTTTTTTATATATTGATTAAAAAAATCACTCTTTGAATCTTACATTATTAAAATGATTAATGATGAGTTGTGGTACAAAAGTTAGAGCATTTAATGCATTTTTAACACAAAAGTCTAAGCTTGACATTTCATCAAACACTTTGTATGCAACAAATATGACTAAAACGCCATCTTTAACGTGCGATACCTCACTCATTTCATATCGGATTTGAGTGATTCACAAACCTATCTAAAGAGTGAACAAAAATCTATAAATTTCATGGTTTAAGTTTTTCACAATTCGGCATTTTCGAGGGTGAAAAATGAGGCGAAAATGCTCAAAAAATTAAGAAAATAAACACCCATTTGATATGTAAAAAAAAAGTTTTATAATTTCTAACAAAATTTATACCTAATTAAAGAGGATTAAATTTTATAAATTATGGCGAAATCGATTTTTTCTAAAAGTTTGTCATTTGTGAGTTATGTACGTTTGAAGTTTGAGGATGTAAAAGAAAAACGGGTCAATTTACTATAATACCCCTTTGACCAAAAATAATTAAAAAAAGAAGGAAGTTGACTAGATATAATCCAACGGTGGAGATTACTTTTTAGACTTTGCAATTTGATATACTTTTTAGAATATCCTGTACCATATTGAATCAAGAGTAAACTAAACCGTTCGTCCTAATGGTTTGCGTTGACCGACGAGTTTCGTCCTTTGACCCAAAAAAATGCACCGTTCGTCCTTAAATACGAAACGTTATTCAGCGTTAGTCCTTCGCTCTAACGGGCCACACTAACTCTCGTTAAATGTCTGCACATGATAGCCACATGAGGGTATTTTGGTCTTTTTCACATAAACTTCATCTTCTACCTCTAATATCTCATCATCTTCATCTTCAAACTCACCCACCACCACCACTATACACCACCACTCTCACTACCTCCAACCACCTTCACAAACCTCAATCATCATATTCAATAAAAATTCAAGAAACCCACCACTAATTACATAAATACGAATAAAAAAAATTCCCCAATTCCCTTTAATCACCAACCATAGAAAAACTCATATCTAAAGTCAAAATTGGTCATCTTGAAAGCATTGCACAAGAAAATTAGACATAAGATATCCAAAAAAAGAAACTGAATACATAACATAATATAAAGAATCTAACACATACAGATTACAGAGATCGTTACAACCCGAAAGGCACCAACTTGGACCCTTAAACCTACCAAACAATTATTAAACAAAAATTGTAAGATGGAAGGTATGAGGCTACCACCCTTCAGATCCCCATCATAAAATTTTTTTGGCCTCTCAATAACGTTGACTTTCACGGTCCACCCATCTTTATTTTGTACCTTTGCATCTGAAAGTGTACAAATATAGATATGGAACCCAATCAATAACGGGAATCACAAACACGTACCCTGGGTTGGTTTCTTTTCATCTTTATTTTGTACCTTTACCACAACCGAAACACAAACAACTGCTTTGGTTTCTTCTCCCGATTTTCGGTACTGGGTTTTGTGAGAAAAGAATCACAAACACGTACCCTGGTTCATTCTTTGTGGGTGTCGTCGGATAGGTTTTTGTATTTGTTTTAAATTTCAAGATCGATGATGCATCAATCGGAGATCTTTTTCTTGTTCTTTTTTACTTTTGAATCTTGATTGTGGTTGATGTTGCAGAGAAGACCGTTGTGGGTTGTGATAATGGTTGTAATAGTTGTTGATTCTGATGAGGTTCTAATAGGGATTAGGTGTTGTAGTTGGCTGTTGAGATGAGACATTTTTTTTTTAATTTTTTTTAATTTTTGAGTTTTGTTATAATATTATGATAAGTAAGATGTAAAGATTGAAAGAATTTGAATATCCTTGTAGTTTACTTTTATTTTGAGGGTTTTGATTTTATGGAAATGAGATGTTTATGAATAGAGTAAAGTCCAAAAAACATCCCTGTGGTTTGGCCCGACGTGCTGATTACATCCCTAAACTTTTTTTTGGAACAAGTACATCACTCCGTTAGTAAAGTTGGCACAAAATCATCCCTAAGGACGAATGCTGCAAAGATGTCCCCGTTAACTTCCCCACGTGCTGGTCACGTGAGGGGTATTTTTGTCCATTTCTTACTAAAGCCCACGTGTAAAACCCCTATCCCTTTTACTTGCGTGATCTTCTTCCCCAAATTCATTTCTAACCTAATTTCAATATCCCCAAATCCAAAAAACACAACCATTCTAATCCAATTAACCTATCCCTAAAATCAAAAACCCCTAACAATGTCACACGCTATGATTTGCAGATGTGGGTTACCCACTGTTATTCGTACTTCTTGGAGACCAGCAAATCCTGGAAGACGTTTTTTTTGTTGTCCAAAACCTGTAAGACATCAAGTTGGTTGATTTTATGTGTTCTTTTAATGTTGATTTGTAATTTGAACTTTTTTTTAAGGTACCTAATGATGGGTTTCAAGACTGGGTGGATCCTCCAATGTGTCCAAGATCCGTCATGATTATTCCTGGATTATTAAGAAACATGAATCAGCTTGAAGAAGCATCAAGGGAAAATGCACTAAAAGCTAGAAGATACAAGTTCATGTTAGGATTCAGTTGGTTTTTTTTTGTTATGTATTTGATGTTCAAATGAAAGCCATTAATGTAATGTGCTTGTTAGTTATGAATGAAATGTCTGGTTTATGTGTTAATATGGTGTCATCTTTTTCATGAATATGTTATAATTGGTTGAAATGCATGAAATGGGTTGAAATGGGTTGAAATGAGTTGCAATGGTTGACTGTAAATGGGTTGAAAATACATTTGCAAACCAAGACACATGGACAATGCATAGGTGCAAACAAGACACATGGACAAACCACACATGGACCAAACTACATTTGCAAAAACCATCACAGAAAAAAAAAATGCAGTCAATGCTGATGTGGTCTAAAAGAGACTGCATAAAGATAGGCCAATTTGCAGTCATTGTGTTGGTAAAAGATATTGAAATGACTGGACAAGCATTTCCACATGGGTAAGAATATTAGTTGCAGTCAAAACACTATTTTTTTCAACTCTATCTGTTAAAAGGATTAGAATCTTATGTCTAAGTGTAGTACCAAACTTTCACAAGGTGTTTATATACATGCATAATCACAATATCATTTTCATCTCACATTTCTTACTAATCCCACAACTGCAAATATGAACTCAAACAAACGCAAAGAAATTATCACAGTTTCCAGCTGTGATGACAAAGGTAAAGATATCATCACAATTTCCAGCAGTGATGAATCTGATGCAACAACTCCAAACCCATGGTATACCTACTTTCCTAAGGGTTATGTTAGCAGAGTCAAGGTTGAAGGTAGCACCAATCCAAAGCAAGACTTTGCTGATAGGAAGAAGGTGTTAGGTCTACCAAATAAGGCAACATGTGAAAGGCTAGGTATCAAGAAATTTGAGCCCAAAAGTCCCACAGATGCAAAAGGGAAGGGGAAAGGAAAATTGTTTTAGTATGGTTGTTTATGGTTGTTGGTTTACTATCTATGGTTTACTATCTATGGTTTAGTATCTATGTTTTAGTAGCATGTATGAAATGCTTAACTATGGGTTAAATGTCCTCTAATAAATCTGTTGTATCAAGTATTATGAATGCAATGTACCAAGTATTATGAATGCAATGTACCAAGTATTATGAAATACTAACCAAATGTGTGAAATGGATTCAACTGTTGTGACTTGATTGTGGTTGAAAGATCAAAGACCTTAAGCATTTAAACCTGCACAAAATCATAAGCATTTAAACCTGCACAAAACCATAAGCATTTACACTTACAACCACCACCACTGCATAAGTATTGACAGGAAAAACAAAAGATACAAAAAACAAAATCAACCATTTCCATAAACATACCATATCATCCATTGTTTTTAACAACAAGACATAAAAAAACCAGATTCCAAAAGATCTAAAGTATTGAAACATTACAGACCCTAGATTACCCAAATACCACATTACCAACAGTTCTACATAAACAGATCAAATTAAAACACAACACCAAAAGTAATTCATATCTTTGCTTTTCCCTTAGTTCTTGCAGAAGCTTTGGATCCACCAACACTTGAACCTTGTGTTCCAGTAACACTTGACCTGTGTGATCCACCAACACCAGAACCTTGTGATCCAGCAACACCAGTAACATGCACTTTACAAGTTCTTTTGTTGTGTCCAGTGTTGTGACACTTTAGGCAAGTGACTGTTTTTCCCACCCTTGATAACCTACCATTTGCAGACATCTTTTGGCTTGATATCTCATCTGCAGTCTTTCTCCTTTTTTTTGGTGGCCTTCCTATTTGTGTTTTGATCTTTGGTGGTAGGATAGTGTATGGACTAGGGTGTTTCTTCCACAAAAGTGGTCCAGTGCAAGGGTTGACTGTGTGAGTGTATTGCTTGGCCCAAGTAGTAAGCCAATAACACTTATGCACCCATGTCTCTGGCAACCCAACATCATTTGTGTTTCCAGCCATGTCATTGATCACTGCAACAGCATGCTTGCAAGGCATTCCAGTAAGCTCCCATTTTCTGCAGCTGCATGTTCTGTCTTGGACATCAACAACACACTGATCTTCCCATGGGCCACTAACTTGGTACTTTGTGCCACCATTGAAAAGCACCTACCATAAGCATACATGTTGTAGATAATCAGCTAAAATAATTCAATTGGAGATTCACTAAACTTACTGAACATTTGAGAAACATAGCAGGTTACCGTGTAATAGTTGGCCTCATTCTTTATTGCATCAAATAATTTAGTTGCAGCTGGAGTTAGAGGTCCTTGACTTTTTGAGATGACCTTTTGAACATTAACAATTCTTTTCATCAAGTATTCCCTAACAAATTCTAGTGCTGTGAGAATTGGAGAATCTCTCCCATCCATCAACTGTTTATTAAACACTTCACACAAATTGTTTAACAACACATCACAATGTGCTCTACCTACATTCAGAATTACATATAATAAGCATTAATCTAATAAGTAACAGAATTACATATAATAAGCAATACTTTACCACTGAAATGAGCTCTAGACCAGTGCTGTGCAGGTATCTTCCTCAAATACTCATAGGCTTGTTCATCCAAGTTTTTCAACTCTTCCATTGCTCTATCAAAGTACTGAACAGTTGTAGCTGAGGCACACTTCCAAACTAAGTCCTTGTATTGTTTACCTCTCCAACTATGCTTCATATTCTCATGTATATGTCTTACACAAAACCTATGCTCAGCACATGGGAAAACTTTTGCAATTGCAGGTATGATGCCCTAGAATAACATGTATTGGAATTAGTAATTATTAAACACAATCAGAAACAAAAATAGGAATTAAGCATGTTTACCTTTTGTCTGTCAGATATAAATGTGAAATTAGACATGGGTGTCAAATCCAGATCATCACCCAAACAAGTCAAAAACCAAGACCATGAACTTGTGGTTTCTGCTTCCACAATAGCGTATGCAACTGGATAAATCCCATGGTTTGCATCTACCCCAACAGCTGTGAGTAACTGACCTGGGTACTTTCCTTTCATGAAACAACCATCCAGCCCAAGTAAATCTCTTAACCCTTCTTTAAATCCTCTCTTCAAAGCTCCAATACAGACATATATTCTTCTAAATTGTCTTGTAGTATCATTTGGATTGTAATCTCTTTCTAGATCTAGCTTGACAGTTATGTTCTCATTGCTCCTTTGCAGCTCTAACACATAATCCCTTAACCTTGCATATTGTTCTGTATAGTCACCCTTAACCTTCATCACTGCTTTACTCTTTGCTCTTTTCACCTTGCCAATAGAGATTCCAATTTGATATTTCTTTTGCAGTTGCTCTCTTAAGGCTTTAAGGGGGATTTCTGGGTTTGGTTTTATGGTTTCTTCAATATCCTTGGTAAGAAAGCTATTTGTGCACTTCTTCACTTCTCTTGTTTGCAAACAAGTGTGTGAATTAGAGAATGTTTTCACAACCCATGTGCCTTGACTGTTAGGAGAAATTTGCAAAGTCCAAGGACATGTGATTTCCTCATAAATATAATTGTCTTTCTTGCCACCTACTTTTATTCTCAATCCCCCATCTTTATTTTTAAGTGGGCTGCTAGCTTGTGTCTCTTTCTTTTTGGGCTTAACCCACTTTCCATTCACATTTTTAAGTGGGCTGCTTTTTGGACTATCATGTGTAAACACAGGACACTTACCCCTACATACAACCCTAACCCTTTTTTTTATCATTTTTCCAAGTATACAACTGCCTTCTAGTTGCTACAGCTTCAGCAGTCACCATTTTGGTTACTTCCTTTTTGGTCCCAAACTGTCTCCCAACAAAAAATGTTTCATTACTACTACCACCAACACCAGACTGCTTATCATGTTCCCTACTAAGCTTTGTCATTGCTCTCTTTCTTGTATCACTGCTACTATCATAACCTCTTTCATTACCACTATCACTCTCTATGTCAATATCCATATCAAAGTCATCTAGATTATACCCTTCTTCAACATCTAATTCAGCAGGGACTTCAAAATTGCCACCCTTACCTCTCACCCATTCTACATCTTTGTCAGTGTTTCTAAAGAATTCTTCCATATCTACATCAACTAAATTGACCTCATTTTCCTCATCAACTATATAGTCACTATCTTCGCTATCATCACTCTCTGAACCACTGTCACTCTGTGCACTAACCTGACACTCTGCATTAGCCTCACACTCTGGACTAGCTTCAGTCTCTGCACTAACACTCTTACCACTATCCTCAAAACCATGAGTAGGTTCTTCATCAAGAAGCAACAATGGCAACCTATTTTTCTTCACACAAGGCTTTTTAACAGGATTCCTAACTAATAAAGAAGTAGCTTCTTCTTCATCTATTTCCTCCAAAGTCAGCCCCTTTGATGTATTAAATGGTGATTTCAAATAAGTATCTAGGACTGTAAACTCATGCTCAATGTAGACATCAAATAGTTTGACCTTATCAGCATACCCAACTAGTTTCAACACATCTGCATCACCACCTAGTGCTTCTAAGCCATGATCCAATTCAGTGTTAGGTATTCTCCAATGATAGAACATCTTACACCTTGGGCTTTTGTAACCTAACCTCCTAACCATGTCATTCAACTCGATTACAGAAAATAAGTCAACATCTACAAAGTCTATGTAATTAACCTGGCCATTTGTATAGGTCCTACCTGGGGGTTCAGTAAAAAAACCACCATGATGAATCTTCAATGAGAAAAAATTTGGTTGCGTACCTATTATCAACAAGTAATCTTCAATTAATAAACATCTAATGAATGTAGAAACAACTTTGAATATGTATTAATCAAATTACAACTTACTATACGCTTTTTGTTCATCCACAGGATCATCATAGTCACGAAGTACCCATTCCACAACCACCATTGTTGTTAATCAACAATTGAACATAGGATTTGAGTTTTTTTGTTTTTGATATGTGTTTTACTGAACATTTGGGAGGGAAATGAATTGTAGGTTTTAGTGTTTATCAGGTAATAAAAGAGGTGGAAGGTAGCTGAGTGTAAGAAATGGACAAAAATACCCCTCACGTGACCAGCACGTGGGGGAGTTAACGGGGACATCTTTGCAGCATTCGTCCTTAGGGATGATTTTGTGCCAACTTTACTAACGGAGTGATGTACTTGTTCCAAAAAAAAGTTTAGGGATGTAATCAGCACGTCGGGCCAAACCACAGGGATGTTTTTTGGACTTTACTCTTATGAATAAATATAGATGAAGAAGAAGATGGTTACTTTGAGTTGTGGTATGTGTAGACTTAAAATGACGAAAATACCCTCAAGTGTGTATACTAAACGATCGCTAGTGTGGCCCGTTATAGTGAGGGACCAACGATACATAACGTTTCACATTTAAGGACGGATGATGTAATTTTTTTGTTCAAAGGACGAAACTCGTTGGTCAACGCAAACCACAAAGACGAACGGTGTATTTTACTCTTGAATCAATGTAATCCTAGTATTTAGCAATATTCGTATCTTCATCATTCCATGTTTTATTACCATAATGTGGAACATCTAGCACGTACCCAAGCTACAAATTAAAACGGTAATTCTCTTAAGTTATTGCTAAGAATTCAATTACCATGAAGGGAAATTATGAAAAAGGTTTCTTAACTTGCTACCAGTTTATGGTTCTTTTAACCTTTTATCTCTTCTAAGTCACTAAAAACGCATAGTTAGTTTATTACATTAGCAAGGGTTTATGGTAGTGAGTAACTAACTCATCACTTATTCGAGTGTTGTGTATCCATTTTTTTTAATCTTTTGCTATTATATGTTTAAACTTTTGAATTTCGACAATTGTGTATATTTTGTTTATATACATTGACCATTAGCTTTCGATGTTAATAAGGTGGTTAAAAACCGTATATGTAAAAAAAATAAAATAAAAAAATGGTACATATATATAATGAAATTCAAAAAATTTAGTATATAATAACAAAGAAAAAAGAAAAGAGAAAAAAAATTGTTTCTACACACAACTTGAAAAAGTAGCAAATTAGTAACATTTTAAAGTAATTATCCCTTTGTACTATACTTAACAGGGTTGTTTCAAAATAAATAGTTACTGTATATTTTAACCAATTATAAAAGATTTTAATGAGTAGAGGTAGTTTTCTTATTGATTGAGAGTGTAGTAAGTGATACAACAATATCTATTTTTATTTATAAAACAAAAATGGTAAAAGTGAAAAGTCAAAAAAAAAATGAAGTGTTAAAAAATTTAAAAAAAATTGTTAAACAATTAATTATAACCAATTTCAACAATTAATTCACATATGTTTCAAAACTAAACTATTAATACATATCGAAAATCGGGTTGATCCGATTTAATTTGACTGTTTTTTCGACCCAACCCGTCGGGTTGACTCGATTTAAATTGACCCGTTTTCGACGGGAATGGTTCAACCGATTGAACTACCCGGGTCGAACCGGGTTTCAATCCCCAAATCTTCAAACTTTTATTATTTTTCGTTTATAACCCATAAACGTTTTTCAATAAAACTATCTGATGTTATAAAATCTCGTTGCTATGCACGTATTCTTATCTTTAAATATAAAATGATAAAATGAGATTTCTATAACACCCTTAGGGGGTGGAAGTGGGATCGGTGTGGGTTGCGGTTTGCCCCATACCGATCGGTATGACCATTGCCTATGAATTGGTGTTGTGTATTTGTGGTTATATTCGGCAAACTTCACCGATTAGGTGTGGGAGAAAGATTCAAAAATCAAGCCGTTGGCTTTTAAAAATTGTATCCGCTGGCCTTTAAAAAAAAAAAAAAAAAATCATCTCTATTTTTACACCACCCATTTTTTATTTTTTTTACATATTTTTACACCACCCATTTAACATTATTTCACACACAAAAACATCTCTATTTTTACTCAAACAAAAACATCTCTATTTCACAAACAAAATGGCTTCATCTTCATTTTCTTCATCCGAGGACGAGTTAGTTTTTCCCTCCGACTCTTCCGAACTACCGGAATTACTCGACGAAAATATTCATCACCGTCTCCGATATGATTTTACGGAGCATGTAGACGCTCAAGACTTACCATACCTTGATGACTAGTGTTTTTTTAATAACTATTATGTAATTTTCTTTTAAGTATTAATAAAATATTATGTTTTTATTAAATTGTTTAATATAATTATAAATTAAAAAAAATTAGATGATGTATGGGTTAGGCATGGTTGCCACTAAAAATCTATTGTTGGGTATGAAATAGGTATGAGATGAGATGGAAGGATATTATTGGTGGGTGATTAGGTGAGATATGTTGTTAAGCATGACTGCCACCCCCTTACGGATGAACGGATTGGATGACATAAAGATGGTGTCGTGGGTAGTGTGATTTGGCAAAAAGCAAAAGAGAGTTCAAAAGGGAAATGATATGTGTAATGTGGTGTGAGTTCCAAGAGATTGATTATAGATCTTTTAGAAGAAGTGATAATGTCTGGAGTTCAGGCTTGTAAATGTAAACATGGAGGCCATCATGTCCCCTCTCTTCCAAACTCCCAACAAACACCATTAGATTCTAATACAACCCCACCAATTATTATTCTTCTTGCTTACTAGAGTTTAATCACTTCAAGCCTTAGACATGTTTCTTCTTTTGACATTATGCTTATTATCTTTACCACTCTTCCCTCTTTTACTCTATAAAGCTCGCTTGTGTAATCATTGGTTTTTTCATGTTTAGAAAATTAATCTACCTTATAAAGATTTTCTACCTTGTAATAATTTGAGAAGTGGATGAGATGATTAATTTTATGCGTGAAAGTAATCTTGAGAACATGGCAAGAATAAAGCTAGTACATATGAGGGTGAGGAAGAAAGCATGATTTATGTGTGAAATTTTGAATCAGTTAGTCACAAGTTTAGGTATACTTAATCACGTCCGGTCATTTTCTTTTGATTTTCTGTTGCGGCTAAGAAATCGTGATTAGTGTGTGAAACCGTGAATGAATTAGTCACAAGTTTAGGCATATGAATCAACCGTGCCTGCTTATTCTCTTTTGATTTTCCATCGTTACAAAAAAAAAAAAAAAAAAAAAAAAAAAAAAAAAAAAAAAAAAAATTGCCCTTCGAAGATGACTAACTGTTTTCAGATAACTATCTTTGTATATACAAACAACGATTAAACATTCAAAGCTTCGAGCTTTCAGAGTTTTACATTCAAAGCTTTGAGCTTTTATAGTTTTGAATATAATATTTGTTTGACAACGAGCGTGGAGCTTTTTGTCTTTATCTCTACTACATTATGGTTATGTTTTGGTGCAGAGTTTTTTGGGACAATGAGCGGTAAACAATGAGTTTTTTTATTTTTGTCGTTCGTTTGGCAAAAAAGTGGTGAGGTTTGCTATTTTTTAGAAATACTCATTTTTTCCAATGCTTCTTTAAGAAGTTGTGAGTTGTGACTAATGTTGGTTTTTATAAATATAACTACAATAGCATTAGTTACAAGAAAATTAGACATGTTTTAAGAAAATTAATTAAAAATATACAATATAATATAATGTAAGAAGAAAAAAACGTTTATGACATAATTACTTATTTACTTTTCAACTCTTTTAATAAATGTTATTTTTAAAACACTCTTAAAATGAAAAATACATGTTATTATACTTATTGTAAAAACTAATAAACACACACAAAACTTTATACAATTTATATACAAACAAGTTGATGGTACATATGGTTTTAAAAACCGGACCAGACCGGCAACTGGTTCAACCGGGAAACAAAGTTACCACTGGTTCGACTAGCCGATAAAAGCTGTCCGAAAACGAACCTATGAGCATCGTCGGAACCGGTAAAAACGAGTGAACTGGGCCTGACCGGGATCATTTTCTTCTTGTTTTTCTTATGTTATTTTGTTGGTGCATGTACTTTAATCACAATGTATCGGTTACCGCGACGCGCATGTACCCTACTATATGTATATTAAGTTTAATATCACAAGTGTTATAAAATGTTTGGGATAATTACATGTATATAGGGGTGAGCAAATGGATCGAGAACCGAATCGGAACCGAGAACCGAACCGGAACCGACCCAACCCGAACCGAATTTCAGAACGGCGGTCCGGTTCTCGGTTCTTCAATATTACAAATTTCGGTTCTCGGTTCGGTCCGGTCCAAAACCGCGGGTATCGGTTCCGAAACCGAAGAACCGCCCAATTTATAAGTATAATACGTATTGCAATGCAATTTGTAACATAAAGATGAAGGAGACAGTTTCCACATCTTGTAGCTTTTTATTCTTTATATATAAAAGAAAACTTACGAACTGAACTCTTTAAAACATGGTCATTTCTTTCTTTCAAGACATGCCTATAAATCTTTGGTATGTTATTGGTCAATAGATCTTGCATGCGTATTTTGTCCATTCAATTAGAATAATGCCATGATATATTTTATTTATAAAAGTAATGAATATCGGAAAATGATTTGAGCCTACAAATCCTCCTGCAACATGAGTAGCCAATATATGGAAATTTTTATCCGTAAAAAACTATAATACAGTCGTGGCTCGGAAGACCAGTCAAGTTCATACAAATCAGAAGACCAGTCAAGTTCAGATAGACAAGAAACAAATAACCATATTATTTAGAAACAACCAATGTCGTGGCTCGGATACTCTATCAGTATATATTTTAATAGAACGATATTCTTTATAGTTTAGTCGTAAATGAGTACAAACACATAAAACATATTCAATCTTTCGACGTTTTTAGAGATTCGCGGTTTCAATCGGGTAGAACCGAAATACTCGAATCGGACCCGAGAACCGAACCGGAATCGAAACATGCTCTTCGGTTCGGTTCTCAGTTCCTAATATATGCATTTTTCGGTTCTCGGATCTCTCGGTTCCGGGTCAGTCCTGTGCGGTTCCGGAACCGTGCTCACCCCTACATGTATATCGTTTTTAAAATATAATATTACATAAGCTTTATCACTTTTATAATTACATCATTATCTTTTTCAAACTTTTATAATTAAATCAATCCTGCTTAAACTTTTAAATTCTCACGTATATCTAATAATCAATTAAATAATAATTATATTGATTTTAATTTCTGAAACTATTATTTATCTCTTATACTGATCATAGTTACATTGTTCATGTATTCTTTTTTGCCTTGAGTGATGAAAAAATATGATGATATAGTTACAAAAGTTTGGATATAGATAAGAAAGAGCATATCCTTCATATATATTTATTTGTTCAATTATATTTTTTTTGACCTCGAGTGATGAAAGAACATGTTGATTTTTGGATATATATGAGAATTTAAAAGTTTGTGAAAAATATTGATGTAATTACAAAGTTTGGCAAAAATATTGATGTAATTACAAAAAATTGAGAATGATGTTAACGTAATTACAAAAGTGAAAAGTACATTGATTTAACCACGAAATAAAAATAAAAATGACATTGATGTAATATTAAACTTTAGTAAAAATATAAATGTTATTCCCTGTTCGGAACATCTTGAACAATAATTACTAGATTTTAATCTGATATAAGTAATAAGTTCATTCAGTCAGTTTATTTTTCATATTAAATTAACAATTTGTAGGAAAAGCGAGAATGTGAAGGAAATTTTACGACCTCTATATAAGTTTAAAACTTTGGCTGTCTTTATATCTTATATTTAGTCTGCTCATTGCCCCATGATTACTAACTTGATACTTCTGTCTAATTAACTGTTTGAAAAATGAATGCGTATCATCTTAAAAGACCGTATTATAAAGTGTTTACTAGTGTTTGTATATGATAGCATGATAGACAATTGCTATCTCGAAGTTTTCACGTTCAAAATAGCGTCATTTTAAGTTACGTTAGGGGTGTTCATGGGTTGGCTAATATCCGAATAAACTGAAAACCGAAACCGAACCGAACTGAAAATAACTGAACCGAACTCGTGACCGAACCGAATTTACCAAAACCGAACCGAACCGAGCTAAATATTCGATTTTCAGTTCGTTTATGGTTTTAGCAATCCAAACCGAAAACCGAATTCAAATATATATATATATATATATATATATATATATATATATATATATATATATATATATATATATATATATTTATTTATTTATATATTTAAAGTAAAAAGAAGATATTAAAGCTCTTTTATACTATAAATATAACATTATTTAAGCTTGAAATTTTTTTTGCTAAAAATATATATAAATAAATGAATAAATAATTAAATTTATTTAATTCGCGTTATTTGGTTCGGTTTTCGGTTCGTTTTTTGGTTCGGTTGAACCAATTTGAATTCGGTTCGGTTCTGTTCTCGGTTATACCCAGAAAAAAATTAACCGAACTAACCGAACCGAACAAACCGAATACCCGATAACCAAACCGATGAACACCCCTAAGTTACGCACACGCCACCAAAACTCACAAAACGTTGTTGGGCCAGCAGGCCTTCTGGGCCTGATGGGTATGTGCAGCAAGTATACCAAATGATATTGGGCTACAAGAAACATTGGCGAAATGGGCCAGCCACGATGGGATGTAACTGGACTTGTTCATACGAGTAATACCAGTAGGAGAACTCCAATTGTTACGTGTAATTTGTATATTTCATGTACCAAGTAAACGAGCAATACCAAAAGCACCAATAGGCAATAATATTATTCTTTAACCCAACCCTTATATGATTATCATTAACATTATTTTTGATACTTGTAATGTTGAATATATGAAGCTAGAACAATTTGTTGCACCGCCATAAAACAAAGAGGCTAAGTAGCCAAAAGAAAAAGATAGTCCAGCCATAAAATAAGAAACAAGCCCATGCATTCATAGATGATAGATGATCACACACAAAGTGTGAGTACAACATAAAGACAAGAAAATTAAAACTATATGAAGCATATATTAATCTCTAGTGACTTGAAAGCCCTAAGATTTGCTTCAAATTCAAAAGGGATCCTAGACATTTATTCTTGAAAACTAAACATAAACTTGTTTAGTTGGTTGGGCTATCGGTTGGTGGAGGAGGTGGTATGATGGGCTCTTGTGGTGGTGTCAAGAGGTGCTCCACATATGAAAACATGAAGTGTAGTTCATCCCTAAGAGAGAAGATGAGGTTTCGGTTGTGTAAGCAACATAGGCAATTAGGACTATGGATATCAATCGGGTGAAGTTGGATAGGTTAGCCCATGATAGGAGATGAAGGAGGTGGTGAGTATGTGGGTAATGGAGTTGGCATGGCATAGTACAATGGGTGATAGGTGAGAGGGTGAGTGTCATGTTCATAGAGGATAGACGAGTATCAAAGGATGAAGAGGAAAATGATGTAGTCCCATTGGAGGATGATTTGGATGGAGCATTTGGTGGTGTGGGAAAGTAAGGAGTGCTTTAGTAAGGTGGTGTACTAGCTCCATCATTATCATCATCATCATTTTCATGAGTTAAGTCAATGAACACGGTGTCTTGTGGTTGTGGTGGTTTGAGTGTCATTTTGGTTGGTGATTTAAAGGTAATCCTAGGTTTCTTGGAGATGTGAGTTGTTGATCCTTAAGTGGAAGACATGGTGAAAGATAGGATTGGGTTGAGGATGAAGTGCAAGAGACACTTGCAATGGTGAAGCCTTATATAGGTAAGAATGGTGTGATTTGAATTAAATTGAGTGGAGGTGTTCTATGGTAGCCTAAGAGAATCTTAGTGTTGGGTTCAGTCAGTACCCAAACCCCTTAAATCTAGGATTTGAATAGAAAATACCCTAAGTGTTTATGACCTTAAACACTAACAAGTCACTGAGTGCATAGTCACTCAGTGAGTCATCTTCAGGACACTCAGAACGAGACTAAGAAGAAAGTCTCTCCACTCAGTGAGGCGGAACTTAAAGGGTGAAGACTGAGTCAAGAAGAAGATGATGGATTCTTTGAGTGATGACAATAACTCACTGAATCCCATAACTCCTCATCAACTACAACCACTGAAGACTAATGCGTGTATGAAGCGCGTTCGGGGTCAAAGGAACTTCCTTTTCGTCGAGCAAGTTTTTCAACACCCTAGGCAATGAACCTAATCGTTGTAGTGTAGTATTGGGTAAGCCTCAGGGATTGATATCGTTCTCTAGGGGAATAGGAATGCTAGCAAGAAGTGTATTACGCTAAGGAGGGGTTGAGGATGATTGTTTTTTTTATCTTTTATTGGTTTTTTAGAAAGCTAAGGGTAAAATCTTGGGGCAATTGGTTTGGAGGTGGTACTTCTACCGATTACTTCTGCTATTCTAATTATCTATTACTACGGGTAGCTATGTCTATTTGATGTGTGCTCGTATGATGATTAAAAATGTGTTCACCTAGATACTATTACTCCCTAGTTATCTTTTATTGATGGTTGAACTGTCACGTCTTTATTCTTAACAAGTATTCGTAAACAAGATGCGGCGTTTTGGGCCAAACTTTTGCTCTATCAACGGAAAGTGGTTCAATATACTCGTAGTGATTAACTTAGATTCATAGTACTAAAAACGGTCAACAAAAACGAAAAATTAATTCAGACCATAGAAGGAATCTATACCAACGTATTATAGACTACATAATTACGAATCAGACAGACATAAAAAAGAGCAATGGATTGTAGAATGGAATTAAAACGTGTGTAACATAGGCAATAATCGAATAACAACAACGATTCATTATAACATGGAACGAATAGGAAATAAATCATATGTAATAAACAACAATAAAAATATTTACGTACCATACTTTGCCACATTATTGGAACAAAAAGATTGAGCAATCGAAGGTGGTTTTCTTGTTGTAAAAAAATGTAACGAACGGAAATATTCGATTTCTATGAACAGTGTACGTTAAGAGCAAGAGAGGTACCGACGCATCAGACTGTTTGATTTGTGAAAAAAATAACTAAGAATGTTTTTATGCGAGAAGCAAAAAACATAGAGTGTGAAGAAGACGAATGCTGAAGACGAGTGAGTATTGGATTTTGAATATAAATTAACTGTACTTTCACTATTCAAATGTGTACTTTTTATGTAACGTAAAATGACGATAAAACCCTTTTAAAAATATACGGTTGCCCAGCGAACGTTAGTTGCCCAAAAAACAATACCTTACACATACAGGACACTTGTCGCAATTTGATTGAGTTGCCCAATGACAGCGGTTGCCCTCGGTCTATTTTCAAATTTAAAATAAAAGTGGTCCGGAAAGTGATAAAAGTCAGGGCGCGCGGTCTATTTGCGTCATTTTCCCTAATAATAATAATAATAATAATACGTATACCAATGCACCTATACTTGATCGTATAACATGATACGTATACCAATGCACAAATACTTGGTCGTTTAACATGATACGTATACCATAACACCTATAATTGGTCGTTTAACATGATACGTATACCAATGCACCTATACTTGATCGTTTAACATGATACGTATACCATAGCACCTGTACTTGGTCGTTTAACATGATACGTATACCAATGCACCTATAATTGGTCGTTTAACATGATACGTATACCATAGCACCTATACTTGATCGTTTAACATGATACGTATACCAATGCACCTATACTTGGTCGTTTAATATGATACGTATACCAATGCACCTATACTTGGTCGTTTAACATGACACGTATACCATAGCACCTATACTTGGTCATTTAACATGATACGTATACCATAGCACCTATAATTGGTCGTTTAACATGATACGTATACCATAGCACCTATAATTGGTCGTTTAACATGATACGTATACCAATGCACCTATACTTGGTCGTTTAACATGATACGTATACCAATGCACCTATAATTGGTCGTTTAACGTGATACGTATACCAATGCACCTATACTTGGTCGTTTAACATGATACGTATATCAATGCACCTATACTTCATCGTTTAACATGATACGTATACCATAGCACCTATACTTGGTCGTTTAACATGATACATATACCAATGCACCTATAATTGGTCGTTTAACATGATACGTATACCATAGCACCTATACTTGATCATTTAACATGATACGTATACCAATGCACCTATACTTGGTCGTTTAACATGGTACATATACCAATGCACCTATAATTGGTCGTTTAACGTGATACGTATACCAATGCACCTATACTTGATCGTTTAACATGATACGTATACCATAGCACCTATACTTGGTCGTTTAACATGATAAGTATACCAATGCACCTATACTTGATCGTTTAACATGATACTTATACCATAGCACCTATACTTGGTCGTTTAACATGATACGTATACCAATGCACCTATAATTGGTCGTTTAACATGATACGTATACCATAGCACCTATAACTAGTCGTTTAACATGATACGTATACCAATGCACCTATACTTGGTCGTTTAACATGATACGTATACCAAAGCACCTATACTTGATCGTTTAACATGATACGTATATTAATGCACCTATACCTAGTCGTTTAACATGATACGCATATCAATGCACCTATAATTGGTCGTTTAACATGATACGTATACCAATGCACCTATACTTGATCGTTTAACATGATACGTATACCATAGCACCTATAATTGGTCGTTTAACATGATACGTATACCAATGCACCTATACTTGATCGTTTAACATGATACGTATACCATAGCACCTATAATTAGTCGTTTAACATGATACGTATACCATAGCTCCTATAATTGGTCGTTTAACATGATACGTATATCATAGCACCTATAATTGGTCGTTTAACATGATACGTATACCAATGCACCTATACTTGGTCGTTTAACATAATACGTATACCAATGCACCTATAATTGGTCGTTTAACATGATACGTATACCAATGCGCCTATACTTAGTCGTTTAACATGATACGTATACCAATGCACCTATACTTGGTCGTTTAACATGATACGTATACCAATGCACCTATACTTGATCGTTTAACATGATACGTATACCATAGTACCTATACTTGGTCGTTTAACATGATACATATACCAATGCACCTATAATTGGTCGTTTAACATGATATGTATACCATAGCACGTATACTTGATCGTTTAACATGATACGTATACCAATGCACCTATACTTGGTCGTTGAACATGATACGTATACTAATGCACCTATAAATGGCGGAAGAACAGAAGGGCATTCTATACAGAGGTAGATGATACAGACCCTCCTAGAAAATTTACCAGTAATGACACCTTGGATCAACTAAGAAGATTTCTTAAACGTCTCCCGGGGAAACATCCAAGATATGGGGGTGCGAACAAAAAACGTGATCTTGATTGCGAATTGATTGGACAAAAAAATTTGTTTTCTACGAGCTAGAGCATTGGTATTTTCTTACACTAAAACACAATTTAGATGTCATGGATATAAATAAAAAAGTGTGTGAGAGTGTGTTGGGTACTTTGTTAATGAATGACAAATCAAAAGACACCAACAAGGCAAGACAAGACTTACAAAATTTGAATATTCGTACTGACTTGTGGCTCGTCAACAAAGGAAACGGGAAGTGCTCTAAGCTTCATCCTACGTACTATTTCACAACCGAAGAAAGAAAACTTTTTTGTCAATTCATTAAAGGTACGCGTTTTATTTGAAAATTTCTTTGTTGGAATTAATTTGCGTATTCATTTCGACAACTTATTCTAATATCCAGATTTTTTTTCTTAATTCATCAAAGGTGTTAAACTACCTGATGGGTTTGGATCTAACTTCAAGCATAAAGTGACCGACAACGATAGCAACATAACATGATTGAAGGCTCATGACTGTCACATAATGATGCAACGGTTGCTTCATGTTGGACTTCAAAATTACTTGAAGGACCAAACCACCGCAACACCAATAATCGATCTTTGTTCATTCTTCAAACAAATATGCGCTCGAACTTTGATGGTGGATGACATGTTGAAAGCTAGAGAACAACTGATCAATATTTTGTGCAGTTTCGAGCAAATATATGCTCCAGCTTTTTTTGACATTATGATTCACTTGGTTATTCATCTACCGGAAGAGGCTATTGAAGGCGGTCCTGTTTACATGAGGTGGATGTATCCATTTGAAAGATACATAAAAAAGCTCAAAAATTATGTCAGAGATAAAGCCAAATTTGAAGGTTCAATAGCGAAGGGTTATATTGCTGATGAAGCATTAACTTTCTGTTCGCATTATTTTCGGGGTGTTGAGACGAGATTTAATCGTCCTGACCGGAATGAGGACGGTCCAAGGCCAACAATTCGATTTGAGTTGTTTCGATCAGTCTGTAAAAAGAATGGTAAACTATCATTAGTTCGGTTTAATGCAGACACAATGAAGCAAGTAGTATGGTACGTACTACACAACAGTCATGAAATCGACCTGCACATGAACGCGTACAAGAGGTACGCGTTTTATTTCAAAATTTGTTTCACGTAAGTTGTTATTCGACGACTTATTCTAATATCATGAACATTTACAGGGCATTTCCTGGCAGAGACTTGCAAGAAGGGTTTCCTCGCTGGTTTGAGATGAAGGTAGACTTATTGTATGTATTACCCTGTTAAAATAACGACTATTACTCATATCTATCTATTCTTAACTTTTTCATAGATTCGTGAATTAAAAGTACAGAAGGACCCAAGTTGTACCGCCGAGTTATTCGCTTTGGCTTGTGGACCATCATGTACTGCAGTCTCAGTCAACTCTTGCGTAGTCAACGGTGTGAAGTTTACTGTACACGACCGTGATTTACGTCGTTCAACTCAAAACAGCGGAATTTCAACTCCTAACCCTGATAGAGGAATGCATTATGGCCAGCTTGAAGAAATTCTCGAGTTTTCATATATTTCATTCAATGTTGTGTTGTTCAAAGTCAAATGGTTTGACACTAATAACAGTAATCGCCTAAAACGCTGTACCTATAGAAACAACATTGCGCAAATTATGACCGATCGTGTATCGTTTCAAAATGAACCATTCATTCTTGCAACGCAAGCAACACAAGTCTTTTACCTTGATTTCCCTGGTAAACGTGTTAATTGGAAGGCCGTCCAAGATTCTTATCATCGAAAGATTTGGAACCCGGATATCATTGTGGAAGAAGACAATCAGGATGTTGTACATGACAACAACTCATCACATATCACACTCTCTGCTGAGTTGGATCAGTTGGATTATAACATTATAAATATAGATGTTCAACCAGCGGAAGTTGAGGCACCACCACCAATTATCACTATTGTGGAAGACGAAGATGATATTGATTATGATGATCATGTTCCTCATGATTTAGCATCTGATGATGATGATGACCACGAGAATGAAGATGATGAAGATGACAATACTAATAATGTTGAATTTTATGTTGATGATGTGGGAGATTAATCTCAAATTATAATTTGTAGAACAACACTTAATTATTTGAATAAAATTGTTATCGAGTGGTTAAATGTGTTTATTTGTTTGTTTATTTATTTATTTAATTATTATAATTATATTGTTGATATATACTGTTAAATGTGTTTATTTGTTTGTTTATTTATTTATTTATTTAATTATTTATTTAATTATTTAATTATATATATGTTTCTTCACTAATTTCTATGTTCGTTTAACAGATGGCAGATTTTGTAGCTAGGTCTCACGGTGGCGATGGAGGTAATTCGCCACCTCGTGGTCCCTCGAGGAGGATAGGCACCAATTACCAGCGTAAGAATTTCTGAATTATTTTTCACTAAACTGTATTTGATTACATGTTATTTTAAATTGATAAAATGTTATTTTATGTCATCATCACTTGAATTTGATTACTTGTAGGCTCTAAATCCAAAGCTGCCAACCCAAACGCCAAAATTAGGAAAGGCGGGAAGGTGGTGTGTGGTCCCACTAAGAACACGGCACTCAAGGCGAAGAGGGTACTGGATGGTCGTCCTGTGTCGATTGATTTTCAGGTCAACCAGGAGGGGTTTTATACACACGTGGGCCCTCGCTCTTCTTGGTTCTCCAACTATATTGGGGAGGTGTTACGGGACTCGATTCCCATGTTTTGCGATTCATGGGCTAAGGTTCCCGAAACGGCCAAGGCCCACATCCATGAGCATCTACACGTAAGTTTTTTTAACCTTTATTTTTTAAATTATTGTGTTTATTTATTCAAACCTGTTTGTTTATCTAAATTTGTATAATTTTTTTATTTATATTTTATTGCAGCACTACTTTGATCTCGACCCACACATTGCTGGCCCGAATGGAGACCAAATTGTTGACAGTATCGAGTATTATCTCCAAAAACTATACGATGACAACAAATATAGATACAAAAAAGATAACTTTACGGCAGCAGGTGGGGTGGAGAAAATTGAGGACATCAAAAGAAAGCGTCCAGCGAACAAGACGCAAGAGGATTGAGATGCGTTGGTAAATTATCATTATCATTATCATTGTTATTATTATTATTTTTTTTTATTATTATTGTTATTATCATTGTTATTATTATTATTATTAAATAATAATAATAATAATAATAATAATAATAATAATAATAATAATAATAATAATAATAATAATAATAATTCATTTATATAATAGTTGTTATAATTTAAAATACGCAGGTTAAGCTTTGGACAAACCCCAAGAAGCAGAAGATATCAGAGGTCAACCGACAAAACCGCATGGCGAACACGAGTTCTAGCCTTAACGGATCTCAGTCGTATGCTGCTATTCGCCATAACTTTGTAAGAAACTATTTAATCATTTTATTTATATATATACATGGTGTTGGGTGTGTCGTTATTGATTTTTTTTTCTAAACAGTTGACCAGCGGGACTGAGGAGGCACTCGGAGAAGACTTGATAGAGCTTTACCGTCGGAACCATACGAGGGGCGATGTCTTTGAGTCCCCGTTATCTGAGGCTCGATACGTAAGTATAATTTATTTTCAAAGTCACCCATTTTGATGAAATTTAATGCATCACAACTTATATATTACTTTTCTTTTTTTTTTTTTGTAACTAAACAAAACGAGATGATACGGATGCGGGAAGAGAGCACCTCCGATGGGACCCGCATGACTGACCGCGAGATTCTGTGTACAGTGATTGTTGGTAAGCAGCGCGGTCATATTCCTGGTGTAGGTCAGGCTTTACCCGGCGGTGGAGTGAAGAAGACCTTTAGCGACTCCCGACCTCGTAATGAAGCGGATGTGTCCTCACCGCGGGAAACAGTGCAGAAACAGACCGAGGAGCTCGCTACACAGAGGGGTCAGATGGAGCAGGTCATGGAGTTTGTGAGGTCATTCCCGGGTTGGCAGGAGCGACTACAGTTCGCCCCGGGATCAAGTGCTACTCCACCAGGTGTGTCGGGATCTGATGCTACTCCAGAGGGTGGGTCGGGATCTGGTGCTACTCCATCCGGTGAGTCTAGAGATACCGGGGACGGTAGTGGGGGTAATGGGGTTTGAGATGCGGATTTATGTTACTTTAATACGTTTGGATATGTTTGTAGACAATAACATGGATTAGTATGTCGTTTATGCGCATTATGTGCTAGGATTCCCGTAAACGGATTATACGTATAGTTTTGGACCATTTGCAGATAGGTAGCTTATGTATAGTTTTGTAGATGATCATGCGTTAGCGGTTTAGGAACCGTTTTGGCGATTTTGGAAAAAGATAACTATGTTAGCGATTGATGGGTATATATGATATTATGTTTAGCGAATTTGTGTTGTTGTAGCATAAAACAGGTTCTGAAAAAACAGGTTGTGACATTGTAGATTTTTTCCGGAAAATTTTCGGAAAAAATCTGGAAATTACCCATTTTGCAGCAATATTCTGCAAAATGGGTCAGACCCTTTCCCCGAAGACATCTCCCCGGCGAAAGTATAAAAGCTAATTTCATATTGTTACTTTCCCCGGGGACACGTCCCCGGGGAAAAGGGAATCACAACAGTAGCGTACGGTTTTGTAGGGGATAAGTCCCCGGCGAAAGCGTTTTACTCAACAGTGGTATCCAATTCCCCCGGGGACATGTCCTCGGCAAAACATGTGCCACGTCGGACTAATAACGTTATTAGGGTACTTAAATTAATGTTCAAAAATAGTTTCCCCAGGGACTTGTCCCTGGCAAAAATACATGCCACGTCGGACATGTTTGACCGGCGACAATTGGCTGCGGGACCCACACGTCCCCGGTAAAGGTGGTAAATAGTCCCCGGGAAAAGTATTCCCGAGAGGGTATTGCCGGGGGACTTTCGCCGGGGACATGTCCCCGGGGAAAAGCTTCACGGGGGACTTTCGCTGGGGACATGTCCCCGGGGAAAAGCTTCACAGGGGACATGTCGCCGGCGAAAGCCATGAAATTTCGCCTGCGAAAGTCTCGATTGTTGTAGTGAAATGTTTTTTAATGAAATGTTGCGAACCAAATATATCAACAGTATTACATATTGTTAAAGTCTTGATGATTTACCTGATTTAATATAATACAATACTATTTAAATCCAAATAAGTTACAACATCACCTTCCAAACTAATATCAGAGGGCTAACTTAAAGGTTTCAAAAAGAAAATTGGTTTATCCACATTGTTACATGTTGGCACATGTCATAGTGAAACCTTACATTTACTCTTGCTCTTAATCAATGTAGGTTACCGCTGTATAATCTTGTTGATATGTGAAATCATTTGAAGCAGACAATCGGTCTTGGCCGGATATAGTCGGGTCTAACCGGGTCTTGGCCGGATATGTCCGGGTACAGCCGGGTCTAACTGGATATATCCCGACCACATTATCATCTATGTACTTGTATCTTTTTTACCAATGTAAAACTTTAACAACTTTGAATCTTCACCATAAGACACTTCACCATTTAACCCCCTAACTTCTTCAAAAATTGTAGTATGAATAATTTAACCAAGCAATAAAATACTAGTAGTACTGTGATAAGTAAACTTTGAATTCACTAAACGAACCAACTCTATGACACTTCTTTAACAACTATACCTGCAAGGCTGCAAGTCTCACATTAACACACATTTATAAGTGTATATTTTTACCAAAATAAAAGTGAGTTGATGACTTATGCATCACAAAAAAGTGTGATAATTAATGATTTATAATTTTGGTTTGAAATCAATGCAACCCATCCTTTGACAGTAAGCAATGGTATATTTTTGTGTGTAGTATGTTGTCTTTGTTGAGGTAAAGAAACATAATATATAATAATAACATGTATGACACCACAGAGAACACAGCGGAAGACTTCATATAATAGTAAATTAATTAACTGAAAAATAAAGCGTAAACATACCTTTTCCAAATTGCAAGAACTTCTTCAATCAAGAACCCTAATTAGGGTTTATGTGGTTTACGAATTGACCCTTACCGTTTTTCAATTCAAACCAATTGATGTAACAATAGTGTGTTACACCACGTTCTTGTACACACGTACTATTAGCGATTCGATGCGAATGCTAGTTCTTGATCACAATAGATTACCAAACACCTTTGTTATGGTCAAGGTCACTCGCAAATCCCTTACATGGGGTTTTACTCGTCGACCTAAGAACAAGAGGGAAGAAAGAAAAAGTTTGACCTTCTACTGAAATCTAGTGTATCAAAGGATGAATACATGGGGATATATTTATAGCCTTATGGTAGATGTCAAGAGTACTATGGTTTCCGATGTGGGATTCCATAGTTTCGGCCAAAAACAAGCCCAAAAGAGGGTTCCTAAAACCTTCTCTTGGCTTGTTAACTTTTCTTCATATCCCCTTGACATTTAACGACCGATAGTCACTTCCGATAAGTAATTATCGCTCGTTAAGTCATTTATTGTGAATTTAATAATTAAACATAATATTTTATATTAATTATTTAAACATCGAGTCTCATATGTAAAGTGTGCAATCCCGTGGTCTCGAGTTCGAATCCGGTCATACACATATTAAATATATCCATAAACCAACAGCTCCCACTTGGAGATATCTTAGTATCCGTAATGACATTGGTTAGCATCTAGCAACACGCCAATGACCCTAGAACAACTCGAGTATGGTTTCCTGGAAAAACCTTTTGATGATTCATCATCATACTTATCCTTTTGTTTCTAATATCATGTTAATAAGAATATGGATCTCACTCATTTCTTAATTAACTATTCTGTTTCTCACTTTATATGATTTATCAAGATTACCAATTCTTCTGAACATATTCAAGAAGACCTTGGGCATAGCCATGCAAACATCTTGACAACCCTACGAGGGACCCATCAGTATTATACTTCAAAATAAACCTGAAGGAAACAAATCCCGTTTTGACTACGAGCAGAATTCATAAATTTCGCAACACTTATGAAAACAACCCTTATAACTACCAGTTACGTATAGCGTTAGATTGCTTCAAAGAAATGCACTACATCCATGACATTTCTCTGGTATCACAAGTCAGAGGATAAATATTCACGATGTACTTAATGACAAAGATCCATAAAGTACCATCATGTGGTTGGGATAAGTCCTATATTCAATCCATTGAATATCATCTGAAATTAGTCATGCTTCGCATCAATATACTTTCAAGTATATTCTAATTAATACTCAGATTTGTCTTAATTCAATATCATTCCCATGTTATTGATCGACAATGGACTATTTAGAATAACTTAAGTTATTCAAGGATTTAACATGCAAATACAGGACACAATATTATAAATGAAATTAAACGTATAAAGTACTTTAATTCATTATAAATAATAATTTTTTAACATCCTTTATCCAAATACTAAATAGATCAATGCATGATAATTCTTAGTTAATGAATTTTTGCCTCAAGTCATGATAATCACACTTGTTGACAGGGCATAATTTCAACTAACTTTGATCTATAGGAATTTTGAGAATACTTATTTCAAGAATTCAATAAGTGAATTTCTTGTATGTGTTTACACATATCTTAATATTGTCATATCATTCCATAAGGTGCGTGACAACTTGAATCACCTTTTATGACAATCATTTTTCAAAACTTTAAAGTTTAAAGTATTCTTTATTCTTTAATGTATAATGCAAATATGCTCTTAGTTGAGCATAACTAGTCAACATGGTCATCATCAAGGTACCATGACTAGAATTGAGTGTCATCTCAATTGTACTAGCATCATTGTGTATAACACTATGCTCTTTAAACATCCGTAAACTTTGAATATTTATTTGTTTGGTGTCATCCAAAACTCAAGTTTGTTGACTATGACAATTACACAAAACAATTGTTGTATAGAATCTGGGAGCAACTCCAGGCCGAGGAATGCAATTCTAAATCCAAACATAAATATTACAATGTTGTTAAATCATCTTGTAATCAAGCATGATACAAAAATCTTATCCACAATATGATGTTCATGATGAATCTCCAAGTTAGACTTTAAGATCTCATTCATATTCTATCTTGTCAAAGATATGTATTCATCATCTTCTATTAGACTCGTTTATTTACCGCATATGTTTATAATAATAAACATATATTCCAAGGTTGTATGTCTTATTTTAAAATCTTACAAACGAAGTTTCATTCCCAACTAAACTTAATTTAGGTGGAATGTAGTTGCCCGTACAACATATAAGATTTAAAAATAATATTCCCACTAGCTTTTAGGAATGCTTATGAGCTATCTTATTTTAATTATTAAATCAAAACTTGAATTTAATATTAAATATAAGAGTCATCTCCTAGATGCATGCATATATCCATTTATGGATTCTTGCAGTTTGTACATATTCAAAGATTATTTGAATTCATAAAACTGCTTTGTATTACTTATCGTCCTCGCAAAAGTAATTCCACAACAAAGAGTTTTGATATTCATTGTCAAAATTTCATATCAATGAAACTAAGAGTGACAATTATAATCTTTATACTTCTATTTAATGTATCTAGAGAAGAATATTCAATCATAGTTAATTGCTTAAGTATGATTAATATTATTTTCATTAGACATGCATTAAATATGTGTACAATATTGTCTATATGATTTCTACACAAAGATTTAAACCACTAGGGTTTCCATTCTTTGAAGAAATTCATCTTCATTAAGATAAACTACGTATCTAAAGTTGATTATCTCTATGGACAGCATCTCTACATTCATAGTATGATTGATTTACCACAAATCAACATTTGGTAAATTTATCATTATGATTAACAGGCTTACCATGATCCTGTAACTCATATTATTCAGCATATTAAATATCTGAGATATCCTTACGGATCTATGAATGACAATTCCATCATATTAAGGTCTATCATTTACATGTTTAGCCTCATCATGATATTTGCTAGTGCATTTTTGAAGATTGTGTATTTTGTAATTTAATCTTTCAAAATCTAAATAAAACTCCCACTTGCCTTTAATAATTTAAAGATTACCTTTAAATAGTTTAGCAAGTAGAGCAACAAAACATTGTTGTCTTTTGGGATATTATAAAAATATTGACAGTTCCTGACATTAGTTTGTTACAACCCACTTTACAAGTAGTCTAACAAATTCAGAACTTCATTATAAGACTTAATGTGATTCATCATATTTCATAAACAAATGGTGTCTTATTAATCTTCTAGGTTGGAGTCTTATTGAGTATATTCAATATATACTCAATCTACTAACCTTTAACTTTTGGAAGAAACTATAGTTATCTTGAAACAAATAGTGCCAATACATTTTGATTCTTCTTAACTGAACATACCATAAAACTATGGTATTTCATTATAATTAATATTGTAGGATAATCTAACAATACTTAAGATAACCATCTACTCTTTGGCTTACCTATTTACCCACAAAGTAAAACTTAATGGTATAATAGAATTACCAAGCCACTTGCAAGTATTATAACACAAATACTCTTTGACTAAATCAAAAGACATAACAGTTATAATCTCACTATACGTTATAAGTCAGTGATCAACTCATTGACTTCATGCATATGTCTTAAAACATAGCAAGTTAACGTCTTACTTTATATTGTAAGTCTTGTATTAAAAAAACTTCATGTTTGTGACTTTACAAAGAAGTCATAAACATGTATAATTAAAGTAATTATGAGCACCACCTCGGGTTTCGATTAATAATTTCAATTTAATATATACTGCATATATTTAAGTCATTCAACGAATACAAAAATACTTAAAATCAAAGTAGTATTAGATTACTTCATTTAATTATGTCATTCCATGAAATGTTCAACGTAAGAAACTGTAAAATCATCCATGCTCGTTCTCATGACACGTGGATATTTTACCTTGGGCTACAATTTAGTTCACGTTCTCACGTAACATAAATTGTAACTACAAGTTTTTCTTAAATATTGAATGACATAAATATTTAAAGTAGTCTTTGTTATCATCTTGACACATGTTCTTAATGGGGCAATCATACACATTTAAATGTATAATTCCTATTAGAACGTTACTCTCTTACCTTGCGGTCTATAGAATTCATTCAAATCATATTTATATGTGTTGTACCTTGCACACAATAAAGATTTCTCCCACTTGTGCATGTAACAACATCATGTAGCAGATAAACAACACGACAAACGTTTGTTTATTTGATTAATATGATTTGTGTCATAGATATAACAAGTAGATGTAAGACTATATGGATTAGTAAGGAAACGCACATGACTATCCTTAAAACATAGGTGCCTACAATTGGAAAGTAATTATCTCCATGATATTCAAGAGATAATTTGGATTACTACACAGCAAATAAGGCTTGTAGCTCCCACTGAATTAGAAATCATTTCAACAACTTCTTATTCAATAATGCAACACAATGCTCCCACTGAATTTGACAACATTGTAAGTGTTTCATAACCAGTGAAGCAAATTTCTTGCTTTTTACTTTCCTACACCTTTGAAGAACCATACGTAATCATTACTTAGGTACTAAAAGGTGTATTCTACTATGTGAATGATGGGTTATCCACCAATGTTTTTAACTTGAAAAATTGGGTATGCAATTTCTTCCTTAACATGTCTACCATCCCCATACTGGTATGTAGCACCTTTAAAGGTTAAAGAAAAATAACTAGATAAATAATGCTAGTTTGCCTTTTACCAATTTTCGCGATAATTAGTCTAGCTTCTAATCTAGTAACTCATATACATGTTTTCCAGTTAACCAAAAGTCATGTTTGTTACAAAAGGATTCATTCACCAAATGAGGGTAATGAAATCTTTATGGAAAATAAGATGTGCAATTCTTTGCTATGAGTTACATTAGAATTTAGACAATTTAAATGTTCCAATTATACCTTTCTCGTTCATGAAAAGGAATAGGATTGAGTCTCATTCTTCTCCCATGGAAAAGAGACTTTGTTTGTCTTTTCGGTAAATTATTCTCGGTCAAACATTTGTTTGAAAGCATAATGGATCAATTTACTAATAAAAGACTAAACCACGTTTACGGTTAAATGTTGCATTAATACATTCAAAAGAATTAAAAAATTAAATTTTAGTATTTTCGATAATTAACCTTTTCAAGAAAATTAAATACCCATGGTTCATAAACATATAACCATTTAATTTTCACTGAAAACTAGGATCCAAATTCACATAGTTTCATCACATCAGTTGATCTGCTAGTAATGAAATTATTCAAAATGGTACGAGTCGAACCTCAATTGCCAATTTTTAAATTCCAACTCCTAGATTTATGGGATTTACATATTGCCAACAACAGTTGCAATGTAAGCATGTTTTATCCCCATCTTATGCCTTGGGTTGCCAGTTCTCACTACAAAACTCAATTAAGTTGTCCAACTTAAGAAACTGCAAAATCATCCATGCTTGTTCTCACGACACGTGGATATTTTACCATTTGATTACGATCTAAATCACGTTCTCACGCAAATAAAAAATAATCTCAGGTGTTTCCGTTTCATTAGATGGCATATAACTTAAATTAAGGGTAATAAATTTGATTTTTGGTGTCAAATCAAATATGTACAAAGATGTCATGCATTCATCTTCGTAGCATAAGGTTTTATTAAAACAGTCACATCCTTGTTTTAATGTTTAAGCTTTTCATCATCAAACTTTAATCGAGGTATTGGTTATACCAATTAAAAAATTACCTTTAATTACGACTATATCCTACTGCTGCATGAGTCATAAGACCCAAGTTATCCGGATAATTACCACGAAAGTGGCGCGTAGAATTTAAGGTCAATTCACCCTTAATATTTTATGCACATAGGAATAATTGGTAGCTCCATTAAGACGCACAAACGAGCGGAGAATTAGGTCAGCGCGAAGCATATTACATACCCTCATCTTTAAGGTCACAATTTAATGCGTACCAACCTTGTACCCATCTTTTAGTTTGTCAATAATGGGTGAGCCGTTCTAACTATTTTGTGCATAAACATCAATCAATTAAACGATTACGATTACTATGCTTAAAAACACATGTTTCACTATTTTTTAGATCAGTTTATTTTTTTTTATAAAAATACCCTTGTTACACAAAACAAACAAACAAGTATTTAAAAATAAACATATAAACAATGAATACATAACTTAACAATTAATCATGCACATCAAATAGCCACATGCAAACCTTTTGATAAATCCTATTAATAATTAATTCTAGATCTGTCAATATGTATATGTCTAATTAAGACTTTCACCCATTTTCATCAATGTACAAGGTGAGCTACATGAATCGATTCATCGATTGCGTAAGTCAAAAATAAACATATACCACATAGCACATAATTGATTTAATAATAATGATTGAAGTCTTCTCCAATTTTATATCTATAAAAAATTAGTGTATTTCACTTAACCAATTAAAGCATACAATAAAAGGGATCCGTGACAAAACATGCATGTATTTATCATGGGCATAAATTACACTTAACAATTAATGCAATTAAACAAGAGTTATGCAATTTAATACACATAATTTTGCATGCAACCTAGGGTTTTCTAATCCAATTAAAAATAAAAAGTTTACAAAACCCTAATTAGGGCAAAAAAAACGCCCCCCCCCCCAAAAAAAAATTAGGGTTTAGGTTTTGCAAACCCTAGATATACACATACAATTAATAACACAATACAATTTATTTGTTTTATGCGTTTCAGTAATTAATTACTCATTATACAAGCTCGTGATGCCACTGTTGAGGTAAAGAAACATGATATACAATAATAACATGTATGACACCACAGAGTACACAGCGGAAGACTACATATAATAGTATATTAATTAACTGAAAAATAAAGCGTAAACATACCTTTTTCAAATTGCAAGAACTTCTTCAATCAAGAACCCTAATTAGGGTTTATGTGGTTTAACGAATTGACCCTTACCGTTTTTCAATTCAAACCAATTGATGTAACAATAGTGTGTTACACCACGTTCTTGTACACACGTACTATTAGCGATTCGATGCGAATGCTAGTTCTTGATCACAATAGATTAACCAAACACCTTTGTTATGCTCAAGGTCACTCGCAAATCCCTTACATGGGGTTTTACTCGTCGACCTAAGAACAAGAGGGAAGAAAGAAGAAGTTTGGCCTTCTATTGAAATCTAGTGTATCAAAGGATGAATACATGGGAACGTATTTATAGACTTATGGTAGATGTCAAGATTACTATGGTTTCCGATGTGGGATTCCATAGTTTCGGCCAAAAACAAGCCCAAAAGAGGGTTCCTAAAACCTTCTCTTGGCTTGTTAACTTTTTTTCATATCCCCGTTGACATTTAACGACCGATAGTCACTTCCGATAAGTAATTATCGCTCGTTAAGTCGTTTATTGTGAATTTAATAATTAAACATAATATTTTAATATTAATTATTTAAACATCGAGTCTCATACGTAAAGTGTGCAATCCCATGGTCTCGAGTTTGAATCCGGTCATACAAATATTAAAGATATCCATAAACCAACAGTCTAACCTAAAAGTAAGATGCAATTTATTTCTCCTTTGACAAAATTGAATATTGCTCACATAAACACTTGGTCTTATTAATACTCACTCCCTCAATACCTATATTCAACAAAGAAACACACATACAAGATACAACCAGCACCATTTATCATCCAGACATACATTACACTCACCATCTTCCACTCTAGAACCATTGTCATTAGTATGTTATCCCCAAGTGTTGGTCACACAATCACTACAGTTTGTTCAAGAAATATATTTATACAAAAAAACCAACATAACTCAGACCGATGCACATTCTCGAACACATCTTTGTTTATGCTGTTATTGTATGATACACAAGCAAAAAACCTTTCTTTAATTGGTGAAATAGGTGCTCTCGGAAATGCAACAAACAGGTAGATTTGATACTTTAATATTTTCCTTTTTATGGCACATTTTAATTGTTTAAAGAAACCCATCTAATAATAAAACGGCACACTGTCTTAAATGAAAAGTTTTAACAGGTCGTTTACTTCAGAAATACACATATAAGTGATAAGTCTAGTTTCTTTCAAAAAACCATAACCAAAACCAATAATAGAAACTTTAGCTAACAACTAGTTACTTTTGACAATATATAATTATCTATTAGAAGTTGTATATCACATCCTTGTTATCGCATTATTCGATCCTCTTAACCACAAATGGGCCATTAACTAATAATAAATAATAGACTAAAATACACCGTTGGTCCCTAAACTTGTAGTGGAGGATCGCGATGGGACGAAACCGGGCATATTCATCGTCGGGGGTCCCTATTTCAAGGTTTTCACTCGCTACAAGTCCCTTTGACCATTTGCCGTTAGTCAAGGACATCTCAAGGCGTTACATTTGTCTTTAGTCCATGGGTAATTTTGACATTTCCATATTTCAATTAAAAATTTCTTAATTATTGGCACAGGTAATGTAACCCTCTTCCCGCCCCAATAAACACATAGTCTGTATTATCAATCATCTCAGAACTTTCGTTACAAGAATTATCAGAATTCACAAACCCTAATTGCATGTCACAAAACCCCTGTTTATAGATCATAAAACCAAAGGCATGGAGTTTACCCTATGGAAAGTAAGAAGACAGTCAGGTTATCCAGTTGATGATACCGTCCTATACGACTCCGCTAAGAAGAAATACGGTACTGTTTTTTTTTTGTTGATTACAGTCATTGGAATTTGTAATTGTGGTATTTATTGTTTCCCAATTAAGTTTATAGAATGCTTCAAACATATATTGACATGTTTTCAGGTGGTAGATCTAAAATGTTTAGTATGAGGGTTCATCACAATGGTGTCTTTAAGTACTGGCCTGGTAGAATATACGTTGGAGGTATGGAAAGTTTAGTTGATTTGGTTGATGTTGATAGTGTGTCAGTTGAAGAGTTGGATGTGCTTATGTATGAATTGGGTTATGAGCTGGGTTCAAAAAATTACTATTACTTTGTTAAGCCTAGTAGTAATTTAGATGATGGTTTGTATAGCTTAAGTGAGAGTGCTAATTTAGAAATATTGAAAGATCTTGTTGATGACCATAAGATGATAGAGGTTTATGTTGAAAATGGTAAGACAACATTAGACGTTGATCAAATGTCACCAAAGTCAATTAGGACAGTTATTGCTGATGTGGATGCAACAAAGAAAAAGGCAGCTCTTGTTATTGTTCCATATTGCTCAAAGAAATTGTTCTTAGAAAACATTGTTAATAAGTCTGTGGTAGAGGACTTATGTGAGGTTACAGATCAACCTTTGGAAGTCAATACTTTGGTACAATCTAGTCAGATGCCAGAAACACAACCCTTGTTTCCAGCTGTAGAGGTCTGTCATACTGAAGATGTTGCAGGTGATGTCAACAAGCATATAGATAAACATATTGAGCATATCCAAATAGATAGTCCTAAAGAGGTATCTCAAAATGATCAAGAGTTTGGTCATCATGAGGAGGAAACATGTAATCCTGTGGATCATATCCAAAAAGGTAAATCTGTGCAGGTTAGTGAAATCGATGAAGCTGTAAGTGATGACAATGTGAGTGAGACAGACACTTATATGAGTGACGATGATGATATTGAGAACAATGGTGATGGAAACACAGTTGTCAATGAGGCTAATACTTTTGAGGAGCCTGATTTTGATGTTAATCTGTTCAAAGTGACCGAGACTACAGATTTACCATCTATAGGTACCACCAGCCAGCTACCACATGATTTTTTTAAGAAAAATGAGTTGGATTTGTTAGATGATAATGATTTTGCAAGTGGTTCTGAGAATGAGGATGAGTATGTTATTAGGAGGAACAAATTGAGGGCATACAAGAAACAAAAGTTAAGTGAGGCAGCACAAACAGAGGACGAAATATATTTTTTCTATGTTCAAAGTTTTGTAACTGCAAAAGAAGTGAAAGATAGGATCTACATGCTTTCAATAAAGACTAGGAGGAAATTGCAACTAATTAAGAATGACAAACAGAGAATTAGGGTTAGGTGTCTCGGACAAATACCTGTTTGTGGAATAACCGAAGGTTCAGGGCTGGGGAAAGTCCCAAAGAGGAAAAATGGTCCGATAACTAGAGGCCTCGGTAGGGATGTGTATTTGCGAAAGCGCAAGGAGCAAGTAACAGAGTGTCCATGGTTGTTGTATGTAGCCAAAAATACAGATAAAGATGTATGGATTGTTCGAACTTTCAAGGATGAACACAGATGTTTGCAATCAAGAGACATTAAAGCTTGTAACTACAAGTTTCTTTCGAAGCAAATAGTTGACCAAGTTCAAGTCAATCCAGATATTCCAATCAGGGCTGTTCAAGATTAGCTCAGTAAACAGTTTGAAGTTCAGGTGTCTATGCAAAAAGCGTTAAGGGCAAAAAACAAGGCATAAAATGAGATTAGGGGTGATCATAAGCAGCAGTACACCCTTTTAAGAGACTATGTTGAAGAGTTGCAGAAAACTAACCCAGATACAACAGTTAGGATAAGTGTACAAACTGCAACAGATGCAACAAGTCCAACCAGAGTTTTCAAGAGAATGTATGTATGCTTAGGCGCATTGAAGGAAGGATACAAAGCTTGTCAAAGAGAGTTGTTGGGGTTAGATGGTGCTTTTATGAGGGGTCCTTTTCCTGGCCAGCTTCTAACAGCAGTCGGTATAGACAGCAACAATGGAATATACCCTGTAGCATACGCGGTTGCAGAGGCTGAAAGCAAAGACTCATGGATTTGGTTTCTTGAATGTCTAAGAGATGATCTTGACTTGCAACGAAACTCAAACTACACTTTTATCAGCGACAGGCAAAAGGTGATGTTACCATTTTGTTGATTAGAATCACTTGTATTTTCCTTATATGCAAATTGTATTAGTAAGGAATTGATGTTTATTTGTGCAGGGTATCATTCCAGCGTTAGCAGAAGTATTCCCTAGTGCTGAACACAGATATTGTTTGAAGCACATCCATGATAATATGAAATTGCAATGGAATGCTAAAGCATACAAGGAACATTTGTGGAGATGTGCAGCAGCAACAATCGTCCAACAATTTGAGGCAGCCATGCTGGAATTCAAGAGTTTTAGCGAACCTGCCCATGCTTGGTTAAGTAAGATACCACCAACTCATTGGTCAAGGTCGCATTTTTCAGGTACCTAACCAAATCTATGTCTACTTGTACATCTTTTGTTCTACGACATTTTTAAGGAACCTAACCAAACAAGTTGTAGGGAGGGCTCATTCTGATGTGCTACTTAATAACATGTGTGAGGTGTTTAATGGGAAACTAGTGGGAGGTAGGCACCAACCGATCATTACTGCTTTGGAATACATTAGAGAGTACTGTATGAAAAGAATAGTGAACGTTGTGAATGTGATTCAAAAATGTGCCGAAACATTAACACCAAAGGCAACACTCATGTTAGATGCAATCAAGAAAGAGGCTTATAAGTACACTGCTTTATGGGTTGAAGGAGAAAAGTATGAGGTCAGTGGATGGGGAGACAAGTGTGTTGTGAATGTTGAAGCTAGGGCTTGTACATGTAGAAGATGGGAGCTTACAGGCATGCCATGTAAACATGATGTTGCTACCCACCGGTGTATGAGGTTGAATGGAATGCAAATAGGATCTGTTGAATCATGGGTTCATCCATGTTACTTGCTTAAGACTTGGGAAGAAACTTACAAACACCACATCCAGCCAATAAACGGTTATGAGCATTGGTATAAGTCACAGGTGCCTACAACCATTCTTCCACCTAAACATCATAAACCATTAGGTAGGCCACGAAAGAAAAGAACCAGGGCTTTTACTGAAAATGATAATTGTGAAAAAACCAGTAACTTGTCACAGTCTGGTAAGAGTGTGGTTTGTGGTATTTGTGGCAATGCTGGTCACAACAAGAAAACATGTCTTGGGCAAGGAGGTGTTACAGGAAGTCAAGGCACTACACAACAGTCTCAAAAAACAGGTTCATCCCAGCCAAAAGTTACATCAAAGAAGAAGGCAAAGGTTACAGGTGAAAACTATGCAGGTAATGATCAACCAAGTGTGGTCCAGTCTCAATCTGGAAGTCAAGTTGATGCTGCTTCTGGTGGGTCTCCAAAGCAATTATAGACTAAGACCAAGATTATAGCAGCAAAGCTTTCTTCACCACAAAAAATTGCTGGTTAAGCATATGAAAGCCAATGTTATCCATCGAATATGTATTCCGCTAAACAATATTTGCTGTGTTTAAACAATGTATGTTTCTGAACTTTGTAGACTCCAAAATGTTATGCATTTGGAAATATATCCATTTGCGTTATGTATGAAATCATGTCATTTTAGTGTATGGGTTTAATTGTATTTTTATTGTATTGTTTTTAGAGTCTTCATACATCTGTGTTTTGAGTTGGTTACTGTTATTGTATTATCACAAACAACTATTGACGGATCAAAGATGGATGGACAACACCATATGGAGTTTATGTTGATACTCAAAAGTGGTGTCTGGTCATCCATCCTTGAGATTTCATATGTCTATGGTTCTCTATGGTTCTTGGATCTGTTGAACTTGGATTTGTGTTTTGAGTTTGGTTACTGTTATTCTATTATCACAAACACTAATGACGGATCAAAGATGGATGAACAACACCATATCAAGTTTATGTTGCTACTCAGAAATGATGTCTGTTCATCCATCATTGATCAATCATCCATCTTTGATACTTGGATCTGGGTTTCGAGTTGGATACGGTTAATCTATCATCACAAACATGAATGAAGGATGAAAGATGGATGAACAACACCATACATCAAGTTTAAGTTGATACTCGAAAGCGGTGTCTGTTCATCCATCTCTCATCATTCGTCCATCTTTGAAACTCGTATCTCTGTAATAAGTTTGACCATTTGTGTGGCAAGTGATATATATATTCTTGGGGCAAAGGCAGCAGAGTATAAGGACCAAAGCACAAAAGAAATATATTAACACTGTACAAGGACCAAACATTATACACCAAAAGACTATTCTTAGTCAACGTACTCTAAAACTTCTTAAACACAACTGCACCATCTACCACCGATTCAAAACACTAAAACCAGTACCTATCTAACCCCAGTAGAAGAACCATAGAAATACCAAGAAGATTACCATCCAAGACAACACACAAAAATTCCTGAGACGGCAAACTTTCTCCTTCTCAACAACGAGATCGGCCAAGGCTGCTTGGTAAGCAGCCTCTAGCTCGTTTGCCCAGTCACCAGCGTTGACCGCCTCCAAAGTCTCAGAAACGAGGGCGGCTTCGTATTCTTGTAATGCCGCCTCATTCCTGTAGATTGTTCTCTGCAAGTAGATGATCACATCTCTTGCTCTCCTTTCGATGGGTGGATCGTACCACCCTATGAATGGACATGTTGTAGCCTATAATTGATAATCAATATGTTAGCATCTGCTTGCCTCATAAACACAAACTAAACCCACTTGTATAAAATCACAATTATTATAAACCAGATAGACTATCATAATCAACACATTTTAAGGTCAACTACTACATGCAAACTTTAATACAGTATGAAATAAAATTAACTGTCCCAACCTGTCTTGGACAGGCATAGAACCTCCTGCCGGGGTTCATGTTATTCCAGCATGTTCTAATGACGGCCCTTCTGCTGCATGAACACACCATCATTTTTCAGATTTTACCGTCGGTGAAGAAGATAGGATTTTAGTTGTTAGGAAAGATAAAGGATGAGTGGTGATAAAATGTTCCTTTTATTAGAGAGGTATTACTGTAGCGCCGATGGTTAAACAAGTGGGTTGGCACGGTAATTAATGGACAGTGGTAAAATGTCAAAATTGCCCTTGGACTAAAGACAAATGTAATGCTTTGAGATGTCCTTGACTAACGGCAAATGGTTAAAAGGACTTGTAGCGAGTGAAAACCTTGAAATAGGGACCCCCGACGATGAATATGCCCGGTTTCGTCCCATCGCGATCCTCCGAGACAAGTTTAGGGACCAACGGTGTATTTTAGTCTAAATAATATATATATGTATTTTAGAAAGGCATCATTTTATAAAAACACACGGAGATCAAAATACAAAACAAAGCATCCCCTTAATTAATCAAGCCAATTAAAAAAAAGGACCCAAAATAATAAAACTAACTAAACTAACATGAAATGACCCACAATGTCCTAACACAAACAAAATGCTACCCACCAATGCCACTGAGCATATATTTGCCCACTTTGCTTTTGAATATCATATGCTCAGTGTTGGTTCACCAAATATATGCTCAGTGGCATTGGTGGGTAGCATTTTGTTTGTGTTAGGATATTGTGGGCCATTTCATGTTAGTTTAGTTAGTTTTATTATTTTGGGTCCTTTTTTTAATTGGCTTGATTAATTAAGAGGATGCTTTGTTTTGTATTTTGATCTCCGTGTATTTTTATAAAATGATGCCTTTCCAAAAAAAATAATAAATAAATAAATTTCAATAATGGAATTTAAGTTTATCATTTGAAATGTTTGGATTAAATTATGCTATTGAAGGTTGAATAATGGTTTTACAAAAAAAAATATAGTGGTATTTGGATAGTTAAGAGTATTTGTTTTGCTTCCATTTAATGAAAACTTAATAAGTCAATGAGTTATATATTTAGTAACTCGTTAAATAAGGGTGTATATAGGGGTTTATATGGGTTTGATTTTTTTAAACAAGATAAAACAAGTTTTGTTTAACATGTATGATCCTAGTATTTTCGCATAAACTAAAAAACTGGAATTTGGAGATCAAATAACATTTGGAGTAAAGTTGGATACATTTTCATGAAGTTAATTGTGAAAATTAATGTTTCAAACTTGATTTGTAGGTCTTCTTCCCGATCAATTTCAATGACAGCCATTGGATTTTGGGTGAAGTCAACTCGGAGTCGTGGAAGTTCATTACGTACGATAGTCTCAATAATTCAAAGGATGTTATGAAGGAAACACTTGAGGAACTCCAACGTAATCTCATATCATTCTTACATACGTAATCTTAGTCGAGTTGAACAATTAATATTGTGTAAAGGTTAACAGATTAATTGCGCTGATTAAGGCGGACATAGAACAACAAATCAAAGAGAAGGAATATTTACTCAAATCATGCCGCCATATCTAAGCTCAGGAGAGGCCTAGTGTAACTTGTATTTGTAGTGTTTTATGCAATTATTAACAGATAAGAACGCTTTGAATGTGACAAATGTCAAAATTTTAAAATCACTTTTGAAAAAGTATGAAAACATGGGAGTACAGTGTAAGGCGAACATAGAACAACAAATCAAGAAGAAGGAATCTTTACTCAGATCGAGCCAGCCATATCTAAGCAGCGGGAGAGAGGTCTAGTGTAACTTGCATTTGTAGTGTTTTATGTAATGGTATAAGCATGCTCTTGTTTGTTGTTATATCTTTAAACTCTTGAATGAATTAGACCATGCGAGGGATTAGGTGACTTTGCATCAATATTTTTGACCGGATAATTTGTGCATTTTGTGCGACATTGATGCCACATGTTTAGGGTGAATTTGCATAAGTTAGACCATGGGAAGATATGAAAAACAGAACAAGAACAAATGCATGAAGTTCAAGGACATATATATTAAAATAAAATACAGCAAACGAATTTTAGCAATACTGATGCCACTAGCAATAACAAAATTCAGATATAAACAGTTGAGGATTTTGAAGAACAATTGATGTTCTCAAAGGATTCTTAGAAAAATACTTCGAAGATCTTTAAGGTGAACACTACTTTAATTGTGAAATGGTTTTTCTATTATTACTTGTAATAACGGATTACAATAAGATGGCAGGCAAACGGGAAACAAGCTGTGCCGCAACCCCCTTTTGAATAGCAAAACCAATTCTACTAAAAATGAAATTTTGTGACTTAGGGGTCGCAAAATTACTTTGCACAACCCGTTGAACCCTAGTCAAAAACTCCACAGCTGCCGAAGCTAGGAACCCAAATGTATCAAAAGCAAAAGGGGTAAATACGTGTTGATTCTCTAAACAAGCTTTCTCGTGTTTAGCAACTTTACTCGATTCCGCTTTCACCGCCGCTTGTCCCGCAACAAACCCATTGTCCCTTAGCCCAACAAGAGGGGACACTCCGGTAAGATCCACACAAGCATGTTTCCCCTCGGCCCATCCAAACACAAGTATATCATCTGGCCGTAAAGTAGACCTCCCTTCAAGCGGATCTGTCAGAAAGTTCACGGGGGCCTCTTTTTTAGAAGAAATTCCTGCTCGTTTAAGAACATCATACAAAACATCCCTAACCAAATCATGCCTGTATTTGAAACCCGGTAACTCCTTGCAATGGACCGCATGCTCGCCAAAGGAATCTAAACAAACCTTGCGGCAGACTGGGCAAGACTCATCAGCCGAAAACAGAGGGATCATTAGCCGGTACTTAAGGATAGTCCGGTACTCCAGGGCCGACATATGTTGGCCTAGCCCTTCAATGGGGATAACCGTCAAGAAATCTTGAGCATGAGGAGCTCGGAGACATTCAAACACCGCTTTTTGCCGAGGGGATAAATCGAACTTCTCTCCCAAACTCCGGACGATTCCACTAAAAAGGGCGCACGCCAAAACATTTTGGGCTTTAGGTGGGGCGGTGTCCTTGTTAGAGAAACCGCTAAGATCGAAATCAGGAAGGGACATGCGCAAGCGATCCATTGCATGCCCATAATCAGAGTCAACTCCATCAATACCACATCCCCGAAGAATGTGATCCTGCAAACTCTAAGATTGCGCCCTCGAGGCCACAAAAGCATAAGTAGATACATCCTCAGCCGAACATAAACCCAACCCACCAAACCGAGTCGGAAGGGATGCGAGCCTCCATTGAAAATCCCCAAAAAAAGGGCCCCCACAAACCACAATGGCCTCTATTGCCTTCCGAAGGCCATTGTCAAAAACAAAAACAGCTTCCCCTATATACATCGGTTGGCACGTTCTGAGACCGAACATCAGCTTAGCGACGCCCATACATGAGCGAAGCGAAAGGAGCTCAGATTGTGGGTCGCGCAGACTTGTGAGACAACTCATTAGTTCCGCAGCACGAGATGCCCTTTTCACAGCCAAACTGCTAATAAACCCTGCATCCCGGCTAACATCGCCTCCAAGGAGTTTCACACCCAGTGTCGGCCTCCCAATCCCGTAGGGAAACAAACCATCCTGTACCTTCACCCCATTGCATGAGGGCCAAAAAACTTCTGTTTTCTTAATGTTGAGTTCAAGGCCCAGGTGGGGGCCCTCAGCCATGATAATATCTAAGGCTTTAGCTACCTCTTTAGTGTCACCAATAATCGTACCATCATCTAAATACCAAGCATGGAAAAGAAGTCTGCAACAATCCCTAATCCGGTGGGCAAGTGGGTGCAAAACTAAGGCAAAAAGAAGAGGCCCTAAAGGGTCCCCCTGCTGAACTCCAGTGGTGGACCAAATATGGTCGTCACCCACATATAACCTCGCCGACTGACCATATAAAAAATCTACCCATAGAGAAATAGACGGGCATCGAGTTCGAACCTCATTTAAAAGGGTAGTCCGATCCACCAAGTTGAAGGCATTTGAGAAGTCAACAGTAAGCATAGCCAACGACCCATCTGAATGAAACTCATGTAAGAATCTGTTCGCGCTATGGAGCACGGCCTCTGCCCCACTAGGGACTCCCACTCCAAACTGAAAATCACCAAGGTAATTGGACATCTCCTTCTTGACACCCCTCATAGCCACCTTGGATACCAGCCTCCTCCAAATCGTGCCCACGGCAATAGGCCTAATCCCATTGTCCAGTTTGAGCAACGGTGTGAGGGGCGCAGATGCAACAAACTCCGCCAAAACCTTAGGGCACCTCCCCCCAAACATAAATTAACCACCACAGAGATAGCCTTGAGTAACCCAACAGCGATCGCCGACCCCTCTCCGCAAAAAGCATCTAAAATGTGTTGGGCCCTCAATCCGTCCCGCCCACAAGAAGTCCCTTTTGGGAAATATTGAATACACCCAAGAACACTATCAACATCCACAACAAGTGGAGGCTCAGAGAGCAAGGAAACAGGCATAACCGGGGGAGGAAGTATGGGATGCTTAGCCAACAACGCTGTCAAAGTATCTGTACCATAAGGTGCAACCCCCGAAGAACATAATACTTTAACAGCCGCAGTGAAATGCCCGTCCGAAACTTTCCTCAAACATTGTTTAACATTAGAACACATTGCTGAGCTACCGGACCTAGAGCCAAGCCCATCCTCTCCCGGGGCCACCCTCAAGGGTTGGGCGAAAATCGAGAGAATAAGTTCATCAAAACCATCCCCACCCCAAGCAGCCAACGACCGTTGAATACTAAGGCATTGCAAAGACTTCCTATTACCAGACTTGCGCTCCTGACGGTTAGAAGGCCTGAAAACACGTAACGTGCAACGCGGTAACAACAAAAGTTTTACCCACGCCTCAATAGATGTTGGCATAGCCGCCACTTTACCCAGAGCAGCAACTAAAGCATGAGAAAAAGCCATACGACAACTATGAGGGATGCTCTTAACAGTCGTGATAGGTAGGGATGACAGTTGACATGGACAGATCGTAAAATTATCGCAAAATTATTAAATAACATGTTGTCATGCGGTAGAAGTTGAATAACTTTTTGGCTTATTTTCGTAATATGAAATCGTTTTTTCATAGTTAAGGGGGTGTTATATATGTAATTTCATCAAACTGAAACTATAAAAACACTCGAATGTCACACCCTTCAATTTGCAAACAGAAACGCAGCTTTTATTTTTGCTTCAAAGGTAACCAATTTTTTTTCCCCTAATGAGAATGTGTATGATATTGTTTGAGTATGGATACTGATGTATGAGATCTTATCAAGTTATGTAAATCTAAATTGTTTTCTTACGTAATTTTTTGTTAAACAAAAAACAATTGTAGAGTGAGCTAGATGACTATTAAAAGTAGGGATGCAAAAAAACTTGAACCCGATGCCCGAACCTTTTGGATCGGGTTTGGTGTGGTAGAAAATATAATTCTCTAATTTTCTAACAGTTTTTATCTTTGTAATGTTGTAAATTATGATGAAACTTGTTTTGTGTCATAATATTCTAAAGAAGTTATGATTTATGACGCGAGTAGCTTATCGTTATTTATGTTTAATACTATGGTTTAAGACTTCATAAGACCGATGCTTCAATTTTTATTAATTGGTTACCGATTATTCAAGTTATTGCATTAAATCATATTGTTAATAGTGTAAAAATAATAATAAATTGGGAATGATACGAGTTTGGTGGAGCAACGTTTCCGAAGAAGCATCTTGGGCCAACGGGGCATCCGATAATGATGGAGATTTAGGTGGGTTTGAGGATGATTTTCGTAAACGGGTTTGGGGATGGGGATGGGGATGGCCGCCCCGCCGCAATCCCGACCAATTGCTATTCCTCATATTACAAGGCAAATTACATGTCTAATGCAGTTTCTATCTTTTTCTTAATGCTCCTTCTTAAGTATTTAACGAATGATCTGGATATTTGAAGTATCATCTCATTGCATATTAGGTGAATGAAGTTTTATATATTTTTCGCAGTGCTCCTTCTTAAGTTTTGTTTTAAAATGCAGATCTTACTATCGATGCAAGTTGATAACGTAAAAATTCTATGTCACCAAGTTTAGTTCTTTGTTCTTTAGTAGTTGTTGTTGCGCATTTGGTAAATTAGAAAAACAACTAAAAACTTGGTCAGTCTTAGAAGACTGGATTTGTCTAATTGTGGGGCTAACATCACTGACTGTGGGGTTGTGGCCCTATGTGAGCTCCCGGATATTAGGATATTGTGGTTAGGTTCGTTGTTTAATATAACGGACATTTCATTGATTGAAATTGGTACCAAGTGTTTAAAGTTGTTGTTTATAAGTTTGGTGGGTTGTAACAAAATTACTAGTGTTGTTTTACGTGCTTTTTCTGGTCATGTTACAATATCTCATGGGAAGATGTTAAGTCAATTGCTTTGACGTGCCCAAAATTGATGCATTTTAAACTCAGCAGGAAAATTAAGAAGCCTATGCCAAATGCAGGTTATGAGGACTTTTATATTGGTAACAACCACTATAAGTTAGAGTGGAAATGACCTTTTGTCATTACGGAGTTTTATATGTTTTTGCTAAACTCGTATGCACTATGCGCTCACAGGTTAGTTATTTTGGTCGCATTTTGCTTCTTTGGTATTGTTTCCCTTTATGCCGTTCCTATAATTGTGTTTCTTTTTTATGTATAGAACTGTAATGAAAGGAGGCATCGTAACCCTCAATTTCGTTTCAAATTCTAGAAGAAGAAGGAGAGACATATGAAGCAGCCATTTTTTCTCTTTTGTGTAGTTTATTTATGACATTTTGTCGTGGTAAAAACTAGTGAGCAATTGTACTTTTGAATTGAATTCGGCTAACAACTGTAAAGTCTTTAAAAGTGAGTTTCAAAGGGTGCTGCTATTAACTTTGTGACTTTGGAAGATGAAAGGATGCTTGCAGATATCCAGAAATATTACAATGTGGATGTCGAGAAACTGCCATCAAACATTCGAAAGTACCTGGTCACAATGGTATGTGCTAAAACACATACCTTTTCATTATAAAAATAGACCCAAAATAACCAAGAAAGAGCCGTTTATTGCTAATATTTACTGTTTTTTTGAGTTTATGCATGTGCAGGTAAGGATATGATAAAACACATAAAAGATAGCTAAATAACACAAAAACCCAAGCACGAGAGATAAAGAGTGCTAAAGCTGAGCCGGAAGGTCAGAATTGAGCATCTGTGAAGATTTTCATGATAAGAGGATGATTTCTGAAAGATATGATCAAGTTTAAAGATTTGGCATAATCATTCCCTCAACTTTCATAAATTGGCAGAATATACCCTTGAGTTTCAGATTTGGCAAAAGTGGCCCTTGGATTATTGGAAATTGGCAAGAAAGATCCTTGGAATACATTTTTAGAAGTTACATTATTGGTCCCTGGATTTTCAGTTTATACACTTTTAGTCCTTGTGGTATTATATGGCTACAAAAATAGTCCAAGTCCAATACTTACACTTTTAGGCCCATAATCCAAAAGCCCAAGTAAATAAGGCTGGTCAAACACTCCCTATCAACCGGTCAATGGATATCAAAAACATTTGAACCTTTTCATGTATTATGGCCTGGTCATTAATCAGTTGAACCCTATCAATACTTAGTCAAACTGGTCAATTAGTGCTAAACAAGATTAAGCCTAGTGAATCTTGTTTAAGCCTGCTTCAATAAGGTGTTATTTGGTTAGTTGAATCTTGTTTATGGCTTTAGCTAGGCTTGGATTTGATTATAGCTTGAAACCAGTCAATTAGTGCAGTAAACTAGTGTTTGGATTAAGGATTGATTCTGAGTTAAAGGAGTAATTAGAATTCAAGTGCAGTTGCTTTAGCTTTAGTTAGGTACATTTAGTCACCTTAAGTTGTAATTTGCATCTGTCATCATCTGAAAGTCAAAATCAAATGTTTTCCTTTCTTATTTTCACATCAGTTTAAAATCAGTATTCCAAATTCTGCATTTAGGTTTAGAAGTACTCAAACTAGCTTAATTCAGATTAATTTTTCCATAAAATATCATTTACATCCAAGATTTTAAGATAAAAAGTTGGAAAAAGTCAAAATTCATATCTGTATTGAGAAGTCAAAAAGTAAGTTTTAGTTCTGTCTAGTACTTTTTGTGGATTTTTAATTAGCTTATTTCTAATCTAAATCTGTTGAAACTTTGGGAAATTGAGCTCTTGTTGGTTTTGCATTCAAAAGTATTTTTAGTTGAATTTTGTAATTTTTCTAAAGCCACTAAATAAGCTCATAGTTTAGCCCTAAACTGTCCTGTGTACACACTCAGTTAATACTGAGTGTGCACATGGGATTTGCAGTAGCCATATTTTGTTCAAGATAGGTATTTATTGGTTCATAATTAGTACTTAAGTTCTTTCGTTGGTTGACTATAGGTTTTTAGATCTGTTTTTCCATTTTGCTAATTGGATAAGTTTGTGCTTTAGCTTGTAAGTAGCTAGTTAGGCTATTTAGAACTTGTGCTTAATTTTCATCAAATCATGGTAGCTTGATAATCATAGGTGTAGTGTAGTTGAAATTGGTTGAATTTGAGTAGTTATAGCATAGTACAAGTTCTGGTGCACTTAGGTAGCTTTTTGCTTATTTTGTTAGCTTTTTAATAAGCTGTTTTCACAGCATACCTCACTTCCAGCATCCTAAGCTTGTCTTTCTCATCTTTCCTTAGGTTATAATAATAGTTTAGAATTTTTCAGAATTTTTCATAATTTTTAGTAGCTGTTTGCTATTTTTCTTATTTAAATTTGATTTTTATACCTTTTTAATTAGCTTTATATACAAATAATTAAGAAAAGCTTCTGAAAAATAATTTTTCATTTTTCTTAGATTAAGAAAAATACAAAAAGCCAAAAAATTATTTTTCCCTTTTTTTCTTAGTTCAAATATTAATTTTTAGCAATTTATTTAGTTTAAATTAGTTATTAAATCAGAGAAAATAGAAATTAATTCAGAAAAATACAAATTTAATTTTTAAAAGTCTTTTTAGTTATTTTAGAATTTTGAAAAATAGTTTTATAATTTTCTCAATTGTTTTCATAATTTTTAGTAATTTAGTTTAATTTTTAAAATTAGAAATTAGTTTTTAATTCAAATAAATTCAAGAAAAAATATTTTTAATTCTTAAATAGTTTTCAAATATTATTTTTAGTTAAAAAGTAATTTTAGATCATTTTTAGGACTTAATTTAGACGTAATTGCATTTAATTCGCGTTTCGTTTATTCACGTAATTGCACTTTAGCGTAGATTTGCGTATTTAGCCATTATTCTTAGGTTTCCCCGTAGATTTAGTTCCCATTTACTTCCCTTATCCCTTAGTTTAGAAAAACATCAAATTATCCCCTTCTCTTATTCAAATCCCGATATTCGCGACGTGAGTTGAAAATTCCATTCAACCCTCGTTCGGAACGATCTCGGTGCTCAAACCTAACACGTTTGAGTTCCCCAAATACTACACACTTCTCATTATTGATCTCTTTCCCGGAGGAATCAGTCACAATTAGGGGTGGCAATTAGGGTCGGGTTCAGGTAGGCGGGTTCGGGTTGTCAGGTTGGCGGGTCAGAAAATCCCAACCCAAACCTGACCCATTTAAATCATCGGGTCAGCTATGTCAACCCTAAGCTATTTAGACCTAACCCATTTAACTCGTATATATACTTTGGTTGGCAAGTTAAATAGGTTACACGGGTTGAATATGTTAAACGGGTTGAATCGGTTCACCGGGTTTTGGGTTGACCCATTTAACCTTTTTTATATACAAAATTTGGCGCATTACACGAGTTAAACAGGTTAAACAGTTTCTCGGGTCGACCCGTTTAACACATTTAACCTGCATAATAAAATATAAATAATTTTGAGTTTATGAAAAAAAAATCTTAAATGGGTTGGCGGGTCGACCCGCTTATTTTATTCCCAACCCGAACCTGGCCTGTTTAATAAACGGGTTAGATAGGTCGACCCAAACCTGACCCGGAATCTATTTAACACAACCCGAACCTGTTAATTTTCGTGTCAATTCCAGGTCGGATATCGTGTCGGGTCAAAAATTGCCACCCCTAGTCACAATGTCACATGTTGATCAACCTAAAAGACGCTTGTAAAAGCAATTTATCACTCAAGCTCTTTGATGCCGACACGTTGTTTGCCCAGATATTCATCCGTGAACCACGCACTACACTTGTAGATCAACACCTCATGTTCCGTTGTTCATGAATTCAGGAATGACAACAACTTCTAAAAGCAATATATATACACTGGCTAAAGAAAAGTTTTATCAACTGCTTATCAAGCAATAAATTTTCATTCAATTATCACTTCAAACTAATGGCTAAAGTGGCAACATTGGTTACTCAAACCATTAAGGTGCAGGAGAGGGCCCTGGCCCCCAAAGCTATAGATCATCAATGTGTCTTAGTTGATAGTTTATATAAGAAAAAAATCTTTGTTATGTTATGGCCCCCTATAAAAGAATCGAAAACAAAGACATTGTCTTCCCAATGGTGAAATTCACGAGCAACTTCATCTGGTCAGCTATTCTTCACTACTTAAAGCTCGAATTTTTCGATTTCACATCATATCAGCATGGATTTTTGTATCCAGGTTTGATCTTTAGCTAATATTTTAAACCCGTAATTGATGATTTAAGTACCTTAAAGCTATAGATCATTAATGTGTCTTAGTTGATAGTTTTTATAAGAAAAAAAATTTGTTATGTTATGGCCGGCCCCCTATAAAAGAATCGAAAACAGAGTCTGTCTCCCAATGGCGAAATTCACCAGCAACTTCATCTGGCCGGTCATTCTTCACTACTTGAAGCTCGAATTATTTGATTTCACATCATATCAGCATGGAATTTTGTATCCAGGTTTGATCTTTAGCTAACTTTTTAAACCCGTTATTGATGATTTAAGTACCTTAAAAATGCTTTGTCGACTACCTATTTGCCTTGCTTAATCGTTTACGTATAGCTTTTCTCTCTTAAACCGTTCGGCCTCTCTCAAAGAAATGTTTAAGTTTCACCACTATGTAATGATCAAATAATGCTTTATGATATTTATATGTTCTTATAATTTGACTATTGAGGATTTGTCGTCAAAGGTTGTTGATTTGCTTTAAGGTTCAAACCAGAGGGAGAGAGACAGAGAAGAGTTTTGATTCAGAGGAATCAATCAAGAAAGAAACACGAATTGATCGAGTAAAGATCGAGTCAGAGAAAGAGAGAAATAAACGTACCCGGTTGTGCGAAGGAGAAACCGCCGCCGTGTGCTTGCCAGAAAAAGAAAACAGACAAGAGTAACCATCATTATCAGAGAAGAAAAGTGAAACACTGATTAACCACCACCATATGATTGGAAAGAAAAAACCAGAAGAGGGACCAGGGTCGATTACAGTGGTGCCCTAATTGTGTGTAGAAGAAAGAAGGAAGGAAGCAGATTGAAGCATGCTTTATTTGGGGATAGAAAAGGCAGTTTATCATTTGGGAACAAAAGAACGCCAAGAGGCCCAATTGAAAATTAACAGGTTTTATATTTCAAATACTTGTTTTTTATTAGAGGAATAAATTAGGAAAATTTAGAAGTTGCATATTACTTCTGTGGATTAGACATAAAATTTTAAGTTCGACTGTTATTAGAATTATATTGGTTTTAGAAGAAAATCAAATCGAAAGATATGACGGGAGATAAAAACGAAAACAAAGTTGTTTTTGCCACATCGTTACCATCATATCAATGCCCAGTTCTAAACAATACAAACTATACATTATGGGCATTAAGAATGAAGAAGATATTAATGGCAAATGGAGTATGGGATTTAGTAGAAGGAACAAGTACATCAAAAGAGATTGATGTAAAAAAGGATAGTTCGACGTCAACATACCTATTTCAAAAGTTACCAGAAGATTTGCAAATGCAAGTTGCAGGATGTGAAACAGCAAAAGAACTTTGAGACTCACTAAAGGCTAGATTTATTGGGACAGAAGACGTCCAACAGGCACACTAGCAATAACTAAAATCAGAATTTGAGAGACTCGTAATGAAAGAAGATTAAACAATAGATTCATTTGCCAGGAAGTTGATGAGTATTGTTACAAAGGCTGTTACATGTGGATTAACGTTTGATGAGCAAACGAAAGTACGAAAAGTACTTAATGCAGTACCAGATAAATTTATACCAATAGTAGCAACCATTGAAATGATTGTTGATTTTAAGACTGTAAAGTTGGAGGAGATTATCGGGAAACGTAAGACTTATGAAGAAAGGATTAAGTTTAGAAAAGAAAGTTAGGAAGATAATAGTGAGAAGTTGTTGTTCACACATCAAGGGAATGACAAAAATTATGAACGCAACTGTGAAAATGATAGACGAGGAGGTGGTAATCAGACACGAGGAAGAGGCCAAGGAAGATTCACAAGAGATAGTAAGAATGAAGATAGTTATGATAAAAGGAGGAAAAATCCTGGAGATCAAAACTACCACAGAAGAGACATTAGAGAAATAGAATGTTATACTTGTCATGAGTTTGGACACTATGCTACAAATTGTCCTAAACTAGACCGTAGTGAAGAAAAAGCAAACCTTGTGTTCGAAGATGACGAACCAACACTATTAATGATTACTAGTAAAGATAAAAAGGAAATAACATCCTTAAAAGGAGAACCGAGAAGGAAAGGAATTGTTATTGAGAAGGATGAAATTCCAAAAGAAAAGTTAGAAGATGTGCAGTCAGAGATAGAAATTGACTTGAAAAGTAAATTAGAGTTTTGGAAATTCGAAATGCTTCAAGAGTTAGAGATGGAAAAACAAGAGTTTGAGATGAAAATAAGAAATAGAGAAATGGCATTTGAGAAACAAATGCAGAGTTAGAGAACCTTAAGAAGTTGAGAGATTGCACAAGCAAAAAGATGAAAAAGTTTAAATCAGAAAGAGAACAGTTTGAGAAAGAAAACCATGGAGTTATTTTAGATAAGAAACTCCTAGAAGAAGAAAGAGTTGACAAGGGCGAATGCAAGAAACATCGAGAGACGCCATCGAGATTTATGAAGGAAAGCCAAATTGAGAAAAACATAAAACCAGGAACAAGAAAGTTGAATCAGAAGATCGTGATACTAGAAATAGTGTGTTGGAGATTCAAGAATACGAAACAATATAAATGAAGAAAGATGGTGACAAAGATGATCAAGTTGAAGATCAAGACAAAGGAAGTGGAAGCAAGCCAAAGTTCAAAGATAAAGTTAATGAAGTTTGAAGATATCGAAGGCATGGATTAATAAATTAGGAGGGAGTATTGGATACTAATGTATTAATCCATGTAAGTCAAGAATATTTAGTTGATGTATGTTTGTATAAAGTCAAAGGGTCTAGTGTGTTTAGTTAATAGTAAATAACCGAATGACAGTTAAATTCAGTTATGGCAGTTAGGATTGTGAATGGACATGTCTTTTAGAATAGTTGTATAGTTACACCGGTTGGAATGTACCGGTTGGAAAAGTATAAATACCTATGTAACCAAGTCTGTAAACTAACGATTGTTCTATCAATAAACTTAGTATATTCTTATTCAATTGTTCAAAGAGAGACAAGATAACTACATATATTGGGTGAGAAATTTAACAATGTGGATGTCTATTAACTGCCATCAAACATTGCTGATCTTATTTAGAAAAATATTTTGGGTTTGTCGGTTTGTACAGTAAGAAAGGTTCGAACCTGTTTTTGATATCTATCAGTTTTCCTTGTCTAAGTTATTACTTTTATTATCAAAGACTTGGTGCTATAAAATATTTGGAACTAGTGCTTGTACTCTAAAGTTTTATTTTACCCCGAAGTGTATTGATATATTTATTTATTTTGGTCTTTTGGTATAATTGCATTTGTGCGTAAGTTTGTGTGTTATGGCCGATTTCTATATGTCAATTGGTCATGGGCTTTGTTAGAGTTTGCCTTGTTACAACTTTTAAAGACTATATACGGTTAGAAAGGTAGCCTATATATCTATCTTGAAACTGCTTATCAAACATTAACTTTTCAGTCAAATGTCTTTCAAACTAATTGTTAAAATGACAGATTTTGTCACCCAAAACAAACCAGTTATTTGTATACTGCTAATCAGAAAATAGTGCAGAACTTGTTCTGCAACGAAATTTCCTTAAGCCCTTTTAAGCCGCAAGAGATTTTTGAACGAGCCCGTTTGCAATCTAATCAAGCACGATGAACTCACTGTAGAAAGTATCAAACAACTCCATCTCAATACTTTCATTGAAAAAGGAGAACAAAAACTCAAACACTTCCGAAACATCAGCAATAATGAATAACCTAAAGTGCATGTTTGTCAACATATGACAAATGTCGACTAGCGCGCGGACAAACATAATGTATAGCTAATACCGGACCAGACGTTACCGACTACACATGATGACAATATAATTGACATGGACCGATCCTAAAATTATCGCAAAATTTTCAATTAACATGTTGACACGAGGTAGAAGCTGAATAACTTTTTGGATTATTTTCGTAATATGATATGGTCTTTTTTATAGTTAAGGGGGTGTTATGTAGTTTGATCAAACTTACACTATAAATACTCGAATGTCACACCCTTCAATTTGCAAACAGAAACGCAGCTTTTATTTTTGCTTTAAAGGTAACCAAAATTTCTTACACAGTATTATTAATTAGATCTTCGTCTCTTTTTTTTTTAATGAGAATGTGTATGATATTGTTTTGAGTATGGTTTTATACTAATGAATGGGATCGTATCAAGTTATGTAAATCTAAATTGGTTTTTGGATCTGGTTGTTTTTACCTATTTTTTTGTTAAACAAAAAAGAGTTGTAGAGTGAGCTAGATCACTATTAAAAACAAGAACCCGAAGGAGAAACCGAAACCCAAACCCAAACTTTTTGGATCTGGTTGGGTGTGGTAGAAAATATAATTCTTTAATTTTCAACAGCTTTTATCTTTGTAATATTGTAAATTGTGATGAAACTTGTTTTGTGTCATACTATTCTAAAGAAGTTGTAATTTATGACACGAGTAGCGTATCGTTATTTATGTTTAATACGATTGTTAAGACTTCATAAAGCCAATGCTTAAACTCTCACTAATTGGTTATCGATTCTTCATGTTCATGCATAAAATCCCGTCAATAGCGTAAAAGTTATAATAAGCGAGGAATGACATGAGATTGTTGGAGCATCATGCGCAAGTAAGACAACCCGATAAGACCCCAATGGGGAATGGGGGTGGTTTGTGGGAGCATCTATAGCCAACGAGGCGTCTCAATAAGATCCCCGATGGGGATTGAGACGGGTTTGGGGATTATTTTTGTAATCGGTTTTGAGGATGAATATGGCCGCCCCACCCCATTGTCATTCCTGATTAAAAGGCACATTACATGTGTGATGCAGTTTTCTATCTTTTTTGAAATCCTCCTTCTTAAGTTTTAGCGGGTGGCCTTGATATATGAAGTATTATCTCATTGTGTATTAGGTGAATGAAGTTTTCTATCCTTTTCGAAACGCTCCTTCTTAAGTTTTATTGTGCTTTGACTTTAAAATGCAGAAATTGCAATCGATGCAAGTTGATAATGTAGGATTTCTGTGTCGCCAAGTTTAGTTTGATATTTGTTCTTTAATTGTTCTTGCACATTTGGTAAAATAGAAAATAACTAAAAATTTGGGGAAAAACATATTAAAATTTCAATGTTTTAACTGAATCTTTCAGAAACGCTAACATATTTATGTACACGTGACAGGTGAGGTGGCACAAAATCCACAGAATGATGGAACGACTCGGAGAGGATGAGATATTTTCCATATTTGAACGAATTCCCAACCGAGAGGACAAAAAATCATTTTCTAAAGTGTGCAAACGATTCTTGAAAGTTGCATGTTTTCAACTTCGGTCGTTACACAATCAGCTTCCTGATCTATTGTATGATATACTAATTGCATCCCCGAAAATGGACACTTTTGAATGTCACAAACATCTGACAAACAACCACATGAAACTAATAGCCAAGTCATGCCCCAATATCAAGGACCTGGATCTTTCTTCATGGCAATACCTTGATCATGAGGTGGGTAAGTTGGAGTTTGATGATGTTGGCTTGTGTGCAATCGCGGATACTTGTATTCATTTGGTTAATTTAAATCTATCGGCAAGGTTACACTTTAAGGAAATAGGAATTGGTTCTCTTGTAAGATCATGCAAGGATTTAAAAGTATTAACTTTGAGTCGATGTTTAAATGTCACTGACAAATCACTGAAAGTTATTGGAGAAGCAACTCGTTTAGTGCGGTTATATTTGGATGGTTGTTATTTGATTAGTGATTTGGGTTTGGAGTATTTGGCGAATGGGGATTTGAAGTATTCTTTGGAGGAACTTACTCTAAATTACTGTGAAAGGATAACTGATAATGGTATTTTACACTTGAAGAAACTGGTCCGGCTTATAAGCCTGGATTTGTGTAATTGTGGGGCTAACATCACCTACTGTGGGGTTGTGGCCCTATGTGAGCTCCCGTATATTATGTATTGAGGTTAGGTTCATTGTTCAATATAACGGACATTTCATTGATTGAAATTGGTACCAAGTGTTTGAATTTGCGGTTGATAAGTTTGGAGGGTTGTAACAGAATTACTAGTGCTGGTTTGCGTGCTTTTTCTGGTCATCGACACTTAATTGGACTTGGGTTGTTCTCATGTTACAATATTTCATGGGAAGATGTTAGGTCAATTGTTTTGACGTGCCCAGATTTGAAGCATCTTCAACTTAGCAGGAGTATTAAGAAGCCGATGCCAAAAGCAGGTTCTGAGGACTTTTATATTGGTAACAACCACTGTAAGCTAGAGTGGAAATGACCATTTGTCATTACGGAATTTTATATGTTTTTGCTAAACTCGTATGCACTATGCGCTCACAGGTTAATTACTTTGTTCTCATTTTTCTTCTTTGATATTGTTTCACTTTATGCTGCTCCTATAATTTGTAAAGAAATGGAATGAAAGGGAGCATCGTCACCCGCAATTTCGTTTCAAATTTGAGAAGAAGAAGAGAGACATATGAAGTAGCCGTTTAGTTCTCTTTTGTTTAGTTTATTTGTGACATTTTGTCATGGTAGAAACTAGTGAGCAATTGTAATTTTGAATCGGGTTCTACTAACAATTGCAAAGTCTTTAAAAGTGAGTTTCAAAAGGATGCTTGCAGATATCCAGAAATATTACAATGTGGTTGTCGAGGAACTGCCATCAAACATTCGAAAAAACCTGGTCACAATGTCACATGTTGATCAACCTAAAAGAGGCTTGTAAAAGCAATTTATCCCTCATGCTCTTTGATATCGACACGTTGTTTGCCCATATATTCATCCGTGAACCACGCACTACACTTACAGATTAACACCTCCTGTTCCGTTGTTCGCAAATTCAGAAATGACAACTTCCAGAGGCAATATAAACCGGCTAAACAAAAGTTCTATCAACTGCCTATCAGACAATAAATTTTCATTCAATTATCACTTCAAACTAATGGCTAAAGTGGCAACATTTGTTACTCAAACCATTAAGGTGCAGGAGAGGGCCCTGGCCCCCAAAGCTGTAGATCATTAATGTGTCTTAGTTGATAGTTTATATAAGAAGAAAAAAAAATTTATGTTATGGCCCCCTATAAAAGAATCGAAAACAAAGACACTGTCTTTCCAATGGCTAAATTCACAAGCAACTTCGTCTGGCTGGTCATTCTTCACTGCTTGAAGCTCGAATTTTTCGATTTCACATCATATCAGCATGGAATTTTGTATCCAGGTTTGATTTTTATCTTCTTTTTTAAACCCGTAATTTATGGTTTAAGTACCGTAAAGATAGTTCAACTGAGTTTCTAACTGTATATGCATGTTTTTATACAAAGGAGTCCATTTAAAGCTTTAACGAAAATGCTTTGTTGACTATCTTTTGTCTTGCTTAATCGTTTACGTATAGCTTTTCTCTCTTAAAGCGTCCGGCCTCTCAAAGAAATATTTAAGTTTCGCCACTATGTAATGATCAAATAATGCTTGTTGAAGCATAATCTGGCGCGGACTAGATTCAACGACTCTCCTTGGCCGTTAGTCGTCTTCTCGAGCCCTAGTAGACCTGTCAACAAAGAGAACCCGTTAGGAGTGGACCCGAGGCCGTAGCCCCGGGGTCCACCTCCGATGGTCAAGTTAGTATGCGATGTAGCATAACATAAGTTCTTAGGTTTAGAGATAACCTGTCATGTATATATAGGACATGGATTAGGGTTTAGGCGTAGAGTGGGCCGCTGTCATCCGGGCCTGACCCATTCCTGGCCCAGTCCGGACCATACGTCCACAAGCCCCCCAAGTCTAGTATGAGATAGCGCATGGCTATGTTATGCTAGACTTAAGTTCTGTTCATGGCCGCGTAGGCCTAATCAATCATGACGACATGACCCATGTGTGCGCAACTCAAGTGTGCACATGGGACGGACCATACTGCGCAGCCCATGGCGCTGTCCAGTTTAGCGCATATGATAGGTTTCCCGCCACAGTGTGACAGTAAAGACCCCATAAGAAGAACACGTAGTTCTATATTTGGGGTAACAGTGACATTGCGATTGTGAAAGTCTCACAATGGTGAAAGTGGATCCCGTATGCTGCATCCTTAGTAAGGGCGTACCTTTTGTACCAGTAGCGACGCAACATGGTGCGACAGAAGACGTGCTTCTGTAACAGAAGTGCGCGCTGTGTGCGACAAAGATGTGCGACAGAAGACGTGCTTCTGCGCTGTGTGCGCTGTGCGCGGCAAAGATGTGCGACAGAAGACGCACTTCTGTAACAGAAGTGCGCGCTGTGCGCGACAAAGATGTGCGACAGGAGACGTGCTTCTGCGCTGTGTGCGCTGTGCGCGGCAAAGATGTGCGACAGAAGACGTGCTTCTGCGCGCATTACATCCGTCTTTACAACCGACAGAGGACGTCTCGGCGAGATGGTGCGAATATTTATATCCGTCTTTGTACCGCTTCCAAATAATCTACGCGATGCGTACGGAAACAGTAGTAGTATATACCCTAGTAGCCCCCCAAGTTTGATGGTGCTACTCATGTAGGAGCATTAAACTTATTTAATCTGCGAAAAACACTAAATGCAAAGATTAAAAGTATATGCCGCGAATCGCAGCATATAAAACCTAATGAATTGAAACAATAGACAGCACATAGCATGAATAATATATTGCGCATAGCATAAATAATATATAGCACATACGAGAAGTGGCAGTGCACACCCGTCGTGGGATGCGTACCAACGAAATAATTAATTGTGTTTTTTTCTTTATTTTTAATGTATAAAATAAAAACTCTGATGGATGTACCGTGACCGCGACGAATATACGCAGATGGATTTATCTTAACCGCATAGACTCGAACGTTTATGGATGATCGCAGATGTTTATACCATTGCCTTTGTCCAGTGCGCATCATGGCGATTGACTAGCATCGTGGTGTTCGCGCGTACGCATTCTCTGCGAAGATGTCTGAACGCGCGGCCTAATGCGAGTAGATTTATCGCGACTGCGTTGTTCGAGCGTGAACAGGCGTACCAACCGTAAAAACAGTGTCAGCGCAAATTAATTCGCGGCTAAAAATAAAATAACTCCGATCGTGCGGATATTTTCTTAGGTCCGATCGTGCGGACTAAAAGATAATATAGGTCCGATCGTGCGGACTTTTTCATTATCTCATGTAAAGAATTAGTGTCAATAAAAGAAATTGTTAGCACTGTACCGAGACACCTTAGTATTGGAGAATGCATTGCAAAATTAAAAAATAATAATATGACCGCTTCGTTTTACCAATGGCCGCCAATCAAAAATTATGATCAGTAGACACACGTCACGTGACCATCATGTTACGAAACCAATGAATTAGTAATTACAATTGGACAATAGCGAGCAGATTTAATGAATGGGCCATACACGATTATCAATTGAAACGATAGCCAATTAAAACATGATAGAGTAGACTTGTTTGATAAAGTTTTACGCATCTAAATTCAAATAATAAAGTTTGCTCGTAGCAAAATTGTACGCATCTGAAGAATGCAAAGGTTTTAGAGTTACCGACTTTAGACATTGATTTCTGATTTTCGGTAATATAAGAACACGAAACATAGTTTATTCGTGGTCCCACGGATGACGCCAACTTGTTGAAGCATAATCTGGCGCGGACTAGATTCAACGACTCTCCTTGGCCGTTAGTCGTCTTCTCGAGCCCTAGTAGACCTGTCAACAAAGAGAACCCGTTAGGAGTGGACCCGAGGCCGTAGCCCCGGGGTCCACCTCCGACGGTCAAGTTAGTATGCGATGTAGCATAACATAAGTTCTTAGGTTTAGAGATAACCTGTCATGTATATATAGGACATGGATTAGGGTTTAGGCATAGAGTGGGCCGCTGTCATCCGGGCCTGACCCATTCCTGGCCCAGTCCGGACCATACGTCCACAATGCTTTATGATATTTATAAGTTCTTATAATGTGACTGTTGAGGAGTTGTCATCAAAGGTTGTTGATTTGTTTTAAGGTTTTAGGTTTTATTGTTGTTTCTTGACTATGCGAGATGTTATTTCTTGATATATTTTTTTTTGGAAAATATGATTTTGTGCACATTTTCTTGACCCATAAATTGAGTTGTTGTAATTCATAATTCTCTTTTAAATGTCACAACACAAAGTGGACATTTATTTTCAGATAACTCGTAATAAAAATTAAACATTTATTTTGTGACAGAAAAGAGTATTACTTATTCCAAATTTTGTATCGACCCAAATACCATTATTATTAGTTTTTTGAAATCGATTTGTTAAATGAGTTAACCAAACCCAAACACCAATACAAAAGGACCAACCACAAAAAAGCATATTATGAAACTAAAGCAAACAAATTAGCGTATAATATCCAAAACAAACCATAACCATTGAGTCTAGGAAGTATCTTTAACAATATTACCTAACTTTATACATCATAAAACAAAGAACATAAAACTAATGACTTTGGACAAAAAGAATTGAAAACAAAGATATTGTCTTCCCTATGGCAAAATTCATCAGCAACTTCATCTGGCCGATTATGGTTCACTACTTGAAGTTGGAATTTTTCGATTTCACGTTATTTCAACATGGAATTCTGTATCCAGGTTTGATTTTTAACTATATATGCATTATTTTTTATACAAAGGAGTCCATTTTAAGGTTCGATTTCACGTTAGCAGCTACACATGATGACAGTTGACATGGACCGATCGTAAAATTATCAAATAACATGTTGACACGCGTAAAAGTTGAATAACTTTTTGGATGATTTTCGTAACACGATATTGTCTTTTATTTATAGTTAAGGGGGTGTTATGTAACTTAATCAAACTTATAAACTATAAATACTCAAATGTCACACTCTTCGGTTTCCTAACAGAAACGCAGCTTTTAGTTTTGCTTCAAAGGTAACCAAAATTTTGTACGCATTATTATTAATTAGATATTTTTTTATTTATTTTAATGAGAATGTGTATGATATTGTTAGAGTATGGATACTGATGTCTGAGATCGTATCAAGTTAAGTAAATCTAAATTGGTTTTTTACGTAATTTTTTGATAAACAAAAACAGTTGTGGAGTGATCGAGCTAGATCACTATTAAAAATAGGGATGGTAAAAAAACCCAAATTCGACCTGAAACCTGAAACCCGAATTTTTTTAGGGTGGGGCGTGGCATGCTTATCGGGTTGCGGGGCGGGTTTTAGGGCCTTAACGGGGATTCCTAGCGGATTTGAGGCGAGGACGGGGCACAACATCCCCTCCGGCTCCGCCCTGCCCGAAACATATATATACATATACATGTATCTATATACATAAAATATTGTGTTAATACTTAAGTAATAAAAATATTATTTTTAATTTTCAATAGTTTTTATCTGTGTAATCTTAAAAATTGTGATGAACTTGTTTTGTGTCACAATATTCTAAAGAAGTTGTGATTTCTGACACGAGTAGGTATCCTTATTTATGTTATTGTTTAAGACTTCATAAGGCCAATGCTTAAAGAAGTTGTGATCTCTGACACGAGAAGTTGTAATGCTGTTTTCTATCGTTTTGGCAATGCTCCTTCTTAAGTTCTACCGGGTGATCTTGATATATGAAGTATTATCTCATTGTGTATTAGGTGAATGAAGTTTTCTATCGTTTTCGAAACGCTCCTTCTTAAGTTTTGTTGTGCTTTGACTTTAAAATGCAGATTTTACAATTGATGCAAGTTGATAATGTAGGAATTCTGTGTCGATAAGTTTAGTTCGATATTTGTTCTTTAATTGTTCTTGCACATTGGGTAAAATAGAAAAAAAACTAAAATTATGGCTAAAGGGTATGTTTGGCAAAAATAAATTGTGCTGGTGCTGATGCTGTTGCTGTTGCTGAAAAAGATTATAAAAAGAGATTATTTTTATAAGCTACATGAAGTAACCTTTTATTTTTAGAGATTATGAGAGATTATTTTTTTTTATAATCTCTTATAAGTTATGTTGCCAAACACGGATTATTTTTGAAGTAGCTTATTTTTTGAAAAAATAAGCATAATCTCTTCATAATCTTGTGTGCCAAACATAGCCAAAGACATATTAAAATTTTAATGCTTTTAACTGAATCTCTCAGAAACGTTAACGTATTCATGTACACATGACAGGTGAGGTGGCAACAAAGTCCACAGAATGATGGAATGACTCGGAGAGGATGAGATATTTTGCATATTTGAACGAATTCCCAACCGAGAGGACAAAAAGTCATTTTCTAAAGTGTGCAAACGATTCTTGAAAGTTGCATGTTTTCAACTTCGGTCGTTACACAATCAGCTTCCTGATCTATTGTATGATATACTAATTGCATCCCCGAATATGGACACTTTTGAATGTCACAAACATCTGACAAACAACCACATGAAACTAATAGCCAAGTCATGTCCCAATATCGAGGACCTGGATCTTTCTTTATGGCAATACCTTGATCATGATCATGAGGTGGGTGAGTTGGAGTTTGATGATGTTGGCTTGTGTGCAATCGCGGATGCTCGTATTTGTTTGGTTCGTGTGTATCTATCTGGGAGGTCACGTTTTACGGAAATAGGAATTGGTTCTCTTGTAAGATCATGCAAGAATTTAAACGTATTAACTTTGAGTCGTTGTTTAAATGTCACTGACAAATCACTGAAAATTATCGGAGAAGCAACTCGTTTAGAGCGGCTATATTTGGATGGTTGTTATTTAATTAGTGATTTGGGTTTGGAATATTTGGCGAATGGGGACTTGAAGTATTCTTTGGAGGAACTTACTCTAAATTACTGTGATAGGATAACTGATAAAGGTATTTTACACTTGAAGAAACTGGTCTGGCTTATAAGCCTGGATTTGTCTAATTGTGGGGCTAACATCACCGACTGTGGGGTTGTGGCCCTATGTGAGCTCCCGTATATTATGATATTGAGGTTAGGTTCATTGTTCAATATAACGGACATTTCATTGATTGAAATTGGTAACAAGTGTTTGAAGTTGTCGCTGATAAGTTTGGAGGGTTGTAGCAGAATTACAAGTGCTGGTTTACGTGCTTTTTCTGGTCATCAAAACTTAAGTGAACTTTGGTTGTTCTCATGTTACAATATTTCATGGGAAGATGTTAAATCAATTGCTTCGGAATTCCCTAATTTGATGCTTCTTAAACTTAGCAGGAGAATTAAGAAGCCAATGCCAAAAGCAGGCTATGAGGACTTTTATATGGGTAACAACTACTATACGATAGAGTGGAAATGACGTTTTTGTCATTACGGAGCTTTATATGTTTTTGCTAAACCCGAAGACTATGCGCTCAGAGGTTAGTTGTTTTGGTCTCATTTTGCTTCTTTGATATTGTTTCACTTTATGCTGTGCTCCTATAGTTATGTTTCTTTTTTTCTGTATAGAAATGGAACATAAGGAAGCATCGTCACCCTCAATTTCGTTTCAAATTCAAGAAGAATTAAGAAGGAGAGACATATGATGCAGCCGTTTAGTTTATTTATGACATTTTGTCGTGTTAGAAATTAGTGAGCAGTTGTAATTTTGAATCGGGTTCTACTAACAATTACAAAGTCTTTAAAAGTGAGTTTCAAAAGGGTGTTGCTATTAACTTTGTGACTTTGGATAACGAAAGGATGCTTGCAGATATCCATAAATTCTACAATGTGGTTGTCGAGGACCTGCCATCAAACGTTGTGATCTTATTTAGAAAAAAGATTTTGGGTTTGTGGGTTTTTTCTTAAGAAAAAAGGTTAGAACTTTTTTCTGATATCTATCGGTTTTGTTTGTTTAAGTTATTACTATTATTATTAAAGACTTGGTGCTACAAGATATTTGCAACTCGTGCTAGAAAGTTTTATTTTATCCCGATATATGGATCTGTTAATTTACTTTGATCTTCTGGTATGACTGCATTTGTGGGTTAAGTTTCCGTTTTAATATATGGTGGCTGGTTTGATATTTATGACTCAGGCACTTTTATATCGACACGTTCTTTGCCCAGATATTCATCTGTGAACCACGCACTACACTTACAGATAAACTCCTGTTCCGTTGTTCACAAATTCAGAAATGCAACAACTTATATAAGCAATATACACTGGCTAACAAAAGTTCTAAAAGCAATATTGAAACTGCTTATCAAGCAATAACTTTTCATTCAATTATCCCTTCAAACTAATGGCTAAAGTGGCAACATTTTTTACTCAAACCATTAAGGTGCAGGAGAGGGCCCTGGCCCCCAAAGTTGTTGATCATTGATGTACTGTAAAGACTTTGTTATGTTATGGCCCCCTATAAAAGAATCGAAAACAAAGACAATGTCTTCCCATGCCAGTGGCGAAATTCACAAGCAACTTCATCTGGTTAGCTATTCTTCACTACTTAAAGCTCGAATTTTTTGATTTCACATCATATCAGCATGGAATTTTGTATCCAGGTTTGATCTTTAGTTAATTTTTTAAACCCGTAATTGATGATTTGAATACCTTAAAGATAGTTTACCTGAGTTTTAAACTTTATATGCATGTTTTTGTACAAAGGAGTCCATTTTAAGGTTTAACAAAGATGCTTTGTCGACTATCTTTTGTCTTGCTTAAGAGTTTACGTATAACTTTTCTCTCATAAATCGTTCCGTCTCTCAAAAGGAATGTTTAAGTTTCACTACTGTGCGCTGATCAAAATAACGCTTTATGATATTTATATGTTCTTATAATGTGACTGTTGAGGAGTTGTCTTTAAAGGTTGTTGATTTGCATTAATGTCTTAGGGCATCTTCAATGGATTGAACTTCTTTTAAGTGTAAATAGAGTGTCATCCTGTCATAATTTAGTGGATATCCAAATCATCGTATTTTAATGGAGGACCTCACTTAATTTATTATATAAAAACTTTGGACAGTACAAAATCGTTTATAAACTTTATTTTAATAGAATTTTATAGTGTATGACCCAATTGAGAGTTAAATATTGGTGTGTACATAATTGAATGACCTTTATCCCAACGAGCCATGTGGAAGGTCTACAATGAATGCTGACTCATCGAGTTTATTAGCTTATTTGACGTCTTATTAATCTATGGCTTATTGGACTCAACAATACTCGATCTATTTATTTTTCCTTGGGTCGAGAGGCCCAAATTGAATAGCCTAAAGAGCTTATCTTGAACTAAAAATGTGAAGTGCATAATTGATAAAAGCTTATAAACTAAGGTAGCAGTAGACCAATCATTTTTCTTTCCAACAAAACTAAGTTTAAACACAAAACATTTAAACATCACTGTTAAGTAGTCATATAAGAGGTCTCGGTACAAGGGCTGATGGCTCAAGCCATCACCTTCCACGCCACTCTATGGCACGAGATATCACACCGAGGCTGGGTTGGTGGGTCTTGGCGCCGTGGCCATCAGCTAACGCCAAAGCATTATTTGTTATTAATTTTTTCTTTTTTGGTGGGTTTGTTTCTTTTTTGTTTGTGTTTGTGATGTATTTGTATTTGTGTCTGTGTGACACTGTGGTGTGTTTTTTTCTTATCTTTTTCGTGTGTTTTGCAGGTGAGCTGAAGGAAGAAGACGAGCTTATGTGTTTTTTATTTTATTTATTAAAAAAGTAACCAAAGGGCAGTAGGCATTGGGATAGTTTAAAAAGCAACCTTTAGGTTATGCACAATGGCGAACTAGTTCGTCGGTGCCACATCAGCTTTCTCTCTCCGACGACCTGACGACGACCTAGTTGCCACAGTGGTGACCCGATTTTTTTTTTTTTTTTTTTTTTTTTTTTTTTTTTTTTTTTAAATTCAAATATTTTTTCTATTAGTATATATATATGTGTAAGAAACATGCATGTTAAACACTTTCATCTATTCTTGCATGTTAAACACGTACACATGCATGCATACCATGCATGTTAAACACATATATTCTTGACAACTAAAGTTACACCAACTCCACAGCACCATCAATCCCCAGAACTTGCTAATATTAGAAGCATAAAATCAGCAACACTACACAGCAAACCATACATACAAACGGGACAATTTTTTGGAATTTTGTGGTTTTGCCACTCGGTTGAGGAGGCAACCGAGTTCCTCCTTTCTCTCCCCCCAACCGACGCCAACCGAACCATCCACAATGGCCCAACCTTGCTCGACCGAGTCATTCAACCGAAGGCAACCCCTCCCATTGTGCATAGCCTTATAGCATTGGGATAATATTATGAAAATTCAACTTGACTAATATTATTTTGTCTCTTACTCCGTATACAGTTTGATTTGATTTGATAATTGAATCTTAAAATAAAACAAAGGAAATAAATCCTAAAGCCACGGCCCATTTGCGTATGTCTTAATTCTTTTGCAAAGTTACTCTGTTTATATTTTTATGTCTTATTGTCTTTCTATGTTTATTTTTTATTTAATGTACTATTTTATGCAATTTATTTCTTATTAATGAAAGTTATGTTAACTTAAATATATTGTTTATTAAAAAATGAAGAAAAAAAAATATGCAACTGGTGTTATGTTAGGGAGGAGGGTTTTTGGTGTCGTTGCCAAAACTGGTGTCATGAAGAAAGATGCTGATGTGGCACTACTTTTTCTATGACACCACTCTTTGGCACCAAACGATACCTAGCCCTCTAAGTAAAAATGTTTTGCTAATCAGTCATAAAAGGTTAATTTGTTCTGGTGGTTGAGCGCCTATTTACTAGACGTGAGGTGTAGGTCTCGAACCTTGTGGGTGTTACTTTTTACCTAGTTTTTTTTTTTGTTTGTTTGGTTGTTTGCTTATTATTTCTAATTGTTGGGTTTTAAATCTTTGGTCAACCAAAAAGTCAAGTACTTATTTCGATATACTATAACATCTTTTTGTGCAACTTAATCTAAACGTACAAATCTTGTTCAACTCTTGGTGAGATTACTTGAACTTGACTAATTTATTTTAAAAATTAGGTAAATCGATATAACGTATATATCCAATACGATTAAACGTATTTTGCAACCCTTGGTAAATATGAGAGAATTTATATTTACGAACGGGTCATGCCCGATTTTTGTCAAATTACTATACTTATGATATTTTCATAAATCCGACTAAAAGACGAAACTTAATAAAATAGTATTAATTATAACAAATATTATATAAACTTTTCCTAATTTATCATCCACTAACTTAAAATAAATATATAAATATATACCTTCCGTACAACGTAAACATTTATGTTATAAATACTTAACGTACGTATTTATTATTTACCGACGGTGTATAATTATCACCGATACTTTACTTGTAAACACTTTCCGTACTTAGTCATCCACTTACTTTCAAGCCGGATATTTATTCGTCTTGATTATTTTCATATACTACTTACATACTCGTACACTTATTAAAAAAAAATTATTTTAACACAAACATTGCCACACAAGCAAGCATTATACACGACCACTTGAAAACACTTAAACTTATTTAAACACATTGAGTCGTGGATAAACCTGTAAACTAAGTTTTGCCATATTAATCAAGGTCGCGTGTCAGTGACATATACCTTTACCATTTGACTTCATTATGTTCAGACTATTTCACTAAGGTGAGTTCATAGCCTCACTTTTACTCGTTTAACTGTTTTATAAACTCCTTGGGGGGAGATACATGCTACTACTTTTTATGATCATAATTGCTTGAAAAGTTGATGCTATATCTACAACAATAACAATAACATACCTAATCCCGCTGAAGCGGGGTATGGGAAAGGTAAAATGTAAACAGATCATACCCCTGCCCCAGGATAAACCCGGGAGTAGAGAGACTGCTTCCAACGAGACCTCCGGCAAGTGCAGGTGTGCGGGTGAGAAAGAGAAGAAAAGAGAGGAGGAGACAGAAAGCAACAAGCACAAGAAAGACAAAAAAGCAGGCAAAAGCAGGCAAGGCAGCAAAGAGAAAGCGCAAAGAAAGCAGGCAGACATAAGCGGGCAAACAAAGAGCAAGCAAAAAGACACACGGGCCAAAAGCAAAGGCATAGCAAAAACAAGGCACCAAAAGCAAAAGCAAGGCAAGAAAAAGCAGGCAAACTACGGGAAAGAAACGCCAGGGAAAGGCAACATCGAGGCGCCTAGAAGATAAACCCACCCAAACTATCTAAGCCCACAAAGCCTCCAACCAAAAACTATCCGCCTCCAACCAAAAGTTGATGCTATATCTGATTTTTATTATTGCCTCCCCACTTAACATGAACCGTTAATTACTCTTGTATGAGTAAGCGCGAATGTTGTGAATAGATCTATTGGGATTGAACTCCCCCGTTTGTGCTAGCTGGTTAGGCAGGAAAATGCATTATATTTGAGTAACATTGGGTGGCCTTGGGAGGGTCACCTGGGACTACTTATTGTTAATTATGGAATACTCAAGGTTTCGGTTTCATGGGTTTAGGGCAATAATAACTACTTACAATTATGGGTGCAACAACGTGACCCACTGTTACTTAAACTGGGAAATATTTTGATCAACTGCTTTACTATTAGACCTATTAATTTAGGTATTAGCTTATGAGTACAAGAGATGCAAAACACAAGACCCCTAGCCTTGTATATATAATAACTAAACTTGGTGGACAAATTAGAGTTTGATATGGGTTGGGTTTGGGTCCTCCTTTGCCGATCGGTTCATACATCCCCAAAGGGATTCCGGAACCTTCCCAACTTTTGCATTCTAGTCCTTTTCCAAATAAATTTAACGCCCGTTAGTCCATTACAGTTATATACATAACGTCCGTTAGTTATTTCGTTTAATCAATAAATAAATACAACGTTTATATTTAATTATTAACTTTAATTCTCATACGTAAAGTGTGCAATCCCGTGGTCTCGAGTTCGATCCTAACTCACTTCTACTAATTTATATCCATAAAACCAATATTGTATAGGAAGGAGCAAGTTGAAAAGGAAGTCTCCAACAAGTGTTGAAATATAAGAAGAAAAGGAAATGTCTAAAATGAAGAGTAAGCACAAGAAAGAAGAGATTGAGATGATATACTGTAAATGTCTAAACTCAAAATTCGCATCTGGAATGACTTGTAGCTTGTTTCGCTGTAGGTTTAGTTATTAGGTTGTGACTTGTAAATCTTTGATTCGTTTATCGTTGAATGTCATGCGCTTCGTATTTTGTTGGTGGTTCTCAAGATGCAATATTTGCATTGCTGTGTTTGTTGAGTGGGACATGCACTTAGGTTAATTATCATTCGTACCACAACCAATAATTTTTGTTTTGTTTTTTTACCTGATTCGTGCATGGCAATAACGATAAGACAACAACTTACTACCTGAAATTGTACTTTTGAGGGAAAAAAAAGTAGAAAATTCTCTTTATTCTTGGGAGGGTTCATTGTGAATGTGGAACTCGCGGTTGCATTGGAAAACAGGGGATCAATGCCTCACGTTAAAAAGGGATATGCGGTTGGTTGGGTGATCGTGGTTGTTCGAGTTGTTTTGATGGTTATATAATCTTAGTAGTTTAATAGTTGGTATGGTTCACGTCTAGTTTTTGATCGCCTTGACAAGGGTCAAGAGTTTGATTTCGACGTGTTTTGGTCTTACAATAGAAAGTGTTTTCTCCGTAAAACGTCCCTACATATCATCGTCCCACCACTGTATTTTTTTATGTGTAGTCATAGCGCTTCAGTGTCGAGGTCGTGGTAGTGGTCGGGATTTTACCCATTGCTATGCTTCATATCAGGTGAGTTTGCCGTGTTATGTGAGGGTTGGATAGTGTGGATTTTCTCTTTGATTGTTGGATCTTCCTAGGGTTGGTGTAAGGAATGATTTGATAAGAGATCGTTCTAGCCTTCTAGGGTGTTTGTGCTACGGAGAGTTTGTAGCATAGTCACATAGAATGGGGATCGTTCCGGTACGCGATCGATATTGCGGTTCGCTAGGTGCCTAAAATTCGGTTCGATGGGGGTAGGTTCATTCGGGATCGCTCCGGTACGATGTACCTAATACTTAAAATAATTCCTAAAGATTAAAAAAGAAAACCCTCAAAAAATCCAAAATTTTGATACTTTTGAAATTTTCATTAATCATAACCATCATTCTTACATAATAAAGTTTCCGTATTAAAGTTATAAAAAAAGCAACAATTTCAGAATTGAGAAGTTTTGAGATTCGTATCGTTAATTTCCCGTTCCCGACTGAATCATACCCAAATTGGGAATGCACGGATCGCAATTTGCGGCCTTTCTAGCGAATTATGTTACTATGGTTTGTTTTGTAGTGCTAATTTTTTTAATCATAAATTTGACAAACTAGGGCCTTTTGTGATATTAATGGAAGTTAAGGGTGAGAAATGAAAATTAGAGATTAGTGTCTCCATGTGTGTATCAACTGTAAAGTGTTCGTGTTGTTATACGTTGACTGTTTATGCTCCAATTTTTTATTTTTTTTTATTTTTTATTATTTTAGCTTAGGGAATTATTAGGTAAAATAATGTTGCAAATTGACTTTTTAGTTTATAATGATAAGACTTTTTTTGGTATAAAGGTTTTTTCAATTTTTGTTATAATAGTGTAGGGCATTGACATAATCGGAAAGTAATTTCAAACAATAAATATGTAACACAATGATAACCAATTGAAATGATGAGTTTAAAGACGAAATGTGCAGTACAATCGAGAAGATTTCTTATTAACTCTTTGTTTTATTTGTTACAAAATACAAAGGTTTCATCTATAAAACATGTGTGGTCATAAAGGAATATATGGTAATGATATTTAGTATTAAGCTGTAAATAAAGCAAACATTATTCATCTTACGTGAGTATTGTGTATAGCAACGAAAATTTAAAGGCGCAAATAATTATAATTGCAAATTTGTTTACTGGGACAAACTTTCAATTTATAAGAGATTTCAATTTATAAGAGAGCTAAAGTAACCATTTTATTGACTTTCAATCTAACAAAACTTTTAGCTAATAAAATATTAACTTTTACGCTTTCAAAATCGCATCAAAGGCGAGGTTCAACAGTTTTAAGTTAGTTGTTTTGTCGACTTAAGCGACCAAGTCAATAACTGATCCTATCATTGTACGCAGGGCGAACATAGGATTTTTGGAAGGGTGTTGTAAATTTTTTTTTAAATTATACTTACTAAAATTCGCACCGTAAAGAGTTTTTTCGCCAAGTTAAAGTTGCACTTAAAGAAAATAGGACAAATATCGGAGGTTGTATACACACAAATCGACACATTTTGAAAAAATATTACACTGCGTGACCCCAAGTTGGGTGTGAACCGTGCCACACCTAGCATTCATGTAGGTCCGTCCGTGATGTAGTTGTCTTTCCTTTTATTTATGTGTTATCTTTTCTTTTCTTCTTTATTTACATGTATAATTTCTAATAAAATGGATAAGTTTTTTGCTCCTTTAATCTACTTCCACCCTCGTGAAGAATTCTTTACGTCGTCAATCACGTTGTTCTTTGATAATGGAGCCAAGGCTTTTCATCCTTTACCTCGTGCGATTATTAAAAATGGTGTGTGAAAACGTAGAGGCGGGGGGGGGGGGGGGGGGGTGAATACGTTACCGTTTAAAAACTTTAAATCTTTTGTATCAAATAACTTATGAAGCTTGTTGTAATATAAAAGTGTCAATAATTGTCTATGACTAATATAAAGAATAATAAAACAAGTTGTCACACAAATGAACATCAAGCCACATCACAAGCAATAATATAGTGCAAGTATAAAAGTAAAGTGATAAAGAAAGGAAAGTGCAAACCGAACACGAGGATTTATAGTGGTTCAGTCACAGAGCTTCTCTCCCCCTACTCCAATCCCCGAGTACCCAACTCGATAGTTACTTTACTAAATCAACAAGTTCCATTCTCGGCGGAGAAAACCTTACAAACGTCGCTTACACTTTTTCTGGTACAAATCTAAATACCGGGTTTTAGTTCGAGGTAGAACCAACCTAACGTCGCCTATACAAAATTTCCGACACTAAGCTAGATGTCGAGTTCTTTCCCGGGTACAAGCACTCCCGTTATGTTTTAAGTTCCAACATAACAAACCTTGTGTTTTATTGCACACGTACATAAACCATCTAATTTAGTTTGGTGAAAGTGTTGTGATGATATAATAATGTTTACAATGATGATCCATGGCACAAATGTGTAATGGATATGAATGACTATTCTAAATGAACTTCCATTGATAGGAAGCCTTTAATGGATGAAGATCACATGTTTCTTGAGCTTGTTGTGATAGATCTTCAAGTATGTATGCTTGTGGTGGATGAGGATGCAAGATCTTTAAACTTTTTTTTGGTGGATCATCACATAAGTATGCTTAAAACAAAATGAATGTTAGAAACATTATGATCATGATAATAAGGGTGTTTAATGTATGTTACTACATTGGGAGCATATAAGTTTAAGGATCAATGACTACAATGGGGTTTTGACATCAATCTATCTATCTCAACACGCAAAGGGAAAATGGTTAGCGTCTAATGAATTTGAGTATATAAATGGAAAGCCGGTGGTGTATGCAGCTTTGCATGATCACACACACTATAATGCTCCAACTAAAAAAGTACATTTTAATGCAGAATACCTCCTTGATCCAAATTTTTAAAAAAAAAAAGCTACTTGATTATTAGAGTATTTTTGGGGGCAAGAAAACAGCCCCCTTTTTCGACAGAGTGGTCAGCATCGCTTTCTGTCGTGTAGTGCTTATTCAAAAGAATCATCAAAAATGCAGTAGAGCATAGAAACTGGTATGAAACACATATAGAAAAAACCATGCCGTGATTAGCCGCTGCATGAACCGCGTCCACATTTACCATCGTTACAAACCTGTTAAACCACAAAAGGTACACATGTTGAGACTTACTACAAGTTGGTTTTAGTATTTGATGTAAAAGATCTCTAATTAAAATATGTGAGTAGACGATGAGCTAAAATAAACTTTGTTTAGGTGTTTCGTTTCATTATTCCATGAGAGGATTGCATCCTTATATATAGTTGCCAAAAGTTAAAATGTTCTATGTACCTTAATCTATTGTAGCATACAATATCAATGTATTACCTAAATCCTACCAACTTTTGAGGTAGAAACACTAACTAATGTGGATACATCACACATTAATGCATTATACATGGTTGAATCATTTTAAATCTTTAATTTAGAAACTTATTTTGAATTAAAATACAAGTTATGTACACATACGAGTCCTTTATACCAAATGTGTTTCACATCGACATAAAGTGTTATAAGCATTTGAACAAATTTACTCAAAATGGGTCGATTTAAATTATAGAGTAAATTGCAAAAACCATTATGATGTTTGGTCATATGTCAGGCGTAATTGATGTTAATTCAATTGTCCCCTTGTTACTTCAAAAGGGCAGACACGGTCTTTATGAGCAACGTTTCGGTGCAGTTATCGTCTTTGGAAGGGACTACGCCCACACTTTCAAATTCTCGTGTCTTTTGACGATACTTGTACAGTTTCGAATTTATAGAGACTAGTGATTGTACTTGTAAATTGGCCAAATCAAAGAGAACGTTTTTGCAATATACTCTAAATTATATTTCAAAATATTTTTACCCTGTCATTAATCTATACTACATACTAGTGCATTCAGGACTTCCTATAAAAGGAAGTTTTAAAAAAATAAGCCTAAACACTTGCTAATATAAGTAACCCACTAAACTTGTAACCATCATATTAATTGTTTGCTGAAAAATTAAACATTGAACATTTATTAACTTGTAACATTCGTGTATATAAATGCTAGAATTTGGAAAACAAAACTGCTATCTTGTTACTATATTATTATAAATTTAAAAGTTTTGAAAAAAGAAATCTTAACTCCTACCTAATATTAAACAATACACACGTATGTATGTACCATATAAAAGCCTAAACTTTATACATCTAAAAAAATACACACCAAACCAAGAAAAAAAAACGCAAAGTTCTTTACCACCTCTATCTAACCCAAAACATAAACAAACATCTCTCAATATCTTTCTGTATGCAACCATCGATTACCGCCACTGTAACTTTATCGCCCTACCTTTTTTCCAAATCTGCCACCATCTCTCGGTGGTCTAATGGTTTCAGGTGGTTATGGTTGGTAGTTTTGGTTACCGGTAGTTTTGGTTTTGATTCTTCCGCCACCACTACATCAGATTCTTCCGCTGCCACTACCACCAGGACCGCTGCCAACATCAACTGATTTCGCCGCCAATGCCACCGAATCTTGATTAACCAGTGTGTTTCGAGCTTGGGTGGTTTCATTGTTGTTTTAGTGGGTTAGGGTGGCGATTTTGTGGCTTTGGTGGTATTTTCGAGCGATTTTGTGGCCGGGACATGGGTGGTTTCGTTGTTGCTTAGCGATACTTTCCAGGTTTAACCATACTTGGTTGGATCCAAGTGTAGTTCAGAGGTTTGGTGGTTTCGTTGTTTGCTTTCTTGTTGTTGACATCCCGCTAGAATTTTGGTGGTGTTTTTAAGAAGCTGCAACTTGGTCTTCGTTTGCTTCAAAGAAAACATTTGGGTAAAAGGAAGGTGTGTTGGGTGATCGGTTAAGTGCAAATATAACCAAAGAAGAAAATGTTTATCTTGATTCAGATTTAATTAGTAAGATTCATGGGCGGTTGTTTGTGAATCGTTTTTGATAAAAGAAAGAGAAGGATTTTTTAGATTTGCGTTTGTGTGTGATAAAGTGTTGGTTGTTGCGTGATTGTGTGAGAGTAAAATTAGGGTTGTATTGTGACAATTGTGTGTTTAAAACCGCAAGTTTTTATTTTCTTAGCCTAATTGTTTTGTTGTAAAGTTTGAGTGAGGTTATTTTGCATACCAAATAATCCTCACATACCAAGGGACACATCCCAACCATTGATTCAAATTTAATCAATAGCCGAGATTAAAACACACTCTTCACTAAAATAAAACCGGAGGGGTATAATCGTCAAATCACACCAAATACTAAAACGCGCCTAACTCTTCATTTCTCACATTCACTGCACCTACCTAAAAACACACACTACTCACACATTTACACCGATCAAAAACACCGCAAAATTCATCAAAAACTTTCAAAATCACCGGAGAAGATGGAAGATACCGACGCTGAAACTATCACGCTAAAGGAACTGAGGAAAAAAGGAACTACCAGTAAACAACCGGCCAAAAAACTGGCCAAAAAACCGGCTTCAGGTATAATCCAACACTCTAAACATCTATTTCAATATCTACAACTGTTATTTATGATTATATGATGTTTTGAACTGTTTATAGCGATTATGATGAAGAAATATGCAAATAGAAGTTAGGTTTTAACAGGTTAGAAGCTAGGTTTGCGAAATTAGAACTGTTTATAGATTTTTTGTTATGACTAGGAGTTAGGTTTTAAAAGTTTAGAAGCTAGGTTTGCGAGATTAGAAGTGTTTATCGAAGGCGTCTTATGCGGAGGTGATAAGGTTTTAAAAGGTACCATTTTGAGGGGTCGTTTAAGTCCTTATTTGATCACTTTTGTATCCGTTATTGCTTAATATCGTTCATTTTCACTTTTTAGGTCTCTTGAAGGCAAAATGCTGGAATGGCACTTATTTAGACGAAAAGGCGCGAATATATGAAGAAAATGGCCAAAGTAAAAATCGAGACACTCACAGCTGCTGAAAATAGAAGGCGACGGCGTCAGGTACTAATTGCGACGCCGTCCGAGGATTTTTGTGACTGTTCAGAACCCAAAACTCTTATTTTCAAGTGACGACGTCCAGTTGTAAAAGAGTAGGCCGTCGCTACTCAGACGGCCTAGATGCAATCCAGACGACGTCAGAAGCTGAAGAGGACGGCGTCACGGACATAAGGTGACGCCGTCGCAAGGTTAACGTGGCCAAGACGAAACCCTAATGACGGCGACACGACGGCGTCACGAAACATAAGGTGACGCCGTCGCATATGTAATCTTATATATAGAATCCGAATTTTTCAGTTTTAGGGAGAGTCTTTTGGAGTGAAAACCTAAAACCGAACCTAAGGTGTCTTGTACAGTATTTTAGGGTTTTAAACCCTATCTTACATCAAGATAAGTATTTACTTCATTAATTCAATTATGTCTTTGATTATTTGTGTGTATGCTTGCATGTTCTCCATGTCCGGCTAATTTATTTGTGTGTTTGCTTAGGAAGTATGAAACTTAATTATTGAATATTGATTGGTTGTTTCTTATCTTAGTTGATTAATGATCTAGTAATGCGATAGGTCATTCGCTGTGTACTTAATGCTTGATTCATCTTTGTGAACCTTAAAATATAATTACCTGAGTAGTTGTAAGCTAAACCATCCAAAGAGTGCCTTAGAGTAAGAGTTTATTATCCCTAGTGGGTTTTGTAGACGAGACCCTTTGGTAAGTTCAAAGAGTTAGGGAGAAACGCATACCCTACAACTTTAGACACACAACGCAACTAAGAATAAGGACGTGACAACTCAACCATCAATAGGAGATAATTAAGGAGTAGTACAACCTAAGTAAACACATCTTTAAACTATCATACGAGCACACATTAATTAGACATAGACTCCCACAACCTTAGTTTAGATAATTAGATAATAGTAGAGTAATCGGTAGAAATACCAACCCCCCCCCCCCAATCCAATACCCGAGATTCGTACCTTTCCATTTCATAAAATATAAAAATAAAAAAAAATAATCTTCCTCAACCTTAACCTTAGCGTAGTAACTTCTTACTAGCATTCCTATTCCCCTAGAGAACGATATCAATACCCGTGGCTTACCCTAATTACTACACTACAACGGTTAGGTTCACTGCCTAGGGTGTTATAAAACTTGCTCGAAGAAAAGGAAGTTTCCTTGACCCCGAACGACGCGTGTAGCGTTATCAAGTTTTTGGCGCCGCTGCCGGGGAATAGAATAGCTAGTTAGTAGTCCACCTCGTTTAGGTTCTTTGCTTGATTCCTATCAAGTAAATTTTTCTCATTTTTTTAGCTTTCTCTTAGTCTATCCCCCTTCTTCGTGACCTTTGTTCGTAATCCCATCACTTTTTATCATGGAAGGTGATAACCAACCACCACTTGATAACCCAACACAAAAAAATTCAATGTCACTCAAAACCCAACCCAATAACCAACACAACCGTCGAAGCCGCTATGTGAGTAGAAACACCGACCTTCAGGATTTGCAGAAAATATTCGATAGTACAATTAGGGAAGTTGTTGAGAAAGTAGTCAGCGCTGCTATAGTTGGCTCTATGATTAGCAGTAATTCGGAAAATGGCATGATAAACAACAACGTGGATGTGGAAAATAGTGCTTACTTCAATCTTTACCCCACTAAGGAAGAGATTGCATACCATCAATACATAATCGATAATCCACGATCACCTATCATTAGGATATGCCCAAAGATTAGGAAGGGAAATCCCTGGAACCTAAAAATCCCTTGTATGATCGGATATAGGAGTGTCGACCACGCTTACATAGATACGGAATCCCCCATCAATGTAATGTCATTTGCTGTCTACAATGACATTATGAATGAGCGACTCAATATTAGGAGAGACCCTAAGTATCCGGGAGGAGTTTGCAACTTTGTGGGAAGAGTCAAGGACGTGCATGTCTTTATAGGAAATTTCACCTACCTAGTTGATTTTATGGTCCTAGAAGATGTAGGATGCGTCATTGACTATAGCTTATCCCAAGTAGTGCTAGGGAAACCGTTTGTTGAAACATCTAGAATGAGCCACAACATGCATGATGGAACGGTTAGGTTCAAGGAAGGAACCGATGAGATCACCTATAGGATGCCTTGGAAAACAACTGAGTATGGCCACTTGTCCATTTATGATCGAGACAACATCAAAGCTTTTGAGGACAAAAGCAAGGAAGATGTTGAAAAAGGTTATAAATTCATGTGGGAAAGAAGGAGGCATTATTATAAGGATTGCTTGACTCTAGGGCCTAGGTATAGAGTCGATGAAGATTTTGTCAACATGATAGAATTCTCATTGAGGATGCGTGAGGAAACGTAGGAGCACGACTATGAGTCTAGCTACAAGACTCTTAAATAAAGAAAAGCGCTTCGTGGGAGGCAACCCATGCTTAATTGTTTGCTTGTTAGTGTCATATATCTTTTATTAATTGTTTATCCTCATGTTTAAATTTGTAAAAATGCTTTATTTTGTTTTTAACCTCGTCTTAATTGCATATAAAGGTATTTTACATAAAGGATAAGTGTAGGGAGGATTACACACGTTTTAAAAAGAAACGTAAACATGAGAATAACAATTAACTAAAAGATATTTATGTTTGTTTGTTCGAGTCAAATGCTTGTATCGAGTCATAATGGATGTTTTGCAGAAATTTTTCCAGATTCTAAAGATGTAAATTTTCCAGAATTTTTTTTCCAGAAAATCGCAGACCAGTTTTTGTCAGGATAACCTGACGGCGTCAGGAAGGAGTAAAAACATCATATTACTTTTTTTCTCGTTTTCTGAGCTACTTATAAATTTTTGGAATTTTCCAGGTCTTAATTTTCTTAGAAATTCTGTAAACATCCATTCCACAAGCATTATATCCTAGTTTAAATCGAGTCTTATATATACTATTACCGCCGATTTTACGTGAAGGTTTCGTTTGTTTTCTTCAAGTGTGCAGGTTTAGTTTGTCAAGAAGAAGTTACATAAGATTGGAAGGAGCTTTTCACGCAATAATTCTTCTTGAAAAGGATTTAACCACCACTTTACACGAATCCTACCGAGCTAATCAGGGGAGTACTAGTTTCTTTCGTTTTTAATTACCTTCCATTATCATAACTTTGATACTTTCGGGGAACATTGGGGACAATGTTCAGTTTAAGTGTAGGGAGGGAAAATAAAACGGGAACTTTGAAACTATGCTTATCCTTGACTATTTGCTTTGTCCAATTGTGATTGTGTAATAAACCATGAGAAAATGTCGGTTAGGGTAATTTTGGCACCAAATTTAAAATTTTTTATGACATATAGGAGTGGGCCATTAGTCTTAACAAAAGCGTCTCATGGATAGGAAGTTGCATGACTAGCACAAAAACCCTTTACCACCCAAATTTCACCAAAATGTGAGGATCGCCCTTAGATTAGTAGGAATTAAAAGCATTCATCTTCAATGCTTAGAGTGTGAACCGGTAGTATATTAGATTCTAGAACTTGTTTTGTGATGCATTCCGAGATCGCAAGTGAGACTACACTTGTGTAGTTAGGAATAACTAAATGATAAGAGGCATTAGGATAACCCTTGTTTGATACCTGTAATATAATTACTTCTTCCATATCGGTTGAGTAATTCCCCCACACCTTTTGCGTTGTACTCATCTTTAGTACACGATACCCCTAGTTAACCCCTCATAGCCTATCCTTTTCGCGGTTCTCGTGATGTTTCGGTTTTTCCGGAATATCAATGAAGAGCATTGTTTACACCCCACCCCCAAATATACACCCAAATCGCCTTAGCCTACCCCTTATGCAATCACTTTTAGTGCAAATGTTTGTTATCACCCTAAACCCTTAGTTCAATTATCTAGTTGCTTGCATAAGTTGCTAAGTCGAGTCATATCCTTTGTATACAGTTTTGGGACGATTGGGATTCATGGGAAAAGTTAAAGTTTATGAAATGACGGGAAGGGAACGTTAAATTCAAATTCCCTTTGTTTGCATAATAATGTACCCCAAGTGTTTTGATCTTTTCAAATCGGGTCAAATTAGTGTTAGAGTAATAAAAACTCAAGTGTAGGGATAGGCCTATAAATCCCTAGTATTTTGATGTTATCGTAGAGGATGGTAGAGTAAAAGTGTATGAAAAAAAAAAATAAATAATAATAATAAATTCGAAAAAAAAATATATATATATAGAGTGTAAAAAAAAAAAAAAAAAAAAAAAAAAAAATGGGCTACCATCCTACATCTATCTTTGAATTTATGTTTGTTTATTTCAGTTATCTAGAGTTTAGAGTGTCGAGTCTTGGCTTAGCAACGCCATTCTTCGTATGCATTTAACATAGAGATTTTTGACTTGCCACCACTAAATAGCCTATCACACCAAACCCTTTGTTTCCCTACCGTAAGCCTAACATTACAACCCTTTAAAAGACCTCTTTGATAGTCTTTCCTAGGTGCTTACGCCAAAGCGATGGAGGTTTGATCTATTCTCAAGCCTATGGTAATCTATGTACTAGGACCGGTTAACGAGTGTTTATCTTCCATTTCCTATTTGTTATACTTCATATATACACCCGAGAGAGATGTGAGTATCCAAACACCCCATGTGAGGTGCTAGTATGTAATTTCCGTGCTTGTTATGACTTTTGCGGGGCTTATATGTGTTGTGGACCGTTTTGAATTAATACTTCATGACCCCTAACTTATAAATTAATTGGTTAAAAGCACATTTACTTGAGGACAAGCAAATAACAAGTGTAGGGATATTTGATAAGGTTTTAAAAGGTACCATTTTGAGGGGTCGTTTAAGTCCTTATTTGATCACTTTTGTATCCGTTATTGCTTAATATCGTTCCTTTTTACTTTTTAGGTCTCTTGAAGGCAAAATGCTGGAATAGCACTTATTTGGACGAAAAGGCGTGAATATATGAAGAAAATGGCCAAAGTAAAAATCGAGACACTCACAGCTGCTGAAAATAGAAGGCGACGGCGTCAGGTACTAATTGCGACGCCGTCCGAGGATTTTTGTGACGGTTCAGAACCCAAAACTCTTATTTTCAAGTGACGACGTCCAGTTGTAAAAGAGTAGGCCGTCGCTACTCAGACGGCCTAGATGCAATCCAGACGACGTCAGAAGCTGAAGAGGACGACGTCACGGACATAAGGTGACGCCGTCGCAAGGTTAACGTGGCCAAGACGAAACCCTAATGACGGCGACACGACGGCGTCACGAAACATAAGGTGACGCCGTCGTATATGTAATCTTATATATAGAATCCGAATTTTTCAGTTTTAGGGAGAGTCTTTTGGAGTGAAAACCTAAAACCGAACCTAAGGTGTCTTGTACAGTATTTTAGGGTTTTAAACCCTATCTTACATCAAGATAAGTATTTACTTCATTAATTCAATTATGTCTTTGATTATTTGTGTGTATGCTTGCATGTTCTCCATGTCCGGCTAATTTATTTGTGTGTTTGCTTAGGAAGTATGAAACTTAATTATTGAATATTGATTGGTTGTTTCTTATCTTAGTTGATTAATGATCTAGTAATGCGATATGTCATTCGTTGTGTACTTAATGCTTGATTCATCTTTGTGAACCTTAGAATATAATTACCTGAGTAGTTGTAAGCTAAACCATCCAAAGAGTGCCTTAGAGTAAGAGTTTATTATCCCTAGTGGGTTTTGTAGACGAGACCCTTTGGTAAGTTCAAAGAGTTAGGGAGAAACGCATACCCTACAACTTTAAACACACAACGCAACTAAGAATAAGGACGTGACAACTCAACCATCAATAGGAGATAATTAAGGAGTAGTACAACCTAAGTAAACACATCTTTAAACTATCATACGAGCACACATTAATTAGACATAGACTCCCACAACCTTAGTTTAGATAATTAGATAATAGTAGAGTAATCGGTAGAAATACCAACCCCCCCCCAATCCAATACCCGAGATTCGTACCTTTCCATTTCATAAAATATAAAAATAAAAAAAATTAATCTTCCTCAACCTTAACCTTAGCGTAGTAACTTCTTACTAGCATTCCTATTCCCCTAGAGAACTGATATCAATACCCGTGGCTTACCCTAATTACTACACTACAACGATTAGGTTTACTGCCTAGGGTGTTATAAAACTTGCTCGAAGAAAAGGAAGTTTCCTTGACCCCGAACGACGCGTGTAGCGTTATCAGGAGGCTTAGCCGCATAAGACGCCTTCGACGTTGGCTTGGCCAAAGGCATCTTATGCGGCTAAACCTTTGGCTCAGCTGTGGAAGCTTTGACGAATGCAAAAGCCTTCAACAAAGCATTCGCTGCAGCTAAGTAAAAGGATTAGCCGCAGAAGATGCCTTTGGCTTCTCCAAAGGCATCTTATGCGGCAAAACCTTTGGCTCAGCCGCAGAAGATGCCTTTGGCGAATCCAAAGGCATCTTATGCGGTTAAACCTTTGGCTCAGCCGCAGAAAGTGCCTTTGTCAAAATTCTAAAGCATCTTATGCGGCTAAAAACCTTTGGCTTAGCTACAGAACATGCCTTTGGCTTCGCCAAAGGCATCTTATGTGGCTAAGCCTTTTGCTTAGCCGCATAAGATGGTTTAGTATTTGACAAAAGGAATATGCTGTGATTGACGCACAAAATGCTTTGTGGGGATATTTGATAAATTAAAATAAGCTTCTAAAATCAGTTTTTTATTCTATATCAAATATGATATAATAAACATTATAAGCTTTTAAATCTGTTTTTTATTCTATATCAAATATGATATAATAAACATTTGCTTTTAAAATAGCCTTTTAAATATGTTATAACTTAAAATTTTCCTTATAAACAAAGGATTTGGCTTAGATACAGGCATAGCCTTTGGAAAACACTTTCAATCATTAACATTTGCTTAGCCACAAGGATAGCAATCAACATTTCTGAACACAAATACATGTTTGTAACATATTTTGTAGCTATCAAAAATTTTATGTTAAATATCACATATGATATAATAAAAAGATGTATTCAACTTTGTGAATTGACTAGGGTGCAGATAAGCAAAGGCTTCAGCAAAGGCTTAGCCACAGGTATAGCCTTCGGCTTTGCCGAAGGCTATGCCTGTGGCTAAGGATTTGACAAAAATGAAAAATTATTCAGTAGCTAAAAAAAATTTAAGTTGAATATCAAATATGATATTATAAAGAATATTGGTAATATGCAGGCATAGCATCTAAAATTGCAAAAAAAGATATGCATGCACCTAATCCTTTGAGTAAAACTGTCAGGATATTAAGTAATTGTTCATTGTTGATTGTGTAGGTGATAAAGAAAATGATGACGCAGAAGATGATGTAGGACATCTAATCTCTAAATTGCCACTACTAAAAACAACTGCTGAAGAGAAAAGCCCTGCTAAAGGTACATATCATGCTATTAAAGAAACACGTTATGTACTGACAAATATTTCAATTACTAAATCACAAATGATAATATAAATTTGTTTCGCAGATAAAGCAAAAACTGTAGCTCAAAGATTGAATGAAATACAGAGAAATGCTAAGAAGAGAATAGCAGAGCTAGAAAAGCAAAAGAAGAATGAAGCAGATAAGAGAAAAACTAAAAATCAAGAAGAAAAAGACACTTCAGCAAAGAAACAAATGAAACGTCCACAGAAAAGAAAAGCATCAGAAACGCAAAGTACTCGGAAAAGATTTACTAGAGGTGATGCTAGGAGAATTGAAGAGGAAAAAGATGCTGATAAAAGTGATGATGAGGATACTGAGACGGTAGAAGAGACTGAAGTGGAAGAGACTGAAGAGGAAATCGAAGAAGAGAATGATAAACAATTGGTTGTAAAAGAAACCAAAAAGAGAAAGAAGGAAATAGTTGTTGTGAAGGAGGTTGAAGATAAGGAAGATGAAAAGAAGACTAAGGTGAAAAAGGACAAAGCAAAAACAAAAAATTACCCAACATGTACAACAAGGTCATCACCAAAACCTCTCTATGAAGCAATGATCGGTTTATCAAATGAGAGAAAGAAATGTTTGAAAGAGATGGGATTTGAGAGGTTCATCAACTTCCCTATTGTTGAACTTCCAGCTGCATTGGCGTACCATGTAATCGATAAATTCCATCCACATAGAATGGAATTGAGATTACAAAAAGGTTCAATAAAGGTAACAAGGCAAAAAATTCATGATATGCTAGGTGTGCCGATGGGGACAAGAAAGCCGGAAGATCTGGAGGAAAGATTTGATGATGACGATTTTGTTAGAGAATGGGAAGAACAGTATGCTCATCTTGGACGAATTACACCACCTGCCGTATCCTTCGAGATATCGAGCACAACTGAAGCAGATTTCATGTTCAAGATGAATTTCTTAACTTTGTTTGCAAGCACCATGGGCACTTTGGAGAGTGCAGGAAAAGTGCCCACAAAAATCCTCAGACACGTGAAAGAAGATGATGATATCTCCGATATCGATTGGTGCAGCTACATAATGGAATGCTTGCAGATCAGTAAGCTAAACTGGGCCAAAGTCAAGTCGGGTACCAACTTCTATTATGGTCCTATAACATTCTTATGTGTAAGTTATTTTACATTAAACTTATCAACTATAATTCACTCATATAATAAATTATCTAACAGAATTTTAATTGTATTTTTGTGTATAAAAAAGCTGCTATACTTGGACTCAACAAACTACCCGACCTTCCAAGTTATGCGTCACCGCCCAGCCCTCAGAAGTTGGAACACTCCAACAATGAGGAAAAGAATAAACATGGAAATGAGAGACGGTTGCTTGGGGACGTTAGAGCATCACGGAGAGTACGATCCTGATGAGGAGCAAACCGGCCTGAATTTGTACAAGGGAGCAGACATATACTATGAACCGTTGCCTCCCAGAAAGCCAGTGGAAAGAGAGGTAATTTTATTGAATTCATTTACAAAAATGTTGTTATAAAAAAGTATGTTATGATATATTTTACTTATTATTAAAAAAGCATGTTTAAAAGAGTTAACAGAAAACAAAACCTTAAGCTTAGGCGCAAGCATAGCCTTCAGCTAAAGCCGAAGGCTATGCCTGCGCCTAAGCCTTCAGGCATAGCCTTCGGCTTTAGCCGAACGCTATGCCAGCGACTAAGCCTTCAGCAGGCTAACATTCAGCTGTGCTTGCAAAAATATCATATATGATAAAACGCTAAGATGAATATCACATTTGATATTAGTGTTAAATCATATATGATATGTAATATCATATGTGATATTACACTAATTTCACATGTGATATTACATATCATATATGATATTTTAAAAAATCATATATGATTTTGCATATACAATAAAAAAACTAAACTGAAATATTTACTTTACAGGAGTTTTATGAAAAAATTGATGAGAAATTTGAAATAATCTCAAAAGAAAAAATAGAGTTGGTTGAGACAATGAGAGAGGGATTGAAGAAGTTCAGGGGGGACAAGGTGATGTTGACCTTGTGCAAGAAGTACAAGAGATTGTTCAACAAGATTGATTTCGATATAGAAAGTGAGGCTGAGGATAGTGATAGTGATAGTGAGGCTGAGGATCAAGAAAAAAAAATGAAGAAAAAATTGTAGTTGAAAAAGAGAATGAAAGTGAGAGCGAAAGTGAGGATGAGGAACAAGAAGAAGATAATATATTTGGAAGTGAGAGCGAAAGTGAACAGGAGGATGAAAGCGAGAATGTAGTTGAAAAGGAGGTTAAGAGCAAAGATGAAATACCAGAACTACCAAAAATACCAGAAATACTACCAGTACAGAAGGAACACAAAGTTGCAAACAAAGAAACAACTCCAACTGAAACACAAAAAGAACCTGAGAAAGAAACAGAGAAAGAAACAGAAATACCAGTAGTGAAGGTGAGTGTGATGGAAAAGCAAACTGAAGTTCCAGTAATGAAGGTGAGTGAGAGTGAGAAGGATAAACAAACTGAAGTTCAAGTAGCGGAGGAAAACCTGATTGAAGTTACAAAGGAAGTAGGAACACCAACTGTGGAGGTAGCACCGGGTTATAAGGTGAGAGTGGCAACTCCAGATGATTTTTGGAATGATGTAAACATTGATAATCTTGTGAATCAAGCAAAACAAGATTATCAAAAGCTTCATGGGAAAAAAGATAAGAGTGATCAAAAAGAGATTGCTGGGACAACAAAGATGATGAGTGACCCAAAAGAGATTCATGGGGCACCAGAGATGATTGGTCCAAAAGAAATTCAAGGGTCAAAAGAGAAGATGAAAAGAGGAACAATGTCGCCACAATCTGAGAAAATGACAAGAGGAAAGATAAGAAAATCATTGACGCCACCATCTTTCAGTCTTGGTATAAGCCCAATGGCAACAGAAGCTGTTGTTGAGACTGAAACAGCATCAAAACTGGAAGAAAAGACAGAAAAAAAGGTGAGAGACATTGAGGCTGAGACTGAAACAGAATCAAAACAAGAAGAAAAACATCTAGCAAAAAGAGTCAAAAACCATCACGTTTTCTGGTATCACCATATATGAACAGAAAAACTGTAATCCACACTCCACCACAACCAGATGAAGTGATGATAACGGACGCGTTATTTTCAATGGAAGGAAATCCAGCGTAAGTCTGCTATTTTTTATTTAAAATCATACAAAAAATAATAAATATTGTGATAATAATATGTATATGATTTAAATTTTTTGTAGTGACTTTGTCTTTGAACCAAGCGTGAAGGGAGCCCCTACCATAAGGGACAACATGCAAACATTGGCACCAAAATTGAAGGTGGAAGCTAGTATTATTGACAGCTTTACTTCTCTTTTAAACTATGAAGAAATGGTGACCAATGGTGGAAGCAAGATGAAGTATTACTTTCACACAAGAATGTTGGTAAGTAGATAAACATTTAGAAACTAATTACTAATCTGTTTGTTAACAATTATATGATATTGTTGATTTTTGACAACAGACAAGCCAAATGGTAGAGTTGCCGAACAAAGATGAAGCTAAGCAATATAAAGCTTTCCTTGATTGCATGACAAGCGAGTTTGAAGACAGCCCAAATGACATGTCATTGCAACATGTAGAAATGGTAACAACTTACTTTACTTATTATGAAGAAAGAGATTCGACTTTTATTTGAGTTAAAATGAATATAATTTTCTTTCAATTTCTACAGGCCTTCTTCCCAGTAATCGCTCATGAACACTTCTACCTGGTTGTATTCAATCTAGCCAAAGGAACTTCAGCGATCATTGACAACTCCAACTCTGGGCAGACATATGATACCAAATACAAGAAAGAATGCGATGTTTTGGTAAGTCACTCAAACTAGGCATGGAAAGAACATAAATTGCATTTAATATTAGAAACTATAATATGACAGTAAAATATCATATATGATATAATTGTCTTTAATATTACAAACTAAAATATGGTAGTAAAATATTATATATGATAAAACAATAACAAGTAAATTGAGTCTTTGTTTGAAATATCAGATATGATAAACCACTAGTTAGTAAATTGAATCTTTTGTTTGTGCAGAAAAAAGTGTTTTCACAGTATTTGGAGTCTTTCAACCATCCAAAAGCAAAGCAGATAAAGAAAAACAAAACAACAGTCATGAAGCTCAAATGGGCAACAAAAGAAAATGTGATTGATTGTGGCATTTTTGTTATGATGCACATGGAGATGAACAATGGTGAAGCGGCAAAGAACTGGGAGCTGAACTTTCCAACTGAAGGAGAAGGCCAAGAAATGGCAATTATCAAGCTGAGAGTAAAGTATGCAACCAAAATGTTAACGCATGAAATTAACAGTAAGAGAGAAGAAATCAGCGAGGAAGCACATGCTTTTGCAAGGGAGCATACTGACAAAGCAATGAAACAAATCTACATAAAGGAGCAGATAGACAAGAAGAAGAAAGAACAGGAGGCAACCCGTGTTGCCAGTGCAATTTGAAGGTAAAAGTTGATAGATGATAGGAGACAGTTGATAGATGATAGGAGCTGACGAATAGATGGGAAGTCACTCTTTTTGGGGTAAAGATGGAGTGACAATGGTGATGCACTTACAAACTTACTTCTGATTAGTTAAATTTGGGATTGCGTATGCCATTTAGAATGGTTAGAACAATATTTTATGTCTTATGGTACAATGTCACAATCTTATGTCGTATGCTACAATATATTATATCTTGTGGTACAATGTCACAATGTTGATGAATAGTGATCAGATCTGAAATGGTTATCTAATGAATATGGCGGCACATCTGCGGATGTGATTTTGGATTATATGTGTTGTTGTACAAGTTTTGCTACACAAAACTGATATATTCGATAAAAAGATGTTGCTAACCAACTCCGCGTTTTATAACACAATTTGAAAACATATGATATGAGAAATGATTAACAAATGTGCTAATGGTGGTATCACATATGATTTTGTATGTATATCAAATATGATATATAACAGTAAAAAATCAAATGTGATTTTGTATGTATATCAAATATGATATATAACAGGAAAAACAAACTAGATAAATCAAATGTGATAATTCACTTAACACAAAGAGAAGATAAATCACTTAACACAAAAAAAAAAATCAAAAATCCATTTCATAAAACAAAATCTGTAAACAATCAAAGAAGATTCAAAGTACTTCAATCACAAAATTCTTATTTGGACAAAAACAGTAAAAAGATTTATCATGTAGCTTCAGATTGAACCAAATCATCTTGTACTCTATACTTATTTGGACAGGTCCTTTTGTTGTGGCCATCTTTAGCTCCACATATTGAACATGCATTCCTATTAACTGAACTCTCATCAATAGCTTGCTCTTTTCCACCTTTTATACGCGACTTTTCATGTCCTTTGGGCTTACAGCCAGACGGATTCTTAACAGCAACTACAGGAGGCTTTGGCACTCCGACAAGCTCTTCAAGATTATCAAGCTTGTCCTTTGATGGAGGATTTGAGCAATCAGCTTCAACATCTAACTTTAGCAACTTCAACTTCTCAATAAAAGTAGCTAACCTTGTCTCGTCTTTACTCAACATATGCACACAGTGATCAACAATAGAAGTAGCCTCGTTTGCATAATTCTCAACAATCTCATTCTTCTCACCGTACCTATTCCTTTTGTTCCTCAAACTAGCATGTATCAAGTTCTTTGTCCAACGCCTCAAGATGTATTGATTTGGAATCATTTCAACATTCGCATTCTTAAAGACACAAAAAATGTGTCTACACAATATTCCAAATCTAACAAAAAGCTGACAGGAACAAACAACTGATCCATCTTCTATGTTTCGCAAAACCTCCATGCAAAAAAAAACAAAACATAGTCAAATATCATATATGATAGATCATATGTAATACATCATTTGATATATCATATATGATATATCACATATGATATATCATATGATATATCACATATGATATATCACATATGATATATCAAAATTATAAAAGTATAAAAAATAACACTAAAAAAAGCTTTAAAAAGACTATAAAAAAAAACTGGTTAAGAAACTAACAAACCTTATACAGTCCATCTTCTCTGTGAAACAAGTTGATTGGCTCCTCTTCTTCTTCATTTTTATCATTATCATCACCTTTTTTCTTAAATTTCTCTTTTTTCTTAGCTTTCTTCTTCTCCATTACTTCATCAACAAACTTTTTCTCTTTAATAACAGACACCTCATATCCTTCAAACAAACTTTTGGTATCTATTTGGCAAAACCATGTCCCAACAAATATTTCAGCTTGAACCAATTCGAAAAGGGGACGAGTATAAACCTTTGACGCATGACGTTCAATCTTAAGATAGGTTCTAAGTGTAGGAACAGAATCAATCGACTTATGATCTAACCTCTCTTGTATATGCCTATGTTTTTCCATCGCCGTCTCAAAACAATTCATAAATTCATGAGAGTCGAACCAGAATTAGTAAAATGAGAGAAAAAGGAATTCTCACTCTCAGACCTAGAAGTTGTCCTCATCAAACCACACAAAGGAGAGTCTACAAAAAAAGCAGGAATCCAACAAGAGCGTATGCGAAACATCTTTGTTAACCACTTATGATTATGAAAATTAAACTCATCTAATAACTTCCCCCATTGATACTCAAACTCATCAGGACCAATATACATATTCCATACAATTTGATTGAATTTCCTTTTAAAGTCTGTGTGATCATAAATCTTTGAGCATATCTGCAAACAAATATCACATATGATTTAACAAATGATTTACCAAATGAAAAAAGTATGAAATATCACATATGATAAATCATTAGAAACTACAAAGAAAGCAAATAAAATACAAGAAAGCACATAAAGTATCACATATGATATAACAAAAAAAAAATACAAGAAAGCACACAACATACCTTTCCAAGAAGCTTTTGTGTAATATGCCACATACACAATCTATGTTTCGATCCAGCAAATTCTTGTTCAATCTCCTTTCTCATAGCCCCGTCCTGATCAGTGACAACGATACTAGGAGCTTTACCAAAAGCTTTTATAAATGCTTTGAGCAACCAAATATAAGAGTTTGCAGTTTCATTCTTCAGCAAGCCTGCAACAACCGTAACACACTTCCTATGATTATCAATTGCTGTAAAAGGAACAAACATCATTTTGTACCTAAAAAACAAAAACAAAAATAGTTAAAAAAAAAACAAATACGAAGACAAACTACAAGTAATACAATAAAATATGATATATATCACTCAAACACTTACTTATTTGTCCTGTACGTAGCATCAAAAGAGACAACGTCACAAAACTCTTTGTAATTGTACTTGGAAACTTCATCAACCCAGAAAATTGCAGAAAGCTCAGCATTCTCAACCAAGTAATCAAACGAAAAATCTGGAACATGCTTCTGTCTAGTTTCCATCTTAGCTATAAGCATCTGCGCATCACTATCACCTATATAACAATTCACACTCCTAAAAAAGTTCTTAAAGTCAACAGTTGTACCATGAACAAGAAAATACGATCCCTTCAGACCAGTCAACAAGTGATGAGCTCTCGTTGCACCTATATTCACGCTCTCAACTTTAACAATAAACAACTGCTCAGCATATGTTAACTGCCTTTCGGTCTTTGACAAATGCTTATATTCTTTACGTTCAAGCTCATGGTTATGTATAATATCAAAAACAGTCAACCTATACTTAGTAGAACCAGGAATCAACTCAAACATCACACGTGCTTTGCAACCTGTGATATGCAGGTTCGAACTTCTCTTCTGCTTGTCACTATTCTCTAAATCTAGTGTGTCTACATGAATTCCCTTAGGACAGCCTTCTCTATTACACACTAGATACTTTTGCTTAACAATACCGCTCCTCAACCTTTTCTGACATGATTTCCTAACCACAAACCCTGCTTTTGAAGCATACTTCATATACGCACTAATGCACTCATCAACTGAATTAAAAACATTTCCCTTAGCTAGTAAAACGTCGACAGGAACTTTAGGAATATAATAAATCGTTCCACCAGGAGTATCAAAATTAGAGTGAGTAGAGAATGATTCAGGAGTTTCAAAGCATTCAGTTCTGAAAAAACAAAAAAGTACAAAATAAAAACATCGATCAAGTAAAAATGAAATAAACAAAAACAACTTCTTATGATCACATATGATATAACACATGTGCTGTATGTAACAGATATATATCACATGTGATATCATATGTGATATCACATATGATATCAAATGTGATGCAAAATAAAAAGTGCTTATCAAAATATAACTAATAACTTATTCAAAAAGCTCAAACTACTTAATTCAATCAAAGCATAAACTAATAGCTTATTCAAAACTTAATATGCTTAATTCATCAAAAACTAATTAACAGCTTAATTTGAATCTAAACATAACTAATCGCTTATTCAGAGCATTAAAATGATTAACACCTTATCCATCTCCTACACGTAACACTAAACTAACAGTTTAGATCAATCTAAAGCTAAATAATAGCTTATTCACAGCTTGAAATTAACTTAAAACTGCTTAATTCAATCTAAAACTAGATTAAAACTGCTTAATTCAATATAAACCTAACTAAATAGCTTATTCACATATTAAAATTGTTATTCAAACAGAAAAAACAATGAAAAACAAAAATTAAACGCATCTTACTCTTAATAGCTGCGGATTCATCACCGTGTTCATAAGCTAAAATCTCCTCCGTATACTTAGCAGAAACATCATCACTGCGGATTCATCACCGTGTTCATAAGCTACAATCTCCTCCGTATACTTAGCAGAAACATCATCATTAACAACAACATCTTCATATACAGATTCAGTTACAGAAACAACGACGCTTTCAGTTATAGAAGAAGGATCAGAAGAGGAACGATCAGATTCAGTTGCAGATTCAGTTATAGAAGAAGAAGGATCAGAAGAAACTGAATAATTTGGAATCGAATCCATGAAAGAATCGTTTAATTGATAACGAATTAGGGTTAACTGATGAAGAAGATGAAAAAAACAAGAGAATAGAGAGAAACACACACTTTGTGTGTGTGAAAATTAAATAGCGTTTAATTGAAAGAAAGATAAAAAATTCTTTTTATATTGACTAAAATACCCCTGCAATGTAAAAATCAGATTTAATCTAAGCCATTAGATCAAAATGAATGAAAGGTGGGGATTGGTCCCTTGGTATGTAGATAAAGTTTTGTCCCTAAATGATCTTTTATCGTAAAGTTTTGTCGTAGAAGCCCAACTAACTTTATATTAATACAAGTTTACACACACATATTTGACAGAAAAAATACATTTACTTTATTGTGTTGTATTAGTTAATATTTACTTTCAGTTCTACAATATATAAATAAAATTATGATTTTCATTTTGTTTAAAAGTTTGTCGCTTTTAAGATTTTAAGATGTGAAATTATGAGCATCTTGTTGTGTTATACTCCCTCCGTCCCATATTAAGTGTCCGCTTACATCATGCACAAAGTTTTAGAAAATTCCACTAACTACACTCTCCACCAATCAAATATCATTTTTAGCCACTAAAGTCCCATCTCATTGGTTGAAATAGAATATGGACACTTAATTTGGGACATCCAAAGATTCCATTGTGGACACTTAATATGGGACGGAGGGAGTAACTCGATCAAATTAAACTCAATTTAATTTATTGATATTAATGCTACATTCGTTGTACATTCTTTTTCTAGATAATTGAATTTATCACAAATTCAATATTAAGTGATTATGCAACTAAAAACTATGCCAATGAAGGGAAAAAAAACAAAAAACTTTGAAACAAAATTCTCGCCAGAAAATGTAATGACACGGGTACTGGCCGCCGCAACGCGCAGGTACCCGGCTAGTTATTAAACAAAAGATAAAAGTTTTTTTTTAACCCAAAATCCAACACAAGTTAACCAAACCGAACTCTAGTTATACGCACACACTTGCTTTTCATTCATTTCACACACTAATTACACCATCAAAAACACACACAATTATCTGTCAAAAAAACCCCATTAGAATCAGCCACCATTTTCAATGATCTAATCTTGTTCAGTTTCAAGAATTGCATTTGAGAAAAGCTTGTTAGTGGGTCATTTGTGTTTGCACACCAACTGTTTGATAAAATGTCCCAATGACTTAAATGCTGTAATTTTATCATGGGGTTGTGATTAGGCTATGCTATTTGATTGTTATAAGATGAAAAAGGGTTTTACAAGTGGTTACTTAAGCCTTTCTTTCATTGATGTAGGGATTTTCTAAGTTGTTTATTAGTGTTATGGTTTAGTTCGTTAGTTGAATTTTGAAACCTTAAACAAAACCAAACCTTAATGGCACCAACCAAAAACGTTCCAAACCCAAGCCTGAAAAAACCAAAGTGGGGGACGAAGTGTTAGACTTAGTTATACCTTATATACACAATGTTGACGACCGAAAATCTGTTTCTTTAGTTTCCCGTAAGTGTTATGAGACTGATGGCATTACACGTAAGCGCGTAACTGTCCACGTTCATTACTGCCCAAATCCGTCGCGTTTAAGTAAAAGATTCCCTTTCATTGAGTCGTTAACACTTAAAGGTCCCCCATCTTACTCTAATGGTACAAATGATTATGCTATCCGAATCACCCCATGGATCCAACAATTAGCTCTCCAGTTTAGGTGTCTCAAAGAACTTCGTATCTGTGGTCTGATTGTTCATGATGATAATCTCGAGACATTGGCGAGAATACGTGGTAAGGATTTAAGGAGTTTGAAGATTAAGAAGTGTGAAGGGTTTTCGACGGATGGATTAATGCATGTCTCTAACTATTGTAACCAATTAAGAACTTTGTCTTTGGAATATTGTTTTCATATTGAAAAGAAAGATGGGAGTTGGTTACATCAATTGGCATTGAATAGCACGGTTTTGGAAAGGTTACATGTTACGAATACGGATATTTGTAATGTAGAAGATCTTACACTTCTCGCAAAAAACCGTTGTAACTCATTAATATCGTTGAAGATTGGAGCGTGCTATCTAAGTAAACTAGGAGATGCATGTAGATATGCTGTTAGGTTGGAACATTTTGGTGGATATATCTGTGATGAGGAGAGTGAGCTTGTTGGTTTCCAGTTTCCCCCAAATATGCGTTCATTAAGCATGGAGTATTTGCCACTAACTGGATATTCAATTGTACTCCCTTTACTGAATCAAATAAGGAAATTGAAACTTGTATTTGTAGATTTGGATGAAGATCGACAGTGTTTATTATTTAAGAGGTGTCCCAATCTGGAAGTTCTATATACCAAGGATGCATGTGGAGACAGGGGATTGCAAGTTATTGGCCAGTTTTGCAAGAAATTGCGCAAACTTACCAATATTGGGATGAATAGGCTTGTGACCCGCGTGGGATTGAATGTTGTGGCAAAAGGATGTACTAAATTGGAGTATTTAAAGGTTAGCCTTAGAGATATTTCAAATGAAGCTCTTGAGTGTCTAGGAACGCATTTGAAGAATCTCCATAAATTCCGTATGTACTTGGTAGAGAAAGATTGGACAACAGATCTACCGCTAGACAATGGGATTCGGGCTATGCTAATGGGTAGTAGAAAACTCGAAAGCCTAGATATCACTCTTTGGCATGGTGGATTGACGGATGTGGGTTTGGAATATATCGAGAAGTATGGTGCTAATTTGAGGTATTTATCTCTTACTCGTATAGGAAAATCATATGCAGGACTTGTGAAGTTATCAGAAGGGTGCCCAAGATTAAAAAAGCTAAACTTAAATGATTGTCCCTTTAGGGAACAAGCTGTTGCTAGCATTGTGTTTAATATACCTTTTCTAAGGTATGTTTGGGTTAAAGGTGGTTATCCTGATCGTACTGTCTTGGTACTTACTCGTCCAGAATTTCAACTTTGAAACATTGGTATGTAAGTTATTTGTTATTTACTTCCGAATCATTTTTCTTTTCCTATTAATATTGCTTTGTATTACTTTCTTTGAATAAGGGTGTCTTAATTTGGGAGTTTTGTAGTCTTAGAATATTGTGATTGTGGAATTCTATCAATTGCATGCTTTCTATCTTCTGCTAAGCACGAGTTAGGTTTTTTACGAGTTTTCTATTAGACGATAGAAATGTTTTAAACACAAAATCGACATCTGGAATGACTTGTTTGTCACCCATTTTTCTTACTTTGCATGGTGTGATCAAAAAATAGTTTTTAAATGTATTATTAGATATTCATCGTTTATACGGCCAAGACTGAATCATTGATTGGAAGGACTTGTTTTGATCGGAAGGACTTGTTTGAGATGAAATTGTGATAGAGAGGGATTTTGGTTGTTATGAGAAAGATGGAGGGGGTTAATTGATATTTTTTTTTAACGTTAAAGTGTGCGGTTTTTAATACTTTAAGTTTATGAGATTTTTAAGGTGGAGTTTTAGATAGAGGGGTTGTGTTTTTTGGACTCATTTGAGTGGGTGGTCGGGATTGCTTATTTTTATGGATGGTTTGAAAACCGTTTCACCAAATTGAACCCTAGAAGTTTGTGTTATGAAATGCGACATAGCGAGCAAAACAAGTTTGCTCGCCATCCATTTGCCTGCAATCCATGCCATTTGCTCGTGACACGTGTAAGTGGCAAGTAAAATACTTTGGAATCCATACATTTTGCTCTCCATCCATGCTCTCTCTCCCCATGATTGTGTATTTATGTGAAGATGTCAATTGTGCCGAGCAAATAAAAGAAGCGAGCAAACAATTTACACTTTGCTCTCCATGATTGTGTTATTGTATTTAGGAGTGAAGATGTCAAACTTATTAAAGTGCGCCGAGCAAATGAAAGAAGCGAGCAAACAATTTTGCTTGGCATGTCCATATCCGTAAAGTGAAAAAATAGGGTTGATCTTGTACTGTGATGACATTTGTTTCATAATGCTAATATTCGTTAAAAATACCAAATTTTCGTAAATGCATCCGATTCGAAACAAACTATGTATCTAATACTTGCTTAGTTGATCAGTTATTAGGAGAAAATAGACTTAATTTACAATAAACTTAATTGTTTCATGTGAAATCACATTTTTTTCTCTCAAACTATAGTTTAGAAAATGTTGTGCACGCGATTATTTCTATTCCTAGTTCCGTCGGTGGTTCTAATATCCAAACACTTTTTGTTTGTTTGTCTTTTTTTTCTCTTTTTAACAGGAAGTAATTTTTCAAAAAATAGGTAGAAACGGGTTATTTTGTGTTGCTTATTTGATATTATATCATAATTAGTTTTTACTCTAATATTTATTCTAAAATCATAAATAAATGAATTTAATTGAAAGTTTCTATCAAATTTATATTTTCGAGTATTATTATATCTTCTGCAAAATTATCAAATTCAAACACTCGTTCAGAAAGTAATTGTTTTTAAACAAATTGTGAATAATGTTTTTAAGTGGAAGGACAAGTAGATAAAATAAACAATCCTAAACACCGAGTAATTTATGCAATATATTTATTGCATATACAAATTTACCACATACACATCTCTTACATGAAAACCTTGTAGATTCAAATATCTTTGTAAAAAACTTGTAAAACACAACCTTGTAGATTCAAAGATCTTTATAAAAAAAAATTGTTAATTACATGAATGGTCCCTGTGGTTTGTCAAGAATTACAGATTTAGTCCCTAAACTTTTTTTTTGCGAATTTGCTCTTTATGGTTTTGATTCGTTGCGGATTTGGTCCCTTAACTATATTTTCTGTTAGTTGACCGTCAAATGGGTGTTTGAAAGGCTGAAATGATAAAAATACCCTCGTATGTGTTTCATTAATGGTCCTTATGGTTTGTGGGTTATCACGAATTAGTCCATATTTTTTTTTATTTAACTATTAATATAAAAAATATTTTGTCGAAAATTTTATAAAAACTTTATAAAGAATTCCTAAAATTTTATAAAAAAATTGATAAAAAAATTGATAAAAAATTCCTAAAATTTTATAAAAAATTTTATTAAAAATTCAGAAAATTTTATAAAAAATTCCGATAAATTTTTTATAAAATTTTCAGAATTTTTAATAAAAATTATTATTAAATTTTAAAATGTTTATTAACTTTTTTAATAAAATTTTAAATTTTTATAAAATTTTTGACAATTTTAATTTTTTAAATTCTTTTGCCTAAAATTTTATAAAAAGTTTTTTCCCAAAGTTTTATAAATCATTCCGTCAAAAATTTTTGGAAAATAAGAAAAAGAAAAATTTTTCTTTTTAAAATAAAATTCCGTAAAAAATTTTCTTTAACTTGTTTTTAAAAATCCATAAAAATTTGTTTTATAAACTTTTTTCTTTTTTACGGAATTTTTTATAAAAAAAATTTCTACAAAAAATTTTCTTTTTTCTTTTTTGAATACTTTATGACGGAATTTTTTATAAAATTTTGCCCAAAATTGTATAAAATTTTTGAAGGATTTTCTTTTACGGATTATTTTTGACAATTTTTTTTATTTTTTTAAAAAAGAATATTTTGACCAAATTTCGAAAAATTTATAAGAAACTTTATAAAAATTCCTAAAATTTTATAAAATTTATTATCAAAAATCCCGAAAATTTTTTAAAAAATTCCGATAAAAATTTTATAAAAAATATTTTACAAAATTGTTATTGGAATTTTTTATAAAATTTTCAGAATTTTTAATAAAAAATTTTTATAAAAATTTTGGAATTTTTTATAAATTTTTGAATAAGATTTTATGAATTTTTTAATAAATATTTAGGAATTTTTTATAAACTTTCTATAAAATTTTTGACAAAATGTTTTTTTATATAAATAGTTAAATAAATAAAAATAAAAAATCAGGGACTAATTCTTGATAACCCATAAACCATAAGGACCATTCATGAAACACATACGAGGGTATTTTTGTCATTTCAGCCTTCTAAACACCCATTTGACGGTCAACTAACAGAAAACATGGTCAAGGGACCAAATCCGTAACGAATCAAAACCATATGGAGCAAATCTGTAAAAAAAAAGTTTAGGGACTAAATCCGTAATTCTCGAAAAACCACAGGGACCATTTGTAACCGCCAAGCTTATGATATAATACATGCTATGACTGTGCGATTGAGTAATCACCCCGAAATTGACACTTAGAATAGTTGAGAGATTTGAGTGTCTGTTCCCCTTTCGTGAGGTGTTCGGCTTTGTTTTATTCTAGTATAAGGGATTTGTAAACTCATATTTTCTAGTTTATGGGAGATATCTTTTTAGGAATCTATCTAATAAGGTCTACTTGAGGGCAAGTAGAGTTCAAGTGGGGGGATATTTGAAAATATCAAATAGTCCTGAATATTAAGTGTCAATTTCCCCCAATAATGCTCTTTATTTATGTCATTTATATGGATTTACGCTTGTTTTCCATTGTTTTCCACTTTCAGGTAAATTACGAGCATTGGTGCTAAAGAGACGCGGAAATGGAAACATATCTAAAGATTTATCGCAGTATGCTATTTTGAAGGAGTTACAGCGTAACTCATCTCTCACATTACGCCGTAACTATTGCGTGACTCAGTATGCCAACTTATCAGAAGATTACGGCGTAACTCCCTCCAGAGGTTACGACGTAACTACATTAGGTCAAAAGAGGTTCCACACCGCTGTTACTTACGCCATAACTGCTGCATCACTTACGACGTAACCGAGTTTATTGAAGACTACGATGTAACCAATCATTAGGTTACGCCGTAACCAGAAGATCTAGTGCATTTTACGAAGGAATAGAAGGTTACGGCGTAACTCCTATATTGGTTACGCCGTAACCCAGATCTGGCCTATAAATACCCCACGAATTCCAGCATTTCTAATCATCCCATTCCACATACAACACTCTGAGAACGTGGGAAAAAGCTCAAGGCAGGTCTAGAGGAGCATACGGAGCTGTTTCCAAGGGAGAAGTCACTCCATTACGATAAGCATTAGCGTTTTATATTTCTTTTACTTTCAATTCATGTATTTCGTACCTTTGAATATTGAATTGATTTGCATGATTAATATGAGCGGCTAAGCACCTTTTGGTGCTAGCCTAGTTATGATTCCTTAATTGTTTTGTTTACGTTTACCTTTACTTCCGTACAATTATTTCTAAGTGTATGCATGTATAGTTCATTAGTAGTCACCCTTGGTTCGGTAGTTTTGAATGGCGGTAGAGGCCAATTGCCTAGGAGATATGACCAACTGACCCTAGGTGAGCGGACTGAGACGGGAAGGGTAAGATATGACCAACTGACGACCCTTTCTACTTGTGCGATTTGACCAACTGATCACCTATCGTTTGGATGAACTTAAGAACTAGGGGGTGTAGTGTCTAAGTTCCTAACGGTCGGGCGCTCACTATTTTGAATCTAGCATGTAGCGGTACTTAATAACTTGACTTAGGGGACCAGGAACAACAGGACTTATGACGGTGCGCCTGATTTCTCCTGTGGTTGCATCTTTGCTGATAGGTTAGGGCGAATTGACCAAATGTTGTCCTCTCGAATTTGACCCCACCTGAAGTAATTGGAAGTAAGTAGACGTAGACATAACTAGCTAGGATGATTAACTATGTTAGCACCACTTCTCTCTATTGATTTCTCTTTACCACTTATCTTCTTTTATTTGCTTTATTCTGCATTAGTAATTTAATTAATTAAATCCCTATCGAAACCATTATTATTCTGTGACATTAGACTTAGTAATAATCATCACACATAGCTCTTGGGACGACATCGACTTTACCGTTTACTACACTACACACGACCGGGTACACTGCCCGTTAGTGCAAGGGTAGACCATAGGTATTGCGAGACACTATAAATTTAAGACCTAGTCAGTAAAACCTGCATCAACTTTTTGGCGCCGCTGCCGGGGAGTTATTTTAGGATTGATATTAAGTCTTTAATTTCATTTCAAACTTTTCTCACGATCATATTTCAAGTTTTCAGGTACCATGGAAGCTGTTAACATCGATGACCTCACTCTTGAGGAATATTTGGCGTTGACAAGAGAAGAACAAGGAACAGGGATTGTTAGGCCAGCTATAGCAGATGATGCTCAATTCGAAATCAAACCTCAATTCATGAGAGAATTGCGTGCAAATCCCTTCTCTGGAAGCATCACCGATGATGCCCATGAACATGTAGACAATGTCGAATACATTGTCAGTCTATTCCAGATTCCAAGAGTCTCACACGATGCTATAATGTTACGAGTATTCCCTATTTCTCTTACGGGAGCTGCAAAAAGATGGGTCGATCGATTACCTGCTGGGACTGTCAACACTTGGCCTATTTTAAAAAAGTATTTCATAGGGATTTCATAGGGTAAAGCTGAGGTCGTCCCAAGAGCTATGTGTGTTGGATTATTACTAAGTCTAATGTCACAGAATAATAATGGTTTCGATAGGGATTTAATTAATTAAATTACTAATGCAGAATAAAGTAAATAAAAGCAGATAAATGGATAAAGGGAAATCAATAGAGATAAGTGCTGCTAACCTAGTTAATCATCCTAGCTAGTTATGTCTACGTCTACTTACTTCCAATTACTTCAGGTGGGGTCAAATTCGAGAGGACAGCATTTGGTCAATTCGCCCTAACCTATCAGCAAAGATGCCACCACAAGAGAAATCAGGCGCACCTTCATAAGTCCTGTTGTTCTTGGTCCCCTAAGTCAAGTCATTAAGTAACGCTACATACTAGATTCATAATAGTGAGTGCCCGGCCGTTAGGAACTTAGACACTATGAAATAATGGGATGATTAGAAATGCTGGAATTCGTGGGGTATTTATAGGCCAGATCAGGATTACGGCATAACCAATATAGGAGTTACGCCGTAACCTTCTATTCCATCGTAAAATGCAGTAGATCTTCTGGTTACGGCGTAACCTAATGATTGGTTACGCCGTAGTCTTCAATAAACTCAGTTACGTCGTAAGTGATGCAGCAGTTACGGCGTAAGTAACAGCGGCGTGGAACCTCTTTTGACCTAATGTAGTTACGTCGTAACCTCTGGAGGGAGTTACGCCGTAATCTTCTGATAAGTTGGCATACTGAGTCACGCAATAGTTACGGCGTAATGTAAGAGATGAGTTACGCCGTAACTTCTTCAAAATAGCATACTGTGATAAATCTTTAGATATATTTCCATTTCCGCGTCTCTTTAGCTCCAATGCTCGTAATTTACCTGAAAGTGGAAAACAATGGAAAACAAGCGTAAATTCATATAAATGACATAAATAACGAGCATTATTGGAGGAAATTGACACTTAATATTCAGGACTATTTGATGTTATCACCATTCATGTAATTAACTCTAAAAAAACTTGTCAAACTCAAACCAACTACTGAATAAAAGATAAAAAGTACCAGTACCAATGATATATATGCAATTATTCATCTTTGAAGTGATATATATGCAATTCCCTCCTCAAAAAAGGAAGGGAAAAAAATGTTCGATCAATGAGCTAAGCCAAAAACAATTATATTTAACCTAAAAGATGTAACCATTATTGAAGAGACTGAAACCAAAACATCTGAAACGGAAAACCCGTTTATCATAGTTTGGTTTTGGTTTTTAATTTTTGGAGGAATTACATATGTGTCCCCTTAAAAGTCATATATATCCTTCATGTCTACCTGAACCGAGCCGTTTATAACATACAAATATATTTTCAAATAACCACTTATTTAGAGTATTCGCGTCCGATTACTCGACAATTTCATAAAGTAGTGAAACAAAAAAAAGCCCTCATACGAAGATTAGAGGTCTTACTCTCAAACAAACTAAGGATGTTATGAGAGTTTCTAGTTTTTGAAACTTCCCTGTGAGTCACAATGTGTATCATAAGGACATTGTTTGGGAGTTGAATAGCCTTAATGTGTTTAATAGAGAGTAAGTTTGGTTATTGTATTTGGGTTAACGTATTCCATGTTTTGGAAGTGTAATGAGATTTAAAATTGAGATGGGGATGGCTATACGAGTATTATTTTGTGTAATTGGAATTTTGTTTTGGATAGATGGTTGGCTAATGACACTGATAAGTACACATTGCATTGTGTTGGCATTGGTTGTGATTATATGTGGCCTCCCATTTGGTTGTTAAGTGACTCTAGAGGATTTATGTGTTGAAATCTACTATGTGCAAAGAGGTTGGCAGACTTGGTGATTTTCATGTGTACTGTCTACATATGATGATTTGTATTTGGTATGGGGAGATTTAGGGAAGAGTTGTACTCTTTTTGTCCTACCCCAAGGTTTGTCCCACTGGGTTTATTTGGGGAGGTTTTTAATGATGCAATTTTCCCTGAATGGCTTCTTACTTGCACTCCCATGTACTATGAAGGAATGGATGATTTGTTGATGTTGGCTTTTGTTGTTATAGCTCTGCTAGTAGTTATAGTGTTTGGCATTTTATTAGCCTTGTACAACTCATGTGTTTTACAGTATATAGTATGAGTGTGCTGCCTACTGGTTAGTTCAGTGTATAGTGATGGTTTGGATCATTTTGATTGGTCTCATTGTGCTCTAATGATTGAGTGGTTGTCACTCATTAGTCATTTTTAGATTATAATTTGAGCTTGGGGATTGTCCAATGCCATAAGAAGTTTTTTGGGTTTTGTCATTCTATGTTGGTTTGTTTGTATTGTTGGATTGTTTGTATCCTTGCCATTTCTGACTCTTTCTTAGAGCAAGCGGTATCATAACTTGGGTTAAGCTTTAACACACTGTCACGTCAGCGTCACATCAGCTTTAACCTTTCTCCTTAACTCAACAAAAAAACACCTCTTATCATAACTCAACCTTAACTCAACTTTAACTCAACTATTTTCAAATTCAACCCCTAAACTAAAACTAATACTTCATTTAACATCAAAAAAAAGAAAAAAAAGTCGCAACTTAAAATTTAGTAACATCAAAATTATGCATATCCATCATTTCTCTTATTCAGTAACATCAAAAGTATTCATTTTGGTTGTGTCCATTAAAACAAACGCCTACCATTTCGTGTAGCCCGTTTACATACATTATTTAAACTACCATTTCGTGGCCCAACTTATAAGTTATAATATCCCTAATCTTCGCCTACCATCTCCATCAAAACAAACACCTACCATAAACAAGACTCAATCATCCAAGCACATAACTACCACGTAGCAGGAGCACAAACCAAGGGCGGAAATGTAAATGTTGGAGGGGGTGAAATGATTTTTTATTTTATTTTTATTGTTTGATGCCTTAACGCAACGTTAAGCTGCTAATGTGGTCCATAACGCAAGCCCTTAACTCGATGGGACGGTGTGGTTAACGCATGCGAGTTAAGCCTTAACGCGAGGTGGTGCGTTACCACACTTTATGCTCTTAATAAATTTACCGTTAAAAAAAAGCTAAAGATACACAACATATTTTTTCAAATAAACAGGTTTACGCAATGTACTTTGTAAATTGTCAAAGATACGCAATATATTTTCAAATAATATTCGATCTAGCTAATATGACCGGTTAGCAGCAGGTTACGAGGTCACATTTGATTAAAAATTACATCTTTGGTCCCCCAAATTGGACCAAATTCGTGCAGTTAGTCCAATTTTGATAACGCTCGTTAAAATTTAAAAAAAAAACATTTAAAACTTTTTTTCTTAAAATCTACTTAAAATATGTGTATTTTTCTTATAAACTTTTTTTTACGTTTTTTTTAAGCGTAATTTTTTTTAAATAAAAAAAAACTTTTTTAAAATCAGATTAAAAAAAACGTGATTTTTATTAAAAATCGGAAATAACTTTTTTAAAATCAGATTAAAAAAAAGTAATTTTTTTAAAAAATCATAAAAAACTTTTTTTAAAATCAGATTAAAAAAATGTAAAATTTTTTAAATCGGAAGAAACTTTTTAAAAAAGAAACGTAGTTTTTTTAAACGTTTATTTTTTTTAAATCATATTTTAAAAAAAATTCCGATTAAATTTTTTTTAAATGTTTTTTAAAAAGTTTTTTCTGATTTAAAAAAAAAACGTTTTTTTAATCTGAATTTAAAAAAGTTTTTTCCGATTTTTAAAAGAAATTACCTTTTTTTTTTTTTTTGAATCTGATTTCAAAAAAGTTTTTTTTTTTTTTATTTTAAAAAAAATTTACGTTTTAAAAACCAAAAAAAAAAAACGTAAATAAAAGTTTATAAAAATATTCATCCATTTTTTTTAATTATAAATTAAAAAAATATATATTTTAAGAAAAAAAATTTAAGATTTTTTTTTTTTTTTAAATTTAATCGGGCGTTATCAAAATTGGATTAACTGCGCGAATTTGGTCCAATTTGGGGGGCCAAAGGTGTAATTTTTAATCAAATGTAACATGGTAACCTGCTGCTAACCGATTATATTAGCTAGATCGAAGATTATTTAAAAATATATTGCGTATCTTTCACAATTTGAAAAAATAAGCTTTCACCCTAAAAAAAGAAAAAGAAAAAAGAAAAATAACTTTCAACTACCACTATTTCTAGTAAAACTTATAAAATAAAAACATAACATTAATGGCACCAACCAAAAACCCTTTATACGCAGACACTTGCTTCTCTTTCATTCCATTTCACACACACTATTTACACCATCAAAAACACACACAAACACAATTATCTGTCACAAAAAAGCAAAACCCCCTAAAAATCATTTGTGTGTCAATAATCTGATCTCGTTGGCTGTCAAAGCTTGGAACAAAGCTTGCTTAGTGGGTCATTTGTGTGTTGCACACCAGGTGTTTGATAAAATGTCTGAATGACTTAAATGTTGGTTTTGGGTCATTTGTGTTTACAACAGCTGTTTAAGATAAAAAAGGGTTTCGCAAGTGGTTAGTTAAGCTGTTTAGTTGGCCTTTATTTCATTCATTTTGGGCATTTTTTTTGAGATCATTGTTAGTGTTTAGTGTGTGTTAGTTAGTTAGTTGAATTTTGGAACCTTAAACCAAACCAAACCTTAATGGCACCCACCAAACGTAAGCTCGAAAAAACCAACGTGGGGGAGGAAGTGTTGGACTTAGTTATACCTTACATACACAATGTTGAGGACCGAAGCTCTGTTTCTTTAGTTTCCCGTAAGTGTTATGAGACTGATGGCATTACACGTAAGCGCGTAACTGTCCACGTTCATTACTACCTAAACCCTGCTTCTTTAAGTAAAAGATTCCCATTCATCGAGTCGTTAACACTTAAAGGTCCCCCATCTGATGGCATTACATATCATTATGATATCCGAATCACCCCGTGGATTGAACAATTAGCTCTCGAGTTTAGGTGTTTGAAAGGACTTCATATCCGGTGTCTGGTGGTTGCTGATAAAGATCTCGAGACATTGGCGAGAACACATGGTAAGGATTTAAGGAGTTTGAAGATTAGTAAGTGTATAGGGTTTTCGACGGATGGATTAATGCATGTTTCTAACTATTGTAACCAATTGAGAACTTTGTGTTTGAAAGATTCTGGTTGTATTAATATGAGAGATGGGAATTGGTTACATCAATTGGCATTAAATAGCACAGTTTTGGAAAGGTTACATGTTACGAATATGGATATTTCTGATGCAAAAGATCTTACACTTCTTGCCAAAAACTGTTGTAATTCGTTAATATCGTTGAAGATTGGAGAGTGCTATCTAAGTAAACTAGCAGATGCCTTTAGATATGCTGTTAGGTTGGAACATTTTGGTGGAGATATTTATGATCAGGAGAGTGAGCTTGTTGGTGTCCAGTTTCCCCCAAATATGCGTTCATTAAGTATAGAGGATTTGCCACTAACTCGATATTCAATTGTAGTCCCTTTTCTGAATCAGATAAGGAAATTGAAACTTTTATTTGTAGATTTGGATGAAGATTGCCAGTGTTTATTATTTAAGAGGTGTCCCAATTTGGAAGTTCTATATACCCAGGATGTCTGTGGAGACAGGGGATTGCAAGTTATTGGTCAGTTTTGCAAGAAATTGCGCAAACTTACCTATACTGAGTTTGTGACCCACGTGGGACTGATTGCTCTGGTAAAAGGATGTACTAATTTGGAGTATTTAAAGGTTAGCGTTGAAGATATTTCAAATGAAGCTCTCGAGTGTCTAGGAACGCATTTGAAGAATCTCCGTAAATTCCGTATGAACTTAGTTAAGAAAGATGGGACAACAGATATGCCGCTAGACAGTAGGATTCGGGCTATGCTGATGGGTTGCAGCAAACTCGAAAGTCTAGATATCAGTCTGGGGCATGGAGGATTGACAGATGTGGATTTGGAATATATCGGGAGATATGGTGCTAATTTGAGGTCTTTGGCTCTGGAGCGTGTAGGAAATTCTAATGCAGGACTTGTAAAGTTATCAGAAGGATGCCCGAAATTAAGAAAGTTGGAACACTCCAACAATGAGGAAAAGAATAAACATGGAAATGAGAGACGGTTGCTTGGGGACGTTAGAGCATCACGGAGAGTACGATCCTGATGAGGAGCAAACCGGCCTGAATTTGTACAAGGGAGCAGACATATACTATGAACCGTTGCCTCCCAGAAAGCCAGTGGAAAGAGAGGTAATTTTATTGAATTCATTTACAAAAATGTTGTTATAAAAAAGTATGTTATGATATATTTTACTTATTATTAAAAAAGCATGTTTAAAAGAGTTAACAGAAAACAAAACCTTAAGCTTAGGCGCAAGCATAGCCTTCGGCTAAAGCCGAAGGCTATGCCTGCGCCTAAGCCTTCAGGCATAGCCTTCGGCTTTAGCCGAACGCTATGCCAGCGACTAAGCCTTCAGCAGGCTAACATTCAGCTGTGCTTGCAAAAATATCATATATGATAAAACGCTAAGATGAATATCACATTTGATATTAGTGTTAAATCATATATGATATGTAATATCATATGTGATATTACACTAATTTCACATGTGATATTACATATCATATATGATATTTTAAAAAATCATATATGATTTTGCATATACAATAAAAAACTAAACTGAAATATTTACTTTACAGGAGTTTTATGAAAAAATTGATGAGAAATTTGAAATAATCTCAAAAGAAAAAATAGAGTTGGTTGAGACAATGAGAGAGGGATTGAAGAAGTTCAGGGGGGACAAGGTGATGTTGACCTTGTGCAAGAAGTACAAGAGATTGTTCAACAAGATTGATTTCGATATAGAAAGTGAGGCTGAGGATAGTGATAGTGATAGTGAGGCTGAGGATCAAGAAAAAAAAATGAAGAAAAAATTGTAGTTGAAAAAGAGAATGAAAGTGAGAGCGAAAGTGAGGATGAGGAACAAGAAGAAGATAATATATTTGGAAGTGAGAGCGAAAGTGAACAGGAGGATGAAAGCGAGAATGTAGTTGAAAAGGAGGTTAAGAGCAAAGATGAAATACCAGAACTACCAAAAATACCAGAAATACTACCAGTACAGAAGGAACACAAAGTTGCAAACAAAGAAACAACTCCAACTGAAACACAAAAAGAACCTGAGAAAGAAACAGAGAAAGAAACAGAAATACCAGTAGTGAAGGTGAGTGTGATGGAAAAGCAAACTGAAGTTCCAGTAATGAAGGTGAGTGAGAGTGAGAAGGATAAACAAACTGAAGTTCAAGTAGCGGAGGAAAACCTGATTGAAGTTACAAAGGAAGTAGGAACACCAACTGTGGAGGTAGCACCGGGTTATAAGGTGAGAGTGGCAACTCCAGATGATTTTTGGAATGATGTAAACATTGATAATCTTGTGAATCAAGCAAAACAAGATTATCAAAAGCTTCATGGGAAAAAAGATAAGAGTGATCAAAAAGAGATTGATGGGACAACAAAGATGATGAGTGACCCAAAAGAGATTCATGGGGCACCAGAGATGATTGGTCCAAAAGAAATTCAAGGGTCAAAAGAGAAGATGAAAAGAGGAACAATGTCGCCACAATCTGAGAAAATGACAAGAGGAAAGATAAGAAAATCATTGACGCCACCATCTTTCAGTCTTGGTATAAGCCCAATGGCAACAGAAGCTGTTGTTGAGACTGAAACAGCATCAAAACTGGAAGAAAAGACAGAAAAAAAGGTGAGAGACATTGAGGCTGAGACTGAAACAGAATCAAAACAAGAAGAACAACATCTAGCAAAAAGAGTCAAAAACCATCACGTTTTCTGGTATCACCATATATGAACAGAAAAACTGTAATCCACACTCCACCACAACCAGATGAAGTGATGATAACGGACGCGTTATTTTCAATGGAAGGAAATCCAGCGTAAGTCTGCTATTTTTTATTTAAAATCATACAAAAAATAATAAATATTGTGATAATAATATGTATATGATTTAAATTTTTTGTAGTGACTTTGTCTTTGAACCAAGCGTGAAGGGAGCCCCTACCATAAGGGACAACATGCAAACATTGGCACCAAAATTGAAGGTGGAAGCTAGTATTATTGACAGCTTTACTTCTCTTTTAAACTATGAAGAAATGGTGACCAATGGTGGAAGCAAGATGAAGTATTACTTTCACACAAGAATGTTGGTAAGTAGATAAACATTTAGAAACTAATTACTAATCTGTTTGTTAACAATTATATGATATTGTTGATTTTTGACAACAGACAAGCCAAATGGTAGAGTTGCCGAACAAAGATGAAGCTAAGCAATATAAAGCTTTCCTTGATTGCATGACAAGCGAGTTTGAAGACAGCCCAAATGACATGTCATTGCAACATGTAGAAATGGTAACAACTTACTTTACTTATTATGAAGAAAGAGATTCGACTTTTATTTGAGTTAAAATGAATATAATTTTCTTTCAATTTCTATAGGCCTTCTTCCCAGTAATCGCTCATGAACACTTCTACCTGGTTGTATTCAATCTAGCCAAAGGAACTTCAGCGATCATTGACAACTCCAACTCTGGGCAGACATATGATACCAAATACAAGAAAGAATGCGATGTTTTGGTAAGTCACTCAAACTAGGCATGGAAAGAACATAAATTGCATTTAATATTAGAAACTATAATATGACAGTAAAATATCATATATGATATAATTGTCTTTAATATTACAAACTAAAATATGGTAGTAAAATATTATATATGATAAAACAATAACAAGTAAATTGAGTCTTTGTTTGAAATATCAGATATGATAAACCACTAGTTAGTAAATTGAATCTTTTGTTTGTGCAGAAAAAAGTGTTTTCACAGTATTTGGAGTCTTTCAACCATCCAAAAGCAAAGCAGATAAAGAAAAACAAAACAACAGTCATGAAGCTCAAATGGGCAACAAAAGAAAATGTGATTGATTGTGGCATTTTTGTTATGATGCACATGGAGATGAACAATGGTGAAGCGGCAAAGAACTGGGAGCTGAACTTTCCAACTGAAGGAGAAGGCCAAGAAATGGCAATTATCAAGCTGAGAGTAAAGTATGCAACCAAAATGTTAACGCATGAAATTAACAGTAAGAGAGAAGAAATCAGCGAGGAAGCACATGCTTTTGCAAGGGAGCATACTGACAAAGCAATGAAACAAATCTACATAAAGGAGCAGATAGACAAGAAGAAGAAAGAACAGGAGGCAACCCGTGTTGCCAGTGCAATTTGAAGGTAAAAGTTGATAGATGATAGGAGACAGTTGATAGATGATAGGAGCTGACGAATAGATGGGAAGTCACTCTTTTTGGGGTAAAGATGGAGTGACAATGGTGATGCACTTACAAACTTACTTCTGATTAGTTAAATTTGGGATTGCGTATGCCATTTAGAATGGTTAGAACAATATTTTATGTCTTATGGTACAATGTCACAATCTTATGTCGTATGCTACAATATATTATATCTTGTGGTACAATGTCACAATGTTGATGAATAGTGATCAGATCTGAAATGGTTATCTAATGAATATGGCGGCACATCTGCGGATGTGATTTTGGATTATATGTGTTGTTGTACAAGTTTTGCTACACAAAACTGATATATTCGATAAAAAGATGTTGCTAACCAACTCCGCGTTTTATAACACAATTTGAAAACATATGATATGAGAAATGATTAACAAATGTGCTAATGGTGGTATCACATATGATTTTGTATGTATATCAAATATGATATATAACAGTAAAAAATCAAATGTGATTTTGTATGTATATCAAATATGATATATAACAGGAAAAACAAACTAGATAAATCAAATGTGATAATTCACTTAACACAAAGAGAAGATAAATCACTTAACACAAAAAAAAAATCAAAAATCCATTTCATAAAACAAAATCTGTAAACAATCAAAGAAGATTCAAAGTACTTCAATCACAAAATTCTTATTTGGACAAAAACAGTAAAAAGATTTATCATGTAGCTTCAGATTGAACCAAATCATCTTGTACTCTATACTTATTTGGACAGGTCCTTTTGTTGTGGCCATCTTTAGCTCCACATATTGAACATGCATTCCTATTAACTGAACTCTCATCAATAGCTTGCTCTTTTCCACCTTTTATACGCGACTTTTCATGTCCTTTGGGCTTACAGCCAGACGGATTCTTAACAGCAACTACAGGAGGCTTTGGCACTCCGACAAGCTCTTCAAGATTATCAAGCTTGTCCTTTGATGGAGGATTTGAGCAATCAGCTTCAACATCTAACTTTAGCAACTTCAACTTCTCAATAAAAGTAGCTAACCTTGTCTCATCTTTACTCAACATATGCACACAGTGATCAACAATAGAAGTAGCCTCGTTTGCATAATTCTCAACAATCTCATTCTTCTCACCGTACCTATTCCTTTTGTTCCTCAAACTAGCATGTATCAAGTTCTTTGTCCAACGCCTCAAGATGTATTGATTTGGAATCATTTCAACATTCGCATTCTTAAAGACACAAAAAATGTGTCTACACAATATTCCAAATCTAACAAAAAGCTGACAGGAACAAACAACTGATCCATCTTCTATGTTTCGCAAAACCTCCATGCAAAAAAAAACAAAACATAGTCAAATATCATATATGATAGATCATATGTAATACATCATTTGATATATCATATATGATATATCACATATGATATATCATATGATATATCACATATGATATATCACATATGATATATCAAAATTATAAAAGTATAAAAAATAACACTAAAAAAAGCTTTAAAAAGACTATAAAAAAAAACTGGTTAAGAAACTAACAAACCTTATACAGTCCATCTTCTCTGTGAAACAAGTTGATTGGCTCCTCTTCTTCTTCATTTTTATCATTATCATCACCTTTTTTCTTAAATTTCTCTTTTTTCTTAGCTTTCTTCTTCTCCATTACTTCATCAACAAGCTAACTAAGACAAGGATGTGAATCTTGGATAGAATTCTAACTTGCAGTACGCAGTTTCCAAATATGAGCAGGGGAAAAGCTTAACCAAGTTCGACTTTATAAACAACCCTGTACCAAAACGGTTTATCTATGGTTTTCAAACAAACTTCCTATACTCCACAGACAATAATTTCTCTTTTTCAAACAACTACTTCATTACCTCTTCTTCTTTCGATTCTTTTTTCTCTTTAAATTCTTTTTTCCACTACTATTACTATTTTTACTTCTTCTTCTCCTCGGTTAGTTGAACAAAGTGTCTCTTCTACCTGACATATTCCAAACAATCAAAGAATTGGTCAAAAAAAAATATCAGAAAAATTTCGAAAAAAATCACAATAAAAAATATGAAAATATTAAAACTATATAGTATACACTATATAGTATACACTATATAGTATACTATATAGTATACACTATATAGTATATACTATATAGTTTACTACATAATGTATACTAGATAGTATATACTATAAACTGATACAAAACAAAAAAAAACGTACCTCCAAAACGCTTTGTATCTTCTACCTAGTCAACAAACAAGGACAGTCGAAAAACAATCTAAACCTTATAACACATCTGTGTAAAAAACACAGAAATTCTTACGCTTACAACTTTACTAAGGTTTAGTTATGTAGAACTCCGCAACCTGTTTCTTGAACTATG